>CM061747.1:187979331-188352144 GCA_030979885.1 Lolium multiflorum
CGATGTAAAACAGAGTATTGCACGGTGATTGTATGCGATGTAAAGAATAGGACCGGGGGCCACAGTCACTAGAAGTGTCTCTCCCATAAGATAAAAGCATGTTGGGTGAACAAATTACGGTCGGGCAATTGACAAATAGAAAAGGACATAACAATGCATATACATGATATGATAAATATAGTGAGATTTAATCGGGCATTACGACAAAGTGACCGCCATCCAACCGCATCTATGCCTAAAAAGTCCACCTTCGGGTTATCATCGAACCCCTTTCGGTATTAAGTTGCAAAGCAACGGACACAAGTGCATTAAGTATGGTGCGTAATGATCAACAACTACATCCTTGAACACAGAGAATAAATGTTTTATCCCTAAGTGGCAACGGCACATCACAACCTTAGAACTTTCTGCCACTGTCCCAGATTCAAATGGAGGCATGAACCCAGTATCGAGCATAAATACTCCCTCTTGGAGTTAAGAGTAAAAACTTGGCCAGAGCCTCTCCTAATAACGGAGAGCCTGCAAGATCATAAACAACACATAGGTAATAGATTGGTAATCACCATAACATAGTATTCTCTATTCATCGGATCCCGACAAACACAACATATAGAATTACAGATAGATGATCTTGATCATGTTAGGCAGCTCACAAGATCCAACAATGAAGCACATGAGGAGAAGACGACCATCTAGCTACTGCTATGGACCCATAGTCCGGAGGTCAGACTACAACTCATCACTCCGGAGGCGATCATGGCGATGAAGAGTCCTCAGGAGATGAATCCCCTCTCGTGAGGTCTTGGGAGAAGCGTCTCTGAATCCTTGAGATGGGATTCACGACGACGCGTCTCGGTAAGGTTTCCGTATCGTGGCTCGTCTTGGGGTTTTAGACGGAGGCTTTAAGTAGAGGCGGAAGGGCAAGTCAGGGAGACCTGAGGCCCCACATGACGAGGAGCCGCGCGGCCAAGACCCTAGGCAACGCCGCCTTGTTGTGCGGCCTCGTGGCCCCACTTCCTTTCCCTCTTCGGTCTTACGGAAGCTTCGTGGCAAAAATAGGACCCTGATTGATTTGGGCCAATTCGAGAATGTTTGTTCTTGATTTCTGAAACCAAAAGCAGCAGAAAACAGCAATTGGCTCTTCGGCATCTTGTTAATAGGTTAGTTCCGAGAAAATGCGTAAATACGACATATAATGTGCATAAAACATGTAGATATCATGAATAAATGTAGCATGGAACATAAGAAATTATCGATACGTTGGAGATGTATCAGCATCCCCAAGCTTAGTTCTGCTCGTCCCGAGCAGGTAAAACGATAAAAAGATAATTTCTAAAGTGACATGCCATCATAATCTTGATCATACTATTTGTAAACATATGTAATGAATGCAACGATCAAAACAATGGTAATGACATGAGTAAACAAATGAATCATAAAGCAAAGACTTTTCATGAATAGTACTTCAAGACAAGCATAAATAAGTCTTGCATAAGAGTTAACTCATAAAGCAATAAATCAAAGTAAAGGTATTGAAGCAACATAAACGAAGATTAAGTTTCAGCGGTTGCTTTCAACTTATAACATGTATATCTCATGGATATTGTCAACATAGTAATATAACAAGTACAATATGCAAGTATGTAGGAATCAATGCACAGTTCACACAAGTGTTTGCTTCTTGAGGTGGAGAGAAATAGGTGAACTGACTCAACATAAAGGTAAAAGAAAGGTCCTTCAAAGAGGAAAGCATCGATTGCTGTATTTGTGCTAGAGCTTTTATTTTGAAAACATGAAACAATTTTGTCAACGGTAGTAATAAAGCATATGAGTTATGTAAGTTATATCTTACAAGTTGCAAGCCTCATGCATAGTATACTAATAGTGCCCGCACCTTGTCCTACTTAGCTTGGACTACCGGATCATCACAATGCACATGTTTCAACCAAGTGTCACAAAGGGGGTATCTCCATGCCGCCTATACAAAGGTCTAAGGAGAAAGCTCGCATTTTGGATTTCTCGCTTTTGATTATTCTCAACTTAGACATCCATACCGGGACAACATGGACAACAGATAATGGACTCCTCTTTAATGCATAAGCATGTAACAATAATTATTATTCTCATATGAGATTGAGGATATATGTCCAAACTGAAACTTCCACCATGATTCATGGCTTTAGTTAGCGGCCCAATGTTCTTCTCTAACAATATGCATGCTCCAACCATTAAGGTGGTAGATCCTTCAGACAAGACGGACATGCATAGCAACTCACATGATATTCAACAAAGAATAGTTGATGGCGTCCCCAGAAGCATGGTTATCGCACAACAAGCAACTTAATAAGAGATAAAGTGCATAAGTACATATTCAATACTACGATAGTTTTTAAAGCTATTTTGTCCCATGAGCTATATATTGCAAAGGTGAATGATGGAATTTTAAAGGTAGCACTCAAGCAATTTACTTTGGAATGGCGGGGAAATACCATGTAGTAGGTAGGTATGGTGGACACAAATGGCATAGTAGTTGGCTCAAGGATTTTTGGATGGAGAAGTATTCCCTCTCGATACAAGGTTTGAAGTGCTCACAAGGATTATTTGAAGCAAACTCAGAGGATGAACTGATTGCAGGCAAAGAGCTACATAAAAAGACATATTGTAAACATTATAAGACTCTATACCGTCTTCTTGTTGTTCAAAACTCAATACTAAGATATTATCTAGACCTTAGAGAGACAAATATGCAAACCAAATTTTAGCAAGCTCTATGTATTTCTTCATTAATGGGTGCAAAGTATATGATGCAAGAGTTTAAACATGAGCAACGATTGCCAAGTATCACATTATCCAAGACATTTTAGAATTACTACATGTAGCATTTCCCAATTCCAACCATATAACAATTTAACGAAGAAGAAACTTCGCCTTGAACACTATGAGTAAAGCATAAGGACATATTTGTCCATATGCAACAGTGGAGCGTCATCTCTCTCCACAAAGTGAATGCTAGGATCCATTTTATTCAAGCAAAAACAAAAACAAAAACAAACCGACGCTCCAAGTAAAGAACACAAGATGTGATTGAATAAAAATATAGTTTCAGGGGAGGAACCTGATGATGTTGTCGATGAAGAAGGGGATGCCTTGGGCATCCCCAAGCTTAAACGCTTGAGTCTTCTTAAAAATGCAGGGGTGAACCACGGGGGCATCCCAAGCTTAGAGCTTTCACTCCTCTTGATCGTATTATATCATACTCCTCTCTTGACCCTTGAAAACTTCCTTCGCACAAACTTCAAGCAAGCTCATTAGAGGGTTAGTGCACGATTAATAATTCACACATTCAGAGGTGGCACAATCATTCTTTACATCTGGGACATTGCATAAAGCTGCGGACATTAATGGATCAAAAATTCATCCAACAGCAAAGAGGCAGTACGAAATAAAAAGGCGAGAATCGTAAAACGAACAGTTCGTAAAGGCAATTTTAAAATGGCACCAGACTTGCTCAAATGGAAAAACTCAAAACTAATAAAAGTTATATCTGGGGATCACGCTCGTAAATTGGCAGATTTTGTCGAATTTTCTACAGAGAACTGTGCCCATATTGACAGACTGCAATGCTGTTTCTGCGCAGCGATCCTAAATATAACATCAACTTTGACATAGAAGCTTTACTTGGCACAAAAACATGATAAGGAGGTTGCTACAGTAGTAAACAACTTCCAAGACTCAAATATAAAGCAGAAATCATAGTAAAAACATGGGTTGTCTCCCACAAGCGCTTTTCTTTAACGTTCAGCTAGGCGCAGAAAGTACAAATCAAGTAACATCAAGAGTAGAAGCATCAACATCATAACTTGTTCTAATAATAGAATCAAAAGGAAACTTCATTCTCTTTCTAGGGAAGTGTTCCATACCTTTCTTGAGAGGAAATTGATATTTAATATTACCTTCCCTCATATCAATAACAACACCAACGGTTCGAAGAAAAGGTCTTCCCAACACAATAGGACAAGATGCATTGCATTCGATATCCAAGACAACAAAATCAATGGGGACAAGGTTATTGTTAACCGTAATATGCACATTATCAATCCTCCCCAAAGGTTTCTTTTTAGCATTATCGGCAAGATTAACATCCAAATAACAATTCTTCAATGGTGGCAAGTCAAGCATATCATAAATCTTTTTAGGCATAACATAAATACTTGCACCAAGATCACATAAAGCATTACATTCAAAGTCATTGAATTTCATTTTAATGATAGGCTCCACCATCTTCTAGCTTTCTAGGAATAGAAGTTTCAAGTTTTAGTTTCTCTTCTCTAGCTTTTATGAGAGCATTTGTAATATGTTTTGTAAAGGCTAAATTTATAGCACTAGCATTAGGACTTTTAGCAAGTTTTTGTAAGAACTTTATAACTTCAGAGATGTGGCAATCATCAAAATCTAAATCATTATGAGCTATAGCAATGGGATCATTGTCCCCAAGATTGGAAAAAATTTCAGCAGTTTTATCACAAGCAGTTTCAGCAGTTTTAGCAATTTCAGGCAGTTTTGTTTGCTTTGCACTAGGAGTAGAAACATTGCCAACACCAATTATTTTACCATTGATAGTAGGAGGTGCAGCAACATGTGAATCATTATCATTACTAATGGTGGTAATAGTCCAAACTTTAGCTACATTATTCTCTTTAGCTAGTTTTTCATTTTCTTCTCTATCCCACCTAGCATGCAGTTCAGCCATTAATCTTATATTCTCATTAATTCTAACTTGGATGGCATTTGCTGTGGTAGTAATCTTATTATCAATATCATTTATTAGGCATAACTTTCAATTTTAATAGATTAACATCAGAGGCAAGTCTATCAACTCTAGAAGCAAGAATATCAATTTTATCAAGCTTTTCCTCAACAGATTTGTTAAAAGCAGTTTGTGTACTAATAAATTCTTTAAGCATAGCTTCAAGACCAGAGGGTACACTCCTATTATTATTGTAAGAATTCCCATAAGAATTACCATAACCATTACCATTAGCAGAAGGATATGGCCTATAGTTATTACCAGAGTTGTTCCTATAAGCATTGTTGTTGAAATTATTATTTTTAATGAAATTCACATCAACATTTTCTTCTTGAGCAACTAAGAAGCTAAAGGAACATTATTAGGATCAACATTAGATCTACCATTCACAAGCATAGACATAATCACATCAATCTTATCACTCAAGGAAGAGGTTTCTTCAACAGAATTTACCTTCTTACCTTGTGGAGCTCTTTCCGTGTGCCATTCAGAGTAATTTATCATCATATCATCAAAGTTTTGTGCCCCAAAGTGATGGACATAAAGGTACCTCCAGCCGCTGAATCCAATAAATTCCGTGAAGAAAAATTTAGTCCTGCATAGAAAGTTTGGATGATCATCCAAGTAGTCAGTCCATGGGTTGGGCAATTCTTTACCAAAGATTTCATTCTCTCCCATGCTTGAGCAACATGTTCATTATCTAATTGCTTAAAATTCATTATGCTACTTCTTAAAGATATAATTTTAGCGGGAGGATAATATCTACCAATAAAAGCATCCTTACATTTAGTCCATGAATCAATACTATTCTTAGGCAAGATAGCAACCAATCTTTAGCTCTTCCTCTTAATGAGAAAGGAAACAATTTCAATTTAATAATATCACCATCTACATCCTTATATTTTTGCATTTCACAAAGTTCAACAAAATTATCACTACAAGAAAAGTTCTGATAGACAACGTCCCAAAATCGTCAACTAAGGGGCATTTTTCGTCGCCTATGGGCCTAACCCGACGATATGGGTTCCGTTGTCGAAACTGCGTCAGGCAAAGTCCAACGACGATTTTTTCGGTCCGTCGCGCTTGGGCGCCCTTCCGCCACGGAAAATCGGACCGTTGCGGAAGTGTTTTCGGGAGCCCGTTGACTGCTGACGTCATGCAAACTGACACGTGGCAGACGCCGTTAACTGGCAGTTAACGGCGTTAACCGGCTGAAACCCCGTGGTAGATGGTAGGCCCACACGAGGCCTGCCACGTCTTAAGCGGGCCGGGCCAGATGACATAGTTTGACCGGTCAACTATATAGTTGGGGCTGGTCCATTATTTACGTGGTAGGGCCTAACCTCTAAGATTTATTGGTCAAAATTTAAATGGGCAGCCAGTTTAACATGTGGGTCACCTTACGACAGCCCCAGGCCGGCCCAGCGAAGCAAGTGGGCGGGCCAAAAGCTACGGTGGGTCCCACTTTCTGTTAAAAGACCGGCCCATTTAGTGTCTGAGGTCATAGTATAGCAAGTGGCTGAAGCCCAACAAGTGAGTAGTAGGGCCAAAAACAGTGGGTCCTTTCCGGTCAAAAGTCGGCCCATTTAGTTTGTGGGGTCCAACCTTATAGCAAGTGGGCCGGCCCAACAAAATAGTGGGCCGGGCCAAAAACACGGGTGGGTCCCACTTTCCTGTTAGAGGGCCGGCCCATTTAGTATGTGGGGCCACTCATATAGCAAGTGGGCTGGCCCACCAAGATAGTGGGCGGGGCCAAAAACACAGGTGGGTCCCACATTCCTGTTAATGGGCCGGCCCATTTGGTATGTGGGGTCCACCATATAGAAAGTGGGCCGGCCCAACAAGATAGTGGGCCGGGCCAAAAACACAGGTGGGTCCCACCTTCCTATTAAAGGGCCGGCCCATTTGGTGTGTGGGGTCCACCATATAGAAAGTGGGCCGGCCCAACAAGATAGTGGGCCGGGCCAAAAACACAGGTGGGTCCCACCTTCCTATTAAAGGGCCGGCCCATTTACCATGTGGGACCACCATAGAGCAAGTGGGCCGGCCCAATAAGCATGTGGAGCCCATTATCGTGTAACCGGGCCGGCCTACTAAAGAAGTGGGCCGGCCCAAAATGAAAGTGGGTCCCACACTACTGTAAGTGGGCCGGCCCAATCTGTTGTAGGGCCCTACTTGTTTGACTAGTCAACTTGCATTAAATTTCATGAGCCTAAAATCTGATTTCAATGATACACACAAGTACATACACAAATAAAACAAATAGGAAAATTACAAGGCAATTAATGTGCCCAAATAAAAAAATTACATAGAATCATTGAGAACTTCTATTAGCATCATCAATAACACGTTGACATTTGGCAATCGCCTTGATTGAATCTTGTGTACTCTTTGTCAACATATCAGCTACAGATCTTAAAGCAGCAATACCATGTCTTTTATAAAGTACAGCCTTGAGATATTTACTGTCTGATGAAAGAAATGGTCTAGGTTGACGGCTATGAGAAGATGCATCAGAAGAAAGATCAGAACTTTTTGTGGGCCTCACTGGTAATGAAGATTGCTTCATCAGAACTGCATTCTGATAATAATGCAAAAAGAGTTAAACGATGAACTATGCAAACATTTATTATGCAATGTAGATATAAGATAATAACAAGTTGCATAAATAAGACATGTATGGAACTTGTACTAAGCACAAACTTACATCATAATGTTGCACAGGGTCGCTACAGATCCTTTTTTGGCGACTATCTTCTAATGATGACTGCTTCATTAAAACTGCATTCTGGTAACATTGTAAACATAGTTACAACAATTAACTATTCAAACATGTATTACGCAATGTAGAGATCAGATAACAGCATGTAGCAGAAATAAGCACAAGATAAGATAAGATGCATGTACTAAGCACATACTGGCTCACTGCAGGTCCTTCTCTTGCGTGCACTAGTCGTGGTCAACATGCCTATCATTTTAGGTTCAGCCATCAAGTGAAATGCTAATCCTCCTGCTCCATTGTCCTTAATCTGTGTTTAGATATCACATTTAAGACCAAGTCAGCTGGTTTCAAATAACAAAAAACTTGAGCTGCCAAATGAATAAGCCAATATTTACAAGATATCAGATTAAAACCAACTAGATGTTGCTTTGCATGAGATACGAATTTCAGACATTCAGATTTAGAGTAGGGTAATGCCAAGGTTTTACACATAAAGTAAACTGGCATTAAGAATGACCAAATGTCAGGTTCAAATCACCCTCGAAGTTTCTCCAAGACAAGCATATCAAATAGGCAGAAACATAGTAAAGCATGAATGGCATTGCTATGGCAGGGTTCCAAGTGTTAATCTCTTGCATAAGGAACAATGCATATAGGTTATAGATAATAACGGAAGTAAACTGCCAAAATTACCAACCACGAACTCAGATTCCAACCTTACCTAGCGTCCCCGCTGTTAATGTTGGATGTTCTAATAAGTGGTTCGCATGATCAATCCCTAGGAAAAATAACATTGACAAGTCAGTCTACGATAATACAAAGACCAGACATGCACGCAGCAATAACTATATAAGCTAAAGACGAGGTATAAGAGCAAGCAGATTGGAAATGCACATAGCATGATTATAAAAGCAGTGTGAGAATAGCAGACACGAGAAAACAGCTAGCGGTGAGCTAATGACGTGGTATAAGAACAAGCAGATTGGAAATGCCCATAGCACGACTATAAAAGCAGTGCGACAATAGCATGCAGTACAAAAACAGTTGGCAGCAAATGAATGGGTACAAGGCTATAAATATGTGGATGCACACAGGTGTCAGTAGAATGAACAGGATGGTAGCGACCGGATAATGCTTTTGTACTGTACAATATTTAAACAAACTTCATGCGAAGCAACACATCAAGAAAGTTAACGGCATATGAGATCTGCAAATAACTACACAAAACATGGCTAAAGAAACACCGCGATCTAACGGGCCAGCGTACTAACCAAGCTGCGGCGGGGTGGACGGGGGCGGCAACTTGCATTCCAGCGGCGGCGAACGCGGGAGACGATGAATCGACCCTGTTTCAGTAGAAGCGGGCGTTAGTGAAGCAGATCTGGTTGGCTGGCAAGGTATTCGGTGAAGTTGATACAGCCGCTGCGGCGAGGTAGTCGGTGGCGAGGTCGGCGGTGAAGCAGATCCGTCGGTGGCGAGGTCGGCGGTGAAGCAGATCCGTCGGTGGCGAGGTCGGCGGTGAAGCAGATCCGTCGGTGACGAGGGCGGCGGGGGAGCGGATCAGGTGGGTGGACAGCCAACACGATCAAGGCTACGCTGTGGAGGAGTATGCCGGCGGCGAAGCAGATCTAGTACTGTAGAGAGTCAGAGCTTTGGCGTGTGAGAGTATTTTTGAGCTAATGGGGCGAATGGTTGGTGGGTGGGTGTGGGCCTGTGGGGAGGGTTCGGGATCTAGGCAAGATATTTCATTGTTACCGAATGAGCCCTCCATGGTCGGTGGGTTGTAGCTTCCGGACCAGGGTTAAAAGGGTAAAACTGGTCACGGGATTTTCGAATGGATGCGGCGGGATGATTTGGCGCGTGGCCGAAATTTTCAGTTTCAAGCTACAGTACGAGCAGAACGACAAAAATAATGTTCTTCCCCAGGGAGCTCTCATTTCTTCCTCTTCTCTTTCTCTCTCGAGTCTCTCCCACTCCCCCGGCTCCTCTCCCCCTTCTCTCCGGCGGCCTCGCCGGCGGAGACGAGGCCGACTTCTCTCTGTATATTGTACACCCTCCGAACTAAATTAATTGATTCAACTTTCCTTAGACGTGTATGTATCTAGAGTAAAAACATGTGTGGATACATCCATATTTAGATAAGCAAAGTTGAGTCAGCTAATTTGGATCCGAGGGAGTTAGTGTTGTTGTAAGCTTAGATCCAGTGTTTCCCATGAGCAGAATGGCGCAATGGAGTCGGGGATCTCGTCATCGGCTTCAGATCTGGCCTATGGTGAATCTGGCGGATCTTGCCGGCCAAACCCCGATCTGGTGCCATCAATGTGATGGCGCTAACGGTGAGGCTTGCTTTGGTCAGTGCTTCAGATCTGGCCAATGGGGAAGTCAAGCTGCTAAAGTTCACAAGCTCGGGGCATACGACGGCGTCATCCGTCTTGCCCGTGCACATCTTGGACTTTCAGCGGCCCTTCTCAGAGCCAATATGCCGTTGCTGAGGCCCTTCTTCTCCTTCGTCCTGGCGACTACCGGCGACACCGTCCCAAGTGGTGCGTCCCCGGCGACGGAGTTGCTGGAAAGGATGCGGAGCAGAGATCTGATGTGCGGTCGAGAAGGACTCGATTGATTTTCTTCTATATGTTTTGGGGTCCTTTTTGTAAAGTTGCAGGTTCTATTAGTTATTGTCTAGTACTTTTGGTCCTCTATGTAATTTTTTGGACTAGTTTCCATTGGCACTGATAAACTTGAATTTTGACAAGTTCACGGGGAAAAAATTCCTTTGCACATATGGCCTATCATGTATAAACATTCTTGAGATTTAAACTATATGTAATGTGCCATGCATTAACCCTAAACCATATATATGTAACTAACCCTAGCTGATCAAACCCTACTTAATTAAAACAAATAACCCTAAACTATACGCATGCACTTTATGCGCAAAGGCGCGGGTGCCTCTAATAATGTGTGTGCGCACTCGATCGATGATCCCTAAACCTTATACAACCCTGAAACCCTAATCCCTAATCCCTAAACCCTAAACACCCTAAACACTAAACCCTAAACCCTAAACCCTAACCCTAACCCTACCCTAACCCTAAACCCTAATTAAACCCTATATATAGGCCAACGACACTTAATTGTGCATCAAGCAGGCCAGGGGTGCCTCGCGGTCCTCTAATTAAATTAAATGTGCCATGCATTAACCCTAAACCATATATATGTAACTAACCATAGCTAATCAACCCTACTTAATGAAAACACATAACCCTAAACTATACTAGCTATAACCCGATCTAATAAAAACATGCTCTATATATAGCAGCTAGCTAGCAAACCGTAGATTAACACCAATTAATATATACATGGCCTATATCGATCATGTTGTATAACATATCCCTGAGATTCATTAATTAATTATATAATTATCGTGATAAATTAATTAACTTTAATTTTGACAAGTTCTCTCGAATGAAAACACATTTGATTAAGTTGCCTCATAATATATATATATAATTAGTGTGCATGCATGGCCTACCATGCATTCGTGCATATATTTTAATGTATATTTGAACATATTCTTGGGGATTTCAATCTCTCTCTCTCGATCATCTATATATCGTTGGTGGCCAAAAAACACACATATATATATATATGCATGCAATTTATGCGTAAAGGCGCGGGTGCCTCTAATAATGTGTGTGCGCACTCGATCGATGATCCCTAAACCTTAAACAACCCTAAAACCTTAAATCCCTAATCCCTAAACCCTAAACACCCTAAACACTAAACCCTAAACCCTAGACCCTAAACGTACCCTAACCCTAACCCTAACCCTAACCCTAAACCCTAGCTAATCCTAAACCCCAATTAAACCCTATGTATAGGCCAACGACACTTAATTGTGCATCGATCGAGCGGGTCATGGGTGCCTCGTGATCCTCTAATAAAATTAAATGTGCCATGCATTAACCCTAAACCATATATATATGTAACTAACCCTAGCTAATCAACCCTACTTAATTAAAACACATAACCCTAAACTATATACTAGCTAGCTATAACCCGATCTAATAAAAACATGCTCTATATGTAGCAGCTAGCTAGCTAACCGTAGATTAACACCAATTAAAATATACATGGCCTATATCGATCATGTTGTATAACATATCCCTGAGATTCATTAATTAATTATATAATTATCGTGATAAATTAATTAACTTGAACTTTGACAAGTTCTCTCGAATGAAAACACATTTGATTAAGTTGCCTCATAATATATATATAATTAGTGTGCATGCATGGCCTACAATGCATTCGTGCATATATTTTAATGTATATTTGAACATATTCTTGGGGATTTCAATCTCTCTCTCTCTCTCTCTCTCTCTCTCTCTCTCGATCATATATCGTTGGTGGCCCAAAAAACACACATATATACGCATGCACTTGATGCGTAAAGGCGCGGGTGCCTCTAATAATGTGTGTGCGCACTCGATCGATGATCCCTAAACCTTAAACAACCCTAAAACCCTAAATCCCTAATCCCTAAACCCTAAACACCCTAAACACTAAACCCTAAACCCTAAACCCTAACCCTAACCCTCTACCCTAGCTAACCCTAAACCCTAATTAAACCCTATGTATAGGCCAACGTCACTTAATTGTGCATCGAGCAGCCCAGGGGTGCCTCGCGGTCCTCTAATTAAATTAATTGTGCCATGCATTAACCCTAAACCATATATATGTAACTAACCCTAGCTAATTAACCCTACTTAATTAAAACACATAACCCTAAACTATACTAGATATAACCCGATCTAATAAAAACATGCTCTATATATAGCAGCTAGCTAGCAAACCGTAGATTAACACCAATTAAAATATACATGGCCTATATATATCGATCATGTTGTATAACATATCCCTCAGATTCATTAATTAATTATATAATTATCGTGATAAATTAATTAACTTGAATTTTGACAAGTTCTCTCGAATGAAAACACATTTGATTAAGTTGCCTCATAATATATATATAATTAGTGTGCATGCATGGCCTACAATGCATTCGTGCATATATTTTAATGTATATTTGAACATATTCTTAGCAGTCCTCTCCTCTCTTTTTCCTCAGTTTTACCCAAACGTTTGTCTGAAACCATCACACGTGATGTAACGGCCGGTTGCCCGACGGTTGACCGTTATCTTCTGACTAGTGGGGCCACGTAGAGCCCGCAAAGACACGTCAGACCATCCATCTTTGTTTGACCGTAAGCATCGCTGTATCCCTGACCAAAACGCGAACGAGTGGGGCTTCGGTATATCGAATGACAAGTGGGGCCATGACGCTGATACAAGGGGCAATACACGGGTAGGATTAGATTTTTAAATGGAGCTCTACAGCGATGGCACGGAGGAGGTGGCATGCGGGGTGCCGAGATGAGATCGACGTCCACAAAGAACTGCATGAGGCGAGACCAGACGCATTAGATAGATATGAACTAGACGCGTTTAACCATGCAAAGAAGAGAAGAAATGGTCGACGACATCGAAGACTACGTCAAAACTTTGACTGACCGTGTCGGACACGAACACGAGCAATGTAGAGAAAACTAGTGTCTCTCCTTTCTGGCGTGTATAGGTGGGTGCTAGGAGAGTGTGGTGGCGAAGGGAAAGACCTCGCGGCGGTCTGTGGCGTCCAGCATAGCGGGTCGGCGTGGCCGTGCCCACAGCGGCGTGCATGCATGTTCGGCATTGGCATCAGCATGTACGTTCGGCATTGGCCTCGGCGGTATCTCTGGTGTGTCAGTGATCGAATGAGGGGACGGGATTGAGGGTGCATCCCGACGTTGACCTAGCAGTGGCGGCGAGCATAGCCGTTCTGACCATGCCGATATCGGCATCGGCATCGTTTGGAGTCTGTGGTGCTCGAATCAAGTTGGGATTTGTTTCTCGTAGGCCAAAATGAATTTGAAACAAGTTTCATGTTGAAGGTTAGGTAACGAAAGTTTGTAACTATCCCAAAATTATACTAGCGCCATGGTGAGGTTCTTTTTGATAGAGCTATACGGTTGGGCAAACTTTTTTGACACTTTTTAGATAGGGTTCCTTGTTGTTACACGTATGGCATCATGTATGGAAAATTTGTGGTCATTTGGAGATGTTCGAAAAAATCACTTTGCTTAAGCGCATGCCGTTTCGTCTCGCTGAAACCAGCTTTTCTAACAAGGTGATTTTTTCTACCTTCTCTAAATAACCTCAAATTTCATACAGCTGATCTTCTATACATAGATAGATAGATTGTTTCGTTTTTACATTTTTCGAACTTTTTATTTCCCTTTATAATACCCAATTGATTTTCAGGTCAAAACCTCGAAAAACAGCATCATGTATGGCATCATTTCACCCTAAATTTCAAATTTTCTGAAACTTTCCCTTTTAGATATTCCTTGTTGTTATAGGTATGCCATCATGTATGCCAAACTTGGTTAGGTCTCACTGAAACCAGCTTTTGTAACAAATTAGGTGATGGTTTATCATTTTTTTGCGTGAAAAGTAATGGCAACAACAAATCGGTGATGGTTTATCATATTTTTTGCGTGAAAAGTAATGGCTACAACAAATTGTTGATGGTTTATCATTTTTTTGCGTGAAAAGTAATGGCTACAACAAATTGTTGATGGTTTATCATTTTTTGCGTGAAAAGTAATGGCAACAACAAATCGGTGATGGTTTATCATTTTTTTTGCGTGAAAAGTAATGGCAACAACAAATCGGTGATGGTTTATCATTTTTTGCGTGAAAAGTAATGGCAACAACAAATCGGTGATGGTTTATCATTTTTTTTGCGTGAAAAGTAATGGCTACAACAAATTGTTGATGGTTTATCATTTTTTGCGTGAAAAGTAATGGCAACAACAAATCGGTGATGGTTTATCATTTTTTTGCGTGAAAAGTAATGGCTACAACAAATTGTTGATGGTTTATCATTTTTTTGCGTGAAAAGTAATGGCAACAACAAATCGGTGATGGTTTATCATTTTTTTTGCGTGAAAAGTAATGGCAACAACAAATCGGTGATGGTTTATCATTTTTTTGCGTGAAAAGTAACGCCTAAAATAGTTTATAATTTTTAGCGCGTGAAAAATAATACAGAAAACCGCCCTTCAGCATACTTAGAGGGTGGAAGCTAATTAACCGCCAACATAGGGGTTATCCTGCCCGTTAGATCATACGATCAACGGTCGGCGGGCATGATCCGCGTGACATGGGCTAGACCAATCAGGGCGATGATGCACGTCTGCGAGAATTTGTGAAGAGAGAGGGCAAAACTGAGTACTATCAAGAAACCAAGGGCACCTGAGTAGTAAACAGACTAAGGGATTCAAATTTGAGATTTAAAAAATGGAAAATGTGTGTTTTGTACAATGAAACCCATCTTGGCCTACCTCAAACTATTTGCAATACCAATATACATCAGTGTGAGAATTGTGGCCTCATTTAGACAAAGTATGATTTGGGGGAAGCTGTTTTGGGAAGGGCTTATTGTGGAAAACCATGCACCTTCATAGCTACTAGGTGATTTGAGAAGTGGCAATTTGTGGTAAAACTTGATTTATCTATGATTTATCTATGATTTGAGAAGTGGCAATTTGTGGTAAAGACTCCATGAGTAAGTGCCACTCTTTTTAGGATTTTTTTGCACATTAAATGACTCATTTAACTAGTTAATCCCATTTGTTGACTCTCTGTTGACCAGCCACTTGAGGGTAAAACTGAGTATATTGCACTAGCCAGTATTAGCACTCGAGGGGAAAATTGAGCACACAAAAAATGCTAGTATAAGACTCGAGGGTATACCTGAGTATATCTAAATTTCCAGGGTTAGACTCGAGGACACGTGCAATTGTTGACGCGTAGACGCGGGTCGCGGTGGAGAAGTCGAGACGTGCAATCGTGGACGCGTGTCGCGTTGCAGAAGTCCAAGACGTGCAGACGTGCACCTGTGCACGCGTAGGACGCGGGTCGCATTAACCACCCCTCGCCTTTATAGACGCCTCCTCGCACTCTCTCTGTCACTCTCACTCGCTCACGCATCGCCAACTCTCTCACGTCCCATCATCTTCTCCAAAGCAAAAAACCCTCTCCCTCTCCCTCTTCCTCTTCCTCCGCCGTAGAGATGGACAAGGAGAATGCCAATCCCATCGTCGAGGTGGGCTCAAAGCGCGACGCCTCCATCTTCGGCGCCGTCCCCTCTACGGACGACGACGCCGCCGCCGCCGCCGCCGTCGCCGGTGCATCGGAGGCTGCTGCCGCCGGTGGCAGTCAGATCCCGGCGGGATGGGACCCCTACGACCCCGTGCCGTACGTCCCGCCCCCGAACCCCTACGACACCTCCCTGGAGGACCCATGGAACGAGGTAACTACGGTTTGCTTCCTTTTTTGTTCCCCATTCCTTTTTGAACCCTATTTTTGCTGGTGTAGATGGATCTGTAGATGGATGAGTATTGGGCTAATATTTGCGCCGATTTTATTCCATTTTGTTTTGATCACTTCTTGATTTCGTTTAAGATTTGGGGTTCGGCTGTTCGGTTAATTTATGCAAGTAATATTGGATCTCAATCAGTTAATTTATGCAAGTAATCATGGGATCTCAATCAGTTATTTTATGCACTAATCAAAAGATATCAACCGTTTAATTTTGCAAATAATCTCGAATGTGTTCAAGTTCAGATCTAGTTCAGATCTAGAATCTGTTTCTTTGCCTATGATGAATGGTTGGGCACAAATTTTTACAGGGAGGGTTCAGCGAACCATTGCTGTGTACAAATCTGTTGTGCATGAGCTTTAGTTCGCTAACACCTTCCCTGTAGATATATAATCATGTCCACTCTAACTGAGGCTGACTCTGTTTTTCTTAACTTTGTTATCATGTACGTTAGTCATCGTTGCAACTCATTCACTAGTTTCTGTTTGATATGGATCAGATGTCTGGCAGCGACGTCGGCAGCGACGAAGAGGAGGAGGACGTCAAGACTCGCCAAGTGCTGCGGAGGCTGCAGGTCGGCCAGTACATCTCCTACTTCGCCAAGGGGGTGTACAGGTGCCCCTTCTGCACCAGGAGACTCGGCGCCACGGACTTCAACTGCCTCGTCACGCATGCTGAGAACATCAGCAACACCTTCCCCAACGTCGGCACGACGGTGAACGTCCACTCCTTCCGCGCCAAGCACAGGGCGCTCGGCATGCACCTCCGCAGCTTGCAGCGGGTGGAGATCTCCGCCGGGCGCATGCCTCCGCTCAAGCCCAAGGCTCCCAAGGGGAGCAAGAGCAACAAGTGGAGGCAGAGCCAGATGGGGTAGGCGGAGTCCCTGGACGTGTGCTGCTGCTGCTGCTCCTAGTTTGTTGTTGGGATCCCTTTGTTGTTAGCTAGGGATCCCTTGTTGTTATGTTAGTATGATGGTGCTGTGAAGAACCTGTTACTATGTTGGCTGCTGTGTATGCAGCCTATTATCTATCCATATTATCTAGGGATTATCTATCCCTAGTCTACTATATTTTGTTGGCCGTACTTAGTTTTCTTGATTTACTATGACTGTGAATTTATCGTACATTATCCTGGAGATTTGCTTCTAGATTTAACTACATACATATGGACCAGAGGGAGTACTAGATTTGCTGCCATATTGGGCAAACAACGAGGGCCAAAAGGCACAAATAATTGAAGAAAGTCAGAAATGCAAGCTTCTCTAGATTTTATACTAATTTGGTGAAAAGGACAGAGAGAAAGAGGGGAAAAAGGTGCACTTAATAATGCCAATTTGGGGCCGAGAGAGACAGAACCCAGCTCCTGCTCACGTGCAACCAAACGCTTCTCGTCCTGTCCCACGCGGTCCCTTTCTACCAGCCCCACGCGACGCGGGCCCACACGACGCGGCCCCACAAGACGCGGCCCCACACGTGACAGAACGGTCAACTAAACGGGAATCCTGCCGTCTGAGCTGCTTCTGCGGGTTTCAAACAAGGGCTTGGGGAAAACTGAGGAAAAACTAAGGAGCTGGGGAAAACAGGTACAACTAAGGACCCGAGGGCACGAAAATAGAAATTATATGTATATTTGAACATATTCTTGGGGATTTCAATCTCTCTCTCTCTCTCGATCATCTATATATCGTTGGTGGCCCAAAAAACACACATATATACGCATGCACTTTATGCGTAAAGGCGCGGGTGCCTCTAATAATGTGTGTGCGCACTCGATCGATGATCCCTAAACCTTAAACAACCCTAAAACCCCTAAATCCCTAATCCCTAAACCCTAAACACCCTAAACACTAAACCCTAAACCCTAACCCTAACCCTCTACCCTAGCTAACCCTAAACCCTAATTAAACCCTATGTATAGGCCAACGTCACTTAATTGTGCATCGAGCAGCCCAGGGGTGCCTCGCGGTCCTCTAATTAAATTAATTGTGCCATGCATTAACCCTAAACCATATATATGTAACTAACCCTAGCTAATTAACCCTACTTAATTAAAACACATAACCCTAAACTATACTAGATATAACCCGATCTAATAAAAACATGCTCTATATATAGCAGCTAGCTAGCAAACCGTAGATTAACACCAATTAAAATATACATGGCCTATATATATCGATCATGTTGTATAACATATCCCTGAGATTCATTAATTAATTATATAATTATCGTGATAAATTAATTAACTTGAATTTTGACAAGTTCTCTCGAATGAAAACACATTTGATTAAGTTGCCTCATAATATATATATAATTAATTAGTGTACATGCATGGCCTACCATGCATTCGTGCATATATTTTAATGTATATTTGAACATATTCTTAGGGATTTCAATCTGTGTGCGCACTCGATCGATGATCCCTAAACCTTAAACAACCCTAAAACCTTAAATCCCTAATCCCTAAACCCTAAACACCCTAAACACTAAACTCTAAACCCTAGACCCTAAACGTACCCTAACCCTAACCCTAACCCTAAACCCTAGCTAATCCTAAACCCCAATTAAACCCTATGTATAGGCCAACGACACTTAATTGTGCATCGATCGAGCGGGTCATGGGTGCCTCGTGATCCTCTAATAAAATTAAATGTGCCATGCATTAACCCTAAACCATATATATATGTAACTAACCCTAGCTAATCAACCCTACTTAATTAAAACACATAACCCTAAACTATACTAGCTAGCTATAACCCGATCTAATAAAAACATGCTCTATATATAGCAGCTAGCTAGCAAACCGTAGATTAACACCAATTAAAATATACATGGCCTATATCAATCATGTTGTATAACATATCCCTCAGATTCATTAATTAATTATATAATTATCGTGATAAATTAATTAACTTGAACTTTGACAAGTTCTCTCGAATGAAAACACATTTGATTAAGTTGCCTCATAATATATATATAATTAGTGTGCATGCATGGCCTACAATGCATTCGTGCATATATTTTAATGTATATTTGAACATATTCTTGGGGATTTCAATCTCTCTCTCTCTCTCTCGATCATCTATATATCGTTGGTGGCCCAAAAAACACACATATATACGCATGCACTTGATGCGTAAAGGCGCGGGTGCCTCTAATAATGTGTGTGCGCACTCGATCGATGATCCCTAAACCTTAAACAACCCTAAAACCCCTAAATCCCTAATCCCTAAACCCTAAACACCCTAAACACTAAACCCTAAACCCTAAACCCTAACCCTAACCCTCTACCCTAGCTAACCCTAAACCCTAATTAAACCCTATGTATAGGCCAACGTCACTTAATTGTGCATCGAGCAGCCCAGGGGTGCCTCGCGGTCCTCTAATTAAATTAATTGTGCCATGCATTAACCCTAAACCATATATATGTAACTAACCCTAGCTAATTAACCCTACTTAATTAAAACACATAACCCTAAACTATACTAGATATAACCCGATCTAATAAAAACATGCTCTATATATAGCAGCTAGCTAGCAAACCGTAGATTAACACCAATTAAAATATACATGGCCTATATATATCGATCATGTTGTATAACATATCCCTCAGATTCATTAATTAATTATATAATTATCGTGATAAATTAATTAACTTGAATTTTGACAAGTTCTCTCGAATGAAAACACATTTGATTAAGTTGCCTCATAATATATATATAATTAATTAGTGTACATGCATGGCCTACCATGCATTCGTGCATATATTTTAATGTATATTTGAACATATTCTTAGGGATTTCAATCTCTCTCTCGATCATCAATATATCGTTGGTGGCCAAAAAACACACACACATATATATACGCATGCAATTTATGCGTAAAGGCGCGGGTGCCTCTAATAATGTGTGTGCGCACTCGATCGATGATCCCTAAACCTTAAACAACCCCTAAAACCTTAAATCCCTAATCCCTAATCCCTAAACCCTAAACACCCTAAACACTAAACCCTAGACCCTAGACCCTAACCCTAACCCTAACCCTAACCCTAAACCCTAGCTAACCCTAAACCCTAATTAAACCCTATGTATAGGCCAACGACACTTAATTGTGTGCATCGAGCAGGCCAGGGGTGCCTCGCGGTCCTCTAATTAAATTAAATGTGACATGCATTAACCCTAAACCATATATATGTAACTAACCCTAGCTAATCAACCCTACTTAATTAAAACACATAACCCTAAACTATACTAGATATAACCCGATCTAATAAAAGCATGCTCTATATATAACAGCTAGCTAGCAAACCGTAGATTAACACCAATTAAAATATACATGGCCTATTATATCGATCATGTTGTATAACATATCCCTCAGATTCATTAATTAATTATATAATTATCTTGATAAATTAATTAACTTTAATTTTGACAAGTTCTCTCGAATGAAAACACATTTGATTAAGTTGCCTCATAATATATATATAATTAGTGTGCATGCATGGCCTACCATGCATTCGTGCATATATTTTAATGTATATTTGAACATATTCTTGGGGATTTCAATCTCTCTCTCTCTCTCTCTCGCGATCATCTATATATAACGTTGGTGGCAAAAAACACACACATATATACGCATGCACTTTATGCGTAAAGACGCGGGTGCCTCTAATAATGTGTGTGCGCACTCGATCGATGATCCCTAAACCTTAAACGTACAACCCTAAAACCCTAAATTAATTATCGATCTCCCTGTGATTCATTAATTAATTATATATATAATTATCGATGATAAATTAATTAACTTGAATTTTGACAAGTTCTCTCGTATGAAAACACATTTGATCAAGTTGCCTAGCTCATAATATATATATAATTAGTGTGCATGCATGGCCTACCATGCATTCGTGCATATATTTTGATATATATATATTTGAACATGCATATTCTTGGGGATTTCAATCTCTCTCTCTCGATCATCTATATATCGTTGTTGGTGGCAAAAAAATACACATATATATACGCATGCACTTTATGCGCAAAGGCGCGGGGTGCCTCTAATAATGTGTGTGCGCACTCGATCGATGATCCCTAAACCTTAAACAACCCTAAAACCCTAATCCCTAATCCCCTAAACCCTAAACACCCTAAACACACTAAACCCTAGACCCTAAACACCCTAAACACTAAACCCTAAACCCTAGACCCTAAACACCGTAAACATTAAACCCTAAACCCTAAACACCCTAAACACTAATTAAACCCTAAACCCTAGACCCTAAACACTAAACCCTAAACCCTAGACCCTAAACACCGTAAACACTAAACCCTAAACCCTAAACACCCTAAACACTAATTAAACCCTAAACCATAGACCCTAAACACTAGACCCTAAACCCTAGACCCTAAACACCCTAAACACTAAACCCTAGACCCTCTAAACACCGTAAACACTAAACCCTAAACCCTAGACCCTAGCTAAACACCCAAAACACTAAACCCTAAACCCAGCTAGCTAACCCTAAACCCTAATTAAACCCTATATATATAGGCCAACGACACTTAATTGTGCATCAAGCAGGCCAGGGGTGCCTCGCGGTCCTCTAGTTAAATTAAATGTGCCATGCATTAACCCTAAACCATATATATATAACTAACCCTAGCTAATCAAACCCTAGTTAATTAAAACACATAACCCTAAACTATACTAGCTATAACCCGATCTAATAAAAACATGCTCTATATATAGCATGCAGCTAGCTAGCAAATTAAACGGTAGATTAAAACCAATTAATATATACATGGCCTATATCGATCATATGTTGTATAACATCTCCCTGAGATTCATTAATTAATTATATAATTATCGATGATAAATTAATTAACTTGAATTTTGACAAGTTCTCTCGAATGAAAACACATTTGATTAAGTTTCCTCATAATATATATATAATTAGTGTGCATGCATGGCCTACCATGCATGCATTCGTGCATATATTTTAATATATATTTGAACATATTCTTGGGGGATTTCAATCTCTCTCTCTCGATCATCTATATGTCGTTGGTGGCCAAAAAACACACACATATACGCATGCACTTTATGCGCAAAGGCGCGTGTGCCTCTAATAATGTGTGTGTGCGCACTCGATCGATGATCCCTAAACCTTAAACCCTAAATAAACCCTAATCCCTAATCCCTAAACCCTAAACACCATAAACATTAAACCCTAAACCCTAGACCCTAAACCCTAACCTCCTAACCCTAAACCCTAAACCCTAATTAAACCCTATATATAGGCCAATGACACTTAATTGTGCATCAAGCAGGCCAGGGGTGCCTCGCGGTCCTCTAATTAAATTAAATGTGCCATGCATA
This sequence comes from Lolium multiflorum, assembly GCA_030979885.1. Lineage (NCBI taxonomy): Eukaryota > Viridiplantae > Streptophyta > Magnoliopsida > Poales > Poaceae > Lolium > Lolium multiflorum. The sequence goes on from CM061747.1 coordinate 188,001,720, forward strand.
TATATGTGTTTAATTTGGGGATTTCAATCGCTCTCTCGTATGTAGCTCTCTCTACCTCTCTCTCTCTCTCTCTCTCTCTCTCTCTCTCTCTCTCTCTCTCTCTCTCTCTCTCTCTCTCTCTCTCTCTCGTTGGTGGCCAACAACACACACATGCACTTTGTGCGCAAAGGCATGCGCCTCTAATAATGTGTGCGCAGTCGATCGATCTAGTTTTGATTAATCATAGCACACAAATAAAGAAGTTGTATTTGAATCCACACAACCTAATCTAAAACACATAACCCCTAACATGGCCTAATTAATTAACCCTTCTCGATCTCTACCTAATTAGTGGAAATTGCACAAAATCAAAAGGGGTCCCTCACTAATTATGCATATCTGCTAGATTGTGATAAACTTTTGCCACATATATATTTGGTGGATGGGTGCATCTTGGCATGTAAACAATTAGTGTTTGCAAATGGCGTTGTCAAAATTTATGTACAAATGATTTCTTTCCATCCAAAGTGCATAAAATGGGAGTTTTAATGAAGAAAGTACAAATAAAACAGCTCAACATGCTTCCACACCCCGATTTTCACACGAAGTAGAGCATATTTAAAGGATAATTCCAGAGTTTTACTATTTTTCAAGCAACTTTGCTAATTTTCCCCCACTCACATGACTTTATGTCGATTTAACGAAAATATGGCGAATTTAAACTACATGGGCGGGATAGTTTGAATTGTGCGCGCGGCAAAGGGAACCGCCTATTCCTCAACCTTGTGCACGGCAAATTACACACGCAACTCCATTAAACGCCACCTACCGACCTTAATTATCACCCCGGCGGCCCGGCCGCATGACCCCCCACCCACCCGTACACAACTTATCCCCGTCCGTGCGAAGAGCTTCCCCTCCCCGTCCCGTCCGTGCGAAGAAGAAGCTTCCCCTCCCCGTCGTTCTTCTCGAGACGCACCGGCGGTCAAGTTGATCCACGGTAGGGCTGCTATCTCTAGCTCAATCATGTATCGGGCAAGACAGCCTAACGATTTATATTTTCTTGATGCTGCTAAAAAAATTCGTCAGTATGCTCGAACTAATTGGCACTTTATAGTTTTCCGCTCGATTTGTCATCGATCAATTTGTTCATTTGCGTGGGCATATAGAGTCAGTTCTGCACTCGATCCGTTAATTTGCTGAAATGCCATGGCAGAGTTTTGTACACGATCTGTTTGCTAAAATGTCGATGGGCATTTTTTGTTTTGTACTCGACATGATTGCTGAAATGCATAATCATGTAGTATAGTTTTGTACTCGATGGATATACATTTCCTACTTCGCCTTAAATTAATCACCAACCATTGTATCTCATAATTAAACAGATGGACAGAACTTGGATACTGCATGGACACTTATGTTCCCCTTCATATATAAATGGTGTTCAACCCTTTATGGGGTTTATTAGAGCTCATGATGGTCACAACCTGGACGTGTATTGCCCGCGCTGCACATGTATGAATGGTGAGAAGAGGCCTCACCCTGTAGTGGCAGATCATTTACACATTTTTGGGATGGACCGCACATATGTTAGGCGGGTTTAGCATGGTGAACCATATAATGATCCTTTAGCAGGAGAAGCAGATCTTGCTCACACTGTATGTGTGCTGGCATATGTAGTTAATTATTTATATTGATGCTGCCGCTGTTTCAATCAATAGTTTGCATTGCTGTGCAAGGTTCTGTACTCAAATTTAACTTGTTGCAGATGGATGGACGGGAAGGAGAGAAAAAGCGCTTGCTTCAGGAAACGGGTTTCAGCTCTGGGACATGTGTTGTGCCAGATGAGAAGGTAAATATGTAAAACGACATTTGTTCAGGTTGCATCCCTTAGATGTTTGTCTAATCGGTTGATGTACTAATTGCAGAAGCATAGAGTTAAAGAGGTCTCTCAGTTTGATGGGAGATTTGAAGATGAATCTCAGTTTGATGCACCTGTGGATGGTACTGATGACGAGCCTTTCATAGACGAAGGTCCTGCACCTGAGATTATCCAGCCTACAGAAGGAGGCCGTGGACCGAGTACACAGCTTTGCGTTGAAGTGGATGCACGCCCGGAGATCATCACGGGCGTCCGGGTAGTCTCAAGACCACCCAGCCCTGATGCACCTGTGGATGGTACTGATGACGAGCCTCTCATAGACGAAGGTCCTGCACCTGAGATTATCCAGCCTACAGAAGGAGGCCGTGGACCGAGTACACAGCTTTGCGTTGAAGAGGATGCACACCCGGAGATCATCAGGGGCGTCCCGGTAGTCTCAGGACCACCCAGCCCTGATGCAAAATGTTGAGCTACTTTATGATTCGTACTCTTATGTTCTGGTGCTGTAGTATGTTATGATTTGTACGCCTTTGGCGCTAGATTAAGCATTCAGTGGATGATCGCGTTGCAAAATTCGACACCCACACAATCAGTTCATCGTATGAGTAGTAGCACAATTACTTCTACAGCGATTCCTGCCAGCGCATTAGTTGGTAGCATGAAACACTTTCAGGTACTCCCCTCTGATTCATATTAATTGACTCAATTCTGTCTAGATATGGATGTATCTAGATGCATTTGTTAACTAGACTAACAAACTTGAGTCAGTTAATATGAATCCGTGTAAACCGCCCAAGTCCTCGAGCAGCTAGTTTATTGACTCTGGACTCCAAGCCTCTCGCGGCAAGCCATCGACGAAGCTTTGACCAGATCTTGGCCCGCAATTTTTTTTTGTGTGGCGAATAGCAAAGCTTTGACCAGTTCCTCTCGGGATACAGCACGCCGGTGAGCTTGCACGGTTGCCATGAGCACTTTCCGGCGGAACTTCCTCTTCAGCGCCCTCAAGCCGCTGCTGCGAGACAGCACGCAGTGCCTCGAGGTGGACGGAATTCTGGATCTCAGGGCGGGTGGTCCGCATCGTCCGGGAACGATCTCCAGCGGGTTAACGAGGACATGCATGGCGGCCAGGGGATTTGTTTTTTGTTTTTTTTGGTTGGAGCTTGGGATTTGGGGTTTTTTCGGATAGGGGAGGAGGAACCGAGGAAGAGGAAGGAACAGCCGCGTGCTTGGCGCGTGGCGGTGTGCTTGAATTTCGAATTTTTGTGAAATGTTTCATTTCCCCGCTACAATTCGGGGGTTTCTTGACGCGCCAATGCGTCCCGCCGGGCAGCTTCAAGTAAATTTGGGGTGCCACACTATGGGCCCTAGTTTCAGTGAGACATGTAATGACTAGTCACATCAGTAAGTTCACTGTGTAATAAAATATGTTACCCCTCCCCTTTATGTAGCACCCCTTCTCTCCCGATCGAGTGCCGATTGCCGACGGATGCAAGCCGCTAGCTCGATCCCCTCCTTTCGCCTCCACCGTCCAGGCATCCAGCTTGGAGGGGCAAGCTGCATCTAGCCCAAGCGGATTAGGTAGGACTAGTAATGTTCTCTCCTTTCTCGAGATCGGTTCTTTTTTCCTCTCCTCGATATCTTGCGCATCTCTTTCCTATTCTGGGCGAAGGGGTGTCTTTCTGGTCACCCTCGAGCTGGGAGTGATTGATGGGGGTGGGGGCGGGGGCTACCTTTGCTTGGATTGGGGTGTTCTTCCTTTATTTGTCGACATTTGCAACCTTTGTAGTTTCTGCTGATCCTCACTGTATCTTTTGTCAGCTTGTACAGGAAAGGTAAGACCTCGGCGGTGGGGGCAATGGAGCGTAAGGCCACCACGCATGTGGGCAGTTGGCTGAGCCTGAGCTGCGTCCCCAGCCCCGCGAAGCAGGTACTCCGTTTGCTTATCCACTCTTTACCTTTTAAGTGTCTCTCTGGTCTCTGCATCCTCAATCTGTTCCTGTTCTGGAATATGCTTAAAGTAGCACATGTCTTCAGCTGTTTGTGCGTAAAGCCTCTGTGACACCATGCTCTATATTCTCTGTATCAGGTTGGTACCTCCAGGTTCCGTGCTGAGGCTATGGGGAACGAGAATAGCGCCCCACCTGCTGCAGGAGCATGGCCCGATCTGCAGCACAAGAAGCGAAATGCCACTGCCGAGCTGGGCAGGGACCGCCCAGGGGTAATTTTTTTAACCAACTTACCATGATGTAGTCTGAATCTGATACTCCCTCAGATCCAAATTAATTGACTCAACTATCTGTAGATACGGATGTATCTAGATGTGTTTTAGCTCTAGATACTACTGCCTCCATCCCAAAGCTTTGGGCTTATATTATTTTTAGAAAGTCAAACTATACCATGTTTGACTAAGCTTTTACCAAAAATCAGTAACATGCAAAATACAAAATTAATATCATTAAATAGATAATAAAATATATTTTCCTACGGTATCTACACAGTATTATATTTGTTGATAGAATGTTCTAAAATTTTGGTCAAACTTTGCTTGTTTTGATTTCTCAAAAATAAATAAGGCTTAAGCTTTTGGATGGTGGTAGTACATTCATATCTAGACAAAGCTGAGTTAACTAGTTTTTTTGTCTGTCCATAGCTAGTGTTCATGCTGCAAAAGGCTAAGAGCATCCACTATATGCATCAGTCTATCTCATACAGTAATTCAATATCACTGCTGAGGTCTGCCTTTTGTTTTGCTATTCATATGCAGACTGAAACTTTAGGGCCTTTACTCAAAAGGAAGATCAAAACTGCGGCTGATCAGGCTGCCAGTATGTTGATGCCGCCCCCATCTTCTAAATGCCTCTACAAGCACAAGGCCACGCACCAGCTGGGTGGTGATCTTTTAATGAATATGGTATATTTTCTTAATCCACAAAACATGCCTTGATTTTTCTCTGTTTATTGTCGGTTTTTTCTATGCTTGCCAAAAGTTTACAACAACAACAACAACAACCAAGCCTTTCAGTCCCAAACAAGTTGGGGTAGGCTAGAGTTGAAACCCATAAGATCTCGAAGCCAAAAGTTTAGAAACACCAAATTCGTTTGCTTACAATCATCATACAGTAATGTTCATCTACTCCAGTTCCCCTAACCCAACATAAAATGATGTTAATTTCGATTTTTAGATTAAAAGAGCACCATTAGGCGCTGTTAATTACGACTTTGAGATTAAAATGTCATTTGCAATTGTTAATTACAATTTTGAGACAATTGGTTAGTTTAACCTCGATCTCTTCTGCTCTCCATTTTTCCCAACCGAACAAAAATGTAACCATTCCATTCCTCTGAAATGGAACCATTCCATTCCATTCCACGCTGTTTCAGAACCGAACACACCCTTGCATTGTTGTGAACTGTTGTCCATACACGGCCATACCCTTCCACTTACATCTAGCACTATATGCATCAGTCTGTCTCAGAGTCATTCAATATCACTGCTGAGATCTGTTCCCATTCTTATGCAGGCTGAAACTGCTGCGCCTTTACTCAAGTGGATGCAAAATGAGGCTGCTGTGAGGACGATGGTGCCGGCACCATCTTCCGAAAACCTCTACAAGCACGAGGCCATGGGCCAGCTGGGTGGTGACCTTTTAATGAATCTGGTATATTTTCTTAATCCACATACATGATTTCATTATTATCTGTTTAATTACTGTTGGCTTTGTCTAATGCTTACCAAAAGTTCAGAAACACTGCGTTTGCTTACAATCATCATACACTAATTTTTCACTTTTCAGTCTGTCTCATCCAGTATATAAACTGTTGATTTCCATTGGCTTCTTTTGTAATCATTTGCATTGTTGTCAACTGTTCTCTATGCACAACCCTATTCTTCCACTTACACCCCGCACTATTTGCATCAGTCTATCTCATAGATTTATTAAATATCAATGATGAGTTCTGTTGCTATTCATATGCAGGATGAAACTTCTGTTCCTCTACTCAAATGGATAAAAAATGATCCTGATGAGGCTGCTGTGAAGACGATGGTGCTGCCACCATCTTCTGAAAACCTCCTCAAGCACAAGGCCACGGGCCAGCTGGGTGGTACCCTTTTCAGTAAGCAGGTATATTTTCTTAATCCTCATACATGATTTGATTTTTGTCTGTTTATTGCCGGCTTTGTCTAATGCTTACCAATAGTTCAGAAACACACACACCTATTCTTCCACTTACATCCAGCACTATATGCATCAGTGTCTCATAGATTCATTTTATATATCACTGCTGATGTCTGTTGCTCTTCAATTTTTATATGCAGACTGAAACTGCTAAGCCTTCATTGGTCAAAAGGATTGCAACTGCTGCTGATGAGGCATCTGCAGAGGCTGCCACCAAGTTACTGTCAGCCCCACCTTCTGGATGCTTATATAAGCTCAAGTCCAAGGATCAGCCGGGCCGTAACCATCCAAGGGTTCGGGTATATTTTCTTAAGCCACATATACATGCCATGATTTATGTCTGATATTATCACTGGATCCCAGAAGCACGTTGAAGGTTGATGGTGGAAGTTGCGGGCGCAACACGGGATTCCGGCGCCAACTGGAACATGCACAACACAACCCAAGTACTTTGTCCCAGCGCAGCAGTGAGGTTGTCAATCTCACCGGCTTGTTGTAACAAAGGATTAAACGTATCGAGTGGAAGATGTTTGCAAAGAAAACAGTAAAACAAGTAGATTGTATGCTATGTAAAGAATAGGACCGGGGTCCACAGTTCACTAGAGGTGTCTCTCCCATAAGATAAAAGCATGTTGGGTGAACAAATTACAGTCGGGCAATTGACAAATAGAGAAAGGCATAACAATGCATATACATGACATGATAAATATAGTGAGATTTAATTGGGCATTACGACAAAGAACATAGACCGCCATCCAACTGCATCTATGCCTAAAAAGTCCACCTTCAGGTTATCATCCGAACCCCTTCCCGTATTAAGTTGCAAAGCAACAGACAATTGCATTAAGTATGGTGCGTAATGTAATCAACAACTACATCCTTAGACATAGCATCAATGTTTTATCCCTAGTGGCAACACACATCCACAACCTTAGAACTTTCTGTCACTTCCCAGATTCAATGGAGGCATGAACCCACTATCGAGCATAAATACTCCCTCTTGGAGTTAAGAGTAAAAACTTGGCCAGAGCCTCTACTAATAACGGAGAGCATGCAAGATCATAAACAACACATGAACAATAGATTGATAATCACCATAATCATAGTACTCTCTATCCATCGGATCCCGACAAACACAACATATAGAATTACAGATAGATGATCTTGATCATGTTAGGCAGCTCACAAGATCTAACAATGAAGCACAACAAGGAGAAGACGACCATCTAGCTACTGCTATGGACCCATGGTCAGGGGGTGAACTACTCACTCATCACTCCGGAGCGACCATGGCGGTGTAGAGTCCTCAGGAGATGAATCCCCTCTCAGCGGTCTCGGGAGGCGATCTCGATCCCCGAGATGGGATTCGTGACGGCGCGTCTGCAGCTGGGTTTTCCGTATCGTGGCTCTGTTTGGGGGTTTCGCCGGAAGGCTTTAAGTAGGCGGAGGGTCAACGCGGGGGCCACGAGGGCCAGGGGATAGGTCGGCGCGCCGGGGCCGGGCGCGCGGCCACTGGCTGCCTCGTGGCCCCACTTCGTCTTCGGTCTTACGGAAGCCGTGCAAAATAGGACCAGGCGAAAGTTTCGTCCAGTCCGAGAATATTTCTTTACTAGGATTTGAAACCAAAACAGCAATGGCTCTTCGGCATCTTGTTAATAGGTTAGTTCCAGAAAATACATAAATATGACATATAATGTGCATAAAACATGTAGGTATCATCAATAAAGTAGCATGGAACATAAGAAATTATCGATACGTTGGAGACGTATCAGCATCCCCAAGCTTAGTTCTGCTCGTCCCGCAGGTAAAACGATAACAAAGATAATTTCTGAAGTGACATGCCATCATAATCTTGATCATACTATTTGTAAACATATGTAATGAATGCAGCGATCAAAGCAAAGGTAATGACATGAGTAAACAACTGAATCATATGACAAAGACTTTTCATGAATAGTACTTCAAGACAAGCATCAATAAGTCTTGCATAAGAGTTAACTCATAAAGCAATAAATCAAAGTAAAGGTGTTGAAGCAACACATAGGAAGATTAAGTTTCAGCGGTTGCTTTCAACTTATAACATGTATATCTCATGGATATTGTCAACATAAAGTAGTATAATAAGTGCAATATGCAAGTATGTAGGAATCAATGCACAGTTCACACAAGTGTTTGCTTCTTAGGGTGGAAGGAGATAGGTAAACTGACTCAACAATAAAAGTAAAAGAAAGGTCCTTCAATGAGGAAAGCATCGATTGCTGTATTTGTGCTAGAGCTTTTATTTTGAAAACATGAAACAATTTTGTCAACGGTAGTAATAAAGCATATGAGTTATGAAAATTATATCTTACAAGTTGCAAGCCTCACGCATAGTATACTAATAGTGCCCGCACCTCGTCCTACTTAACTTGGACTACCGGTCTTCGCATGCCATGTTTCAACCAAGTGTCACAAAGGGGTACCTCCATGCCGCTTGTACAAAGGTCTAAGGAGAATGCTCGCATTTCGGATTTCTCGCTTTTGATTATTCTCAACTTAGACATCCATACCGGGACAACATGGACAACAGATAATGGACTCCTCTTAAATGCATAAGCATGTAGCAATGATTATTATTCTCATATGAGATTGAGGATATATGTCCAAAACTGAAACTTCAACCATGATTCATGGCTTTAGTTAGCGGCCCAATGTTCTTCTCTAACAATTTTGCATGCTCCAACCACTAAAATGATAGACCTTCAGACAAGACGGACATGCATAGCAACTCACATGATATTCAACAATAGTTGATGGCGTTCCCCAGAAGCATGGTTATCGCACAACAGGCAACTTAATAAAATATAAAGTGCATAAGTACATATTCAATACTACGATAGTTTTTAAAGCTATTTTGTCCCATGAGCTATATATTGCAAAGGTGAATGATGGAATTTTAAAGGTAGCACTCAAGCAATTTACTTTGGAATGGCGGAGAAATACCATGTAGTAGGTAGGTATGGTGGACACAAATGGCATAGTGGTTGGCTCAAGGATTTTGGATGCATGAGAAGTATTCCCTCTCGATACAAGGTTTAGGCTAGCAAGGTTATTTGAAGCAAACTCAAGGATGAACAAGTGCAGCAAAACTCACATAAAAGACATATTGTAAACATTATAAGACTCTACACTGTCTTCCTTGTTGTTCAAAACTCAATACTAGATATTATCTAGACCTTAGAGAAACCAAATATGCAAATCAGATTTTAGCAAGCTCTATGTATTTCTTCATTAATGGGTGCAAAGCATATGATGCAAGAGCTTAAACATGAGCACAACAATTGCAAAGTATCACATTATCCAAGACATTTTAGAATTACTACATGTAGCATTTTCCAATTCCAACCATATAACAATTTAAGAAGAAACTTCGCCTTGAACATTATGAGTAAAGCCTAAGGACACATGTGTCCATATGCAACAGCGGACTCTCTCCCACAAAGTGAATGCTAGGATCCATCTTATTCAAACAAAAACAAAAACGAAAACAAACCGACGCTCCAAGCAAAGAATACAAGATGTGATTGAATAAAAATATAGTTTCAGGGGAGGAACCTGATGATGTTGTCGATGAAAGGCATCCCCAAGCTTAAACGCTTGAGTCTTCTTAAAATATGCAGGGGTGAACCACGGGGGCATCCCCAAGCTTAGAGCTTTCACTCCTCTTGATCATAGTATATCATTCTCCTCTCTTGACCCTTGAAAACTTCCTTCACACCAAACTTCAAGCAAACTCATTAGAGGGTTAGTGCACAATTAATAATTCACTCATTCAGAGGTGACACAATCATTATTTTCACTTCTGGACATTGCATAATGCTACTGGACATTAGTGGATCAAAGAAATAAATCCAACATAGCAAAAGAGGCAATGCGAAATAAAAGGCAGAATCTGTCAAAACAGAACAGTCCGTAAAGACGAATTTAGAAATGGCACCAGACTTGCTCAAATGGAAAAACTCAAAACTAATGAAAGTTGCGTACATATCTGAGGATCACGCTCGTAAATTGGCAGATTTTTTCGAATTTTCTACAGAGAATTGTGCCCAGATTCGTGACAGACAGCAATGCTGTTTCTGCGCAGCGATCCCAAATATAACATCAACTTTGACATAGAAACTTTACTTGGCACAAAAACATGATAAGGAGAGGTTGCTACAGTAGTAAACAACTTCCAAGACTCAACAAAACAAAAAATTGCTGTAGGTAAAAACATGGGTTGTCTCCCACAAGCGCTTTTCTTTAACGCCTTTCAGCTAGGCGCAGAAAGTGCAAATCAAGTAACATCGAGAGTAGAAGCATCAACATCATTACCAGGGGTGTTGGGAGTTTTCTCAACCAAGCATAGTATATTTGATATATAAGTTTTAGCGTCTCCCTTTTCATTAGTCTTAGGCTTGCTACTCTCATCGAACAAATTTTCCGGAACAAGCCAAGCATAGTTATTTTCTAGTGCATCATTCATAGCTAGGAGTTTACATGGTATTGGTGCTTTGATTTCCCCTCCATCATTAATGTTATTAGTGTACATTATTCTATCCATGTCCATTTTTTCAAGGAGACCAATAAAATTGGTATGAGAACCTAGCATATTAAATTTAGCAAAAACCTTTCTAGCCTCTCTTGCTAGACCACCAAATTCTCTAAGAAGGGTTTCTAAAACAAAATCTTTCTTTTCCCCTTCTTCCATATCACCAAGTGTAAGAAACATGTGTTGGATTATAGGATTGAGATTAACAAATTTAGTTTCCAACATGCGAACTAAAGCAGCAGCAGCAATTTCATAGGTAGGTGCAAGTTCTACCAAGTGTCTATCTTCAAAATCTTCAGTGATACTAACATGATTGAAAAATTCTTCTATATTATTTCTCCCAACTATGGACCCACGTCCTACCGGTATGTCTTTTGTGGTAAAATTAAAAGGAAACATGATGCAATAAGCAAAAAGTAAACTAGGCAAACAAAGTAAAGACAAGTAACTAATTTTTTTTGTGTTTTTGATATAGAGAGCAAGACAGTAAATAAAGTAAAACTAGCAACTAATTTTTTTTGTGTTTTGATTTAGTGCAGCAAACAAAGTAGTAAATAAAATAAAGCAAGACAAAAACAAAGTAAAGAGATTGAGAAGTGGAGACTCCCCTTGCAGCGTGTCTTGGCAACGGCGCCAGAAATTTAGCTTGATACGCGTGGATGCACACGTCCGTTGGGAACCCCAAGTGGAAGGTATGATGCGTATAGAAGCAAGTTTCCCTCAGTATGAAACCAAGGTTTAATCGAACCAGTAGGAGCCAAGAAGCACGTTGAAGGTTGATGGTCGCGAAATGTGATGCGGCGCAACACCAGGGATTCCGGCGCCAACTAGGAACCTGCACAACACAACCCAAGTACTTTGTCCCAACGAAACAGTGAGGTTGTCAATCTCACCGGCTTGCTGTAACAAAGGATTAAACGTATCGAGTGGAAGATGTTTGCAAAGAAAACAATAAAACAAGTAGATTGTATGCTATGTAAAGAATAGGACCGGGGTCCACAGTTCACTAGAGGTGTCTCTCCCATAAGATAAAAGCATGTTGGGTGAACAAATTACAGTCGGGCAATTGACAAATAGAGAAAGGCATAACAATGCATATACATGACATGATAAATATAGTGAGATTTAATTGGGCATTACGACAAAGAACATAGACCGCCATCCAACTGCATCTATGCCTAAAAAGTCCACCTTCAGGTTATCATCCGAACCCCCTCCAGTATTAAGTTGCAAAGCAACAGACAATTGCATTAAGTATGGTGCGTAATGTAATCAACAACTACATCCTTAGACATAGCATCAATGTTTTATCCCTAGTGGCAGCAACCACATCCACAACCTTAGAACTTTCTGTCACTGTCCCAGATTCAATGGAGGCATGAACCCACTATCGAGCATAAATACTCCCTCTTGGAGTTAAGAGTAAAAACTTGGCCAGCCTCTACTAATAACGGAGAGCATGCAAGATCATAAACAACACATAAAAATAGATTGATAATCACCATAATCATAGTACTCTCTATCCATCGGATCCCGACAAACACAACATATAGAATTACGGATAGATGATCTTGATCATGTTAGGCAGCTCACAAGATCTAACAATGAAGCACAACAAGGAGAAGACGACCATCTAGCTACTGCTATGGACCCATGGTCCAGGGGTGAACTACTCACTCATCACTCCGGAGGCGACCATGGCGGTGTAGAGTCCTCCGGGAGATGAATCCCCTCTCCGGCAGGGTGCCGGAGGCGATCTCCTGAATCCCCCGAGATGGGATTCGCGGCGGCGGCGTCTCTGTAAGTTTCCGTATCGTGGCTCTCGGTACTGGGGGTTTGACGGAAGCTTTAAGTAGCGGAGGGTCAACGCAGGGGCCACACGAGGCCCGGGGGATGGGTCGGCGCGGCCGGGGCCTGGGCCGCGCCGGCCACCCCGGCTGCCTCGTGGCCCCACTTCGTTAGGTCTTCGGTCTTCTGGAAGCTTCGTGCAAAAATAGGACCCTGGGCGAAAGTTTCGTCCAATTCCGAGAATATTTCTTTACTAGGATTTCTGAAACCAAAAACAGCAGAAAACAGCAACTGGCTCTTCGGCATCTTGTTAATAGGTTAGTTCCAGAAAATACATAAATATGACATATAATGTGCATAAAACATGTAGGTATCATCAATAAAGTAGCATGGAACATAAGAAATTATCGATACGTTGGAGGCTTATATAAGCTCAAGTCCAAGGATCAGCCGGGCCGTAACCATCCAAGGGTTCGGGTATATTTTCTTAAGCCACATATACATGCCATGATTTATGTCTGATATTATCACTGGCTCTGTCTAATGCTTTTTGGAATTCGGAAACACCAAATTAGCATGCTTATATTCATCATACACTAATTTTTCACTGTTCAGTTTGTAACATAGTGTTATGCACTTGCTTGTCAACATTTGCATTGCTCTGAACTATGCACTTTACACAACCTAATTCTTCCACTTACGTTCAGCGCTACGCACCAGTAGTACCTCCCATGTTTCCTTCACCATCCCGATGCCGAGCTTGCGGGAATATGGCGGGCCCATGTACATACCCCGCATATAACACCTCCTATGGCTCTATCTACCTTTCTAGTAGCTCCTTCACAGAGTTACAGGTATGTATTCTCAGTGGTTTAGCATGAATTGGCATATAGTAAAGTCTTGTTTTTAGTCTTCCTGCTTCTTACATTTGTATCAATTTTCACATGCAGACTGTACCTTGTGAACTTCGTCCAATGATTAACCAGATGTGTCCGCATGAAGGATCTTTCACTATGCATGGCAATGGCAAATTGATGAACACCTACACGGTCTATGAGGTGTATGTCTACAAGACGCAGGCCATCACATATTTGTATGGACATGATTGGAGAAAGTTTGCTTTTGACTACGGTCTGAAGAAGGGCGACGAGCTGAGGATCAGAAACTCAAACGGGCAGATATACGTAACTGCTTACAGAGTTGGAGACACTTCCAAATATATAATATGTAACTTTTTTCTACTCATATCTTTTGATAACTGCATTCTGAGCAGTTGTTCTAAACCATTCCCTCTGTTCTAGCTTGCTGGGTTTAACATGATCAAAGCTGCAGATCCCCTGATGGAACAGGAGCGGATGTCACAAAGGGCAACCACACCAGCACCGGCACCGGCTTCCCACTCTCCTGCATCAGCACCGGTTCCTGTACCAGCTCCGTTTACTGCATCTACCCAGCAGTCCCCTACATCAGCATTGGTTCCTGTAGAGGCCCCATATACTACACATGCCCAGCAGGCTCCTGCATCAGCACTGGTTCCTCTAGCTGCACCGTTTACTGCACCTGCCCAACAGTCTCCTGCATCAGCACCGGTTCCTCTAGAGGCACCGTTTACTGCACCTGCCCAGCAGTCTCCTGCATCAGCACCAGCTCGTGTACCAGCCCAGGCTCATGCACCTGCCCCAGCCAGATCACCGAGGTCTCAGCTCATTGCTGTGGCCACCCGTGTGGTGACCAGGACGCATCTGAAGGCTATGTTCGTGAGTATATGACAGCATAACTGCTCTTATCTTGATGTCTTCTCTGCTCAAAGTCTCACATGGTTCAGTGCATTGGTGCCATTGACTAATTTTTGGTGGTATCTCTTGCTTTGAATCAGAAATTGCCTAAAAGTATCTCCAAGGATCTCAATGCTGGCCGAAGGGGCAAGATATCCCTCGTCCTTGCTTGTTTTATGACAATGACATGTTTTGCTCACTTTATGATGTTTTTATGGTTTTCCGGAACTAACCTATTAACAGATGCCACAGTGCCTGTTCCTTTTTTGGTTCCAAAAGTTCTTCGGGCAATATTCTCGGAATTGGACGAAATCAACGCCAAAGATCTTATTTTTCCCGGGAGGCTCCAGAACACCGAAGGGGAGACGGAGAGGAGGCCCAGGGCCCCGACACCACAAGGCCGCGCGGGCAGGCCCCTGGCCGCGCCGGCCTATGAGGAGGGCGCCCTGGTGCCCCTCTGACGCCGCCTCTTCGCCTATTTAACCCCTTTCGACCTAAAAACACCGTACCACTTGACAAAACTCCAGAAAGACTCCAGGGCGCCGCCACCATCGCGAAACTCCAATTCGGGGGACAGAAGTCTCTGTCCCGGCACCCTGCCGGGACGGGGAAGTGCCCCCGGAAGCCATCTCCATCAACGCCACCGCCTCCATCATGCTCCGTGAGTAGTTCCCCCATGGACTACGGGTTCTAGCTGTAGCTAGTTGGTATTCTCTCCCCATGTACTTCAATACAATGATCTCATGAGCTGCCTTACATGATTGAGATTCATCTGATGTAATCGGTGTTGTGTTTGTTGGGATCCGATGGATGATACATTATGATTAGTCTATCTATAAAGTTTGTGAAGTTATTGTTGCTGCAATCTTGTTATGCTTAATGCTTGTCACTAGGGCCCGAGTGGCATGATCTTAGATTTGAGCTCTATAATTATTGCTTAGATTGTATCTACAAGTTGTATGCACATGTCACTGTCCGGAACCAAAGGCCCCGAAGTGACAGAAATCGGGACAACCGGAGGGGATGGCGGTGATGTGAGGGACACATGTTTTCACGGAGTGTTAATGCTTTGCTCCGGTGCTCTATTAAAAGGAGTACCTTAATATCCAGTAGATTCCCTTGAGGCCCGGCTGCCACCGGCTGGTAGGACAATAGATGTTGTGCAAGTTTCTCATTGCGAGCACGTACGACTATAATTGGAAAACATGCCTACATGATTAATGAATTGATGTTCTTTCTTAATGCCTTATCAATCCTATCAATTGCCCAACTGTAATTTGTTCACCCAACACTTGTTATTGGAGAGTTGCCACTAGTGTAGATAGCTGGGAACCCCGGTCCATCTTTCATCATCATATACTCGTTCTACATGTCAACTATTTTCTGGTACCATTGCTCTCATATTACTACTACTGCTGCTGTGTTACTGTTACTATTGCTCTCATATCACTGCTACTTTCACATCACCCCTGTTGCTAGTGCTTTTCCAGGTGCAGCTGAATTGACAACTCAGTTGTTAAGGCTTATAAGTATTCTTTACCTCCCCTTGTGTCGAATCAATAAATTTGGGTTTTACTTCCCTCGAAGACTGTTGCGATCCCCTATACTTGTGGGTCATCAAGACTATTTTCTGGCGCCGTTGCCGGGGAGGCATAGCTCTACTCATAAGTTCACCTGGGGAGTACACTCTACCTCTCTCTCTGCTTTTATTTTATTTTGTCTTGCTAGTTTATTTCTGTCTAGTTTATTTGTGCTTAGTTTATTTCTGTCTAGTTTTACTTTGCTTAGTTTACTTTTGTCTAGTTTATTTTTGTCTTGTTTTATTTTCCCTATATACCCGAAAATCCATAAAAATTTGAAAAACCTAAAAATTAAAAACTGCTGTTATGGGAGAACCAATAACCTACTTGGAGCTTATAGAATGTTATAATAATTATAGAGAATCAAGAACTGGTAAAATAATGAGTGCTATGATAGAAAAATTGAATACAATTGCTGAAATCTTGCTTGAACGCCATAATATAAACTGTTGCTCTCAACAGGATACTAAACATCTTAAATTTCAATGTGGCTTTAGTGAGGAATTTTTAATTAAGAACTATAATCGGAATTGCTATATTCATTATGGGTTCGAAGAGGTAGAACAATTTGTCTTATTTATGGGAGCCTCCGAGATAGAATCCTTCATGGTTGAGAATTATGAAACTTGTGTTGTTTGTAAGGGCCTTAAAGATTATGTCTCTACTATCCTTAATTCTTGCATAGAATGCTACAGTAGGAATCCTTATATCCTTGATTATAAAGAGAGACACATTAATGCACAAGAATGCACTCACAATTTGCAGGAACCGGTGGAAGAAGAAATTGATGAACCTGAAAGCTCATTGGATGAAAAAGAGGAGGAAATTGATGAACTTGAAAGCTCATTGGATGAAAAAGAAGAAGAGAGCGACGAACAAAAGGAGGAAGAATGGATTAGCTACCCATGCCAACCTTCTAATGAGAGTAACTCTTCATCTCTTACACTATTTGATTGTCCTCCATGCTTACCGAAAGAGGTTGAATGTTATGTTCCTGTGGATTCTCTTGAAATAGTACCTATGAGTAATACTTGTGAGAATGATTATGCTACTGTTATTTATGATAATCCATGCTACTTTGATAAATCTTATGATAATGCTTTGTTTGTGCCTGATGTCGAAATGCATGGTACTAAAGAATTTTGCTTGGCAAATGTTTATGATAAAGCTTTAGATGATGGTCCTATGTTACTTGATAATATTAATTGTACTACTAATGAAAATGGGATTGGAGAAGTCTTGACTTTATCTATGAGTCCCATATCTCTTGAGATTGATCAATCATCTTGTTATATTATTGATAAAAGTGGATTTGAAAGTTTTAATCCCACTATTTTTGAGCTTGATAAAAATTATGTGTTTATGAATCATGAAAAGTATGCTGCATGTGATAGTTATATTGTTGAGTTTATTCATGAAGCTACTGAAAATTATTATGAGAGAGGAAAATATGGTTGTAGAAATTTGCATGGTACTAAAACACCTCTCTATATGCTTAAAATTTTGAAGTTACACTTGTTTTATCTTCCTATGCTTGTTACTTTGCTTTTCATGAACTTGTTTATTTACAAGATTCCTTTACATAGGAAGCATGTTAGACTTAAATGTGTTTTGGATTTGCTTTTTGATGCTCTCTTTTACCTCTACTCTTGTTTCTTGCGAGTGCATCATTAAAACTGCTGAGCCCATCTTAATGGCTATAAAGAAAAGAACTTCTTGGGAGATAACCCATGTGTTATTTTGCTACAGTACTTTGTTTTATATTTGTGTCTTGGAAGTTGTTTACTACTGTAGCAACCTCTCCTTATCTTAGTTTTGTGTTTTGTTGTACCAAGTGAAGCCTCTAATCGAAGGTTGATGCTAGATTTGGATTTCTGCGCAGAAACAGATTTCTATCTGTCACGAATCTGGGCTGTTTTCTCTGTAGAAAAATCAGAAAAATATGCCAATTTACGTGCGTGTTCCTCAGATATGTACGCAACTTTCATTAGTTTTGAGTTTTCTGATTTGAGCAACGGAAGTATTTTATTAAAATTCGTCTTTACTGGCTGTTCTGTTTTGGCAGATTCTGTCTCTGTTTTTTTGCATTGTCTCTTGTGGACTTTAAGCGAGCTTTTCTAGACATAGAGAGCTGTAGCTAATGTTTTATTGAGTTCTTGCAATGTGCCACTACAGGACCAAGGTGGATTCAATTTTTTTGAGTACTAACCCCTCTAATGAAGTTTATGAGAAGTTTGTTGTGAAGGAAGTTTTCAAGGGTCAAGAGAGGAGGATGATATATGATCAAGAAGAGTGAAAAGTCTAAGCTTGGGGATGCCCCCGTGGTTCATCCCTGCATATTTCAAGAAGACTCAAGCGTCTAAGCTTGGGGATGCCCAAGGCATCCCCTTCTTCATCAACTTATCAGGTTCCTCCCCTGAAACTATATTTTTATTCGGTCACATCATATGTGCTTTACTTGGAGCGTCTGTGTGCTTTTATTTTTTGTTTTGTTTGAATAAATTCGGATCCTAGCAATCCATGTTTGGGAGAGAGACACGCTCCGCTTTTTCATATGAACACTTGTTCTTCGTTTTACTTTTAATGTTCAATGATAAAAGTTGGAAGCTACAATACTTATTGGTATTTGGTTGGAAATAGAAAATGCCTCATAATGTCTTGAATAATTTGACACTTGGCAATTGTTTTGAGCTCTCAAGTAGATCATGATTAAGTTTTTTCATGTAGTCTAAGCCTATTAGTGGAGAACTGTAGAGCTTGTTGAAATTGGTTTGCATAATTGATCTCTCTTAAGGTCTAGATATTTTCTGGTAAAAGTGTTTGAGCAACAAGGAAGACAGTGTAGAGTATTATAATGCTTGCGATATGTTCTTATGTAAGTTTTGCTGTACCGGTTCATACTTGTGTTTGCTTCAAACAACCTTGCTAGCCTAAGCCTTGTATCGAGAGGGAATACTTCTCGTGCATCCAAAAACCTTGAGCCAAAACCTATGCCATTTGTGTCCACCATACCTACCTACTATGTGGTATTTCCTGCCATTCCAAAGTAAATTGCTTGAGTGCTACCTTTAAACAATTCAAAATTTATCACCTCTGATTTGTGTCAATGTTTAATAGCTCATGAGGAAGTATGTGGTGTTTATCTTTCAATCTTGTTGGGCAACTTTCACCAATGGACTAGTGGCTTCATCCGCTTATCCAATAATTTTGCAAAAAGAGCTGGCAATGGGATTCCCAGTCCCAAATTAATTAACAAAAATAGACACTCCTCCATGGTATGTGATTGTTGGACGGCACCCGAAGGATTCGGTTAGCCATGGCTTGAGAAAGCAAAGGTGGGGAGGAGTGTCATCATAATAAAACTAAAATAAAAAGGCACTCCTTCATGGTATGAGATTGTTGGCAGGCACCCGAGGATTCGGTTAGCCATGGTTTGTGAAAGAAAGGTTGGAAGGAGTGCCACCCAAAAATAAAAATAATTCATGGGAGCCGCTCTTGAAGGTTTGTCTAGCAAGGGGGTTAGAGTACCCACTACCATTCGTTGACAACAACAAACACCTCTCAAAATTTTACTTTTATGCTCTCTATATGTTTTCAAAACCAAAGCTCTAGCACAAATATAGCAATCGATGCTTCCCTCGTAGAAGGGCCATTCTTTTACTTTTATGTTGAGTCAGTTACCTAATTCCTTCCACCTTAGAAGCAAACACTTGTGTCAACTGTGCATTGATTCTTACATACTTGCATATTTGCATTCATCATATTACTTTGTGTTGACAATTATCCATGAGATATGCATGTTGAAAGTTGAAAGCAACTGCTGAAACTTATATCTTCCTTTGTGTTGCTTCGATGCCTTTACTATGAACTTATTGCTTTATGAGTTAACTCTTGTGCAAGACTTTTGATGCTTGTCTTGAAAGTACTCTCCATGAAAAGTTTTGCTATATGTTATCTACTTGTTAGCAACTATAGATCATTGCCTTGAGTCACTTCATTCATTTCATATGCTTTGTAATAGTATGATCAAGGTTATGTAAGTAGCATGTCACTACAGAAATTATTCTTTTTATCGTTTACCTGCTCGGGACGAGCAGAACTAAGCTTGGGGATGCTGATACGTCCCCGACGTATCCATAATTTCTGTCGTTCCATGCTTGTTTTATGACAATACTTACATGTTTTGCTTGCACTTTATGATGTTTTTATGCGTTTTCCGGAACTAACCTATTAACAAGATGCCACAGTGCCAGTTCCTGTTTTCTGCTGTTTTTGGTTCCAGAAAGGCTGTTCGGGCAATATTCTCGGAATTGGACGAAATCAACGCCAAAGATCTTATTTTTCCCGGGAGGCTCCAGAACACCGAAGGGGAGACGGAGAGGAGGCCCAGGGCCCCGACACCACAAGGCCGCGCGGGCAGGCCCCTGGCCGCGCCGGCCTATGAGGAGGGCGCCCTGGTGCCCCTCTGACGCCGCCTCTTCGCCTATTTAACCCCTTTCGACCTAAAAACACCGTACCACTTGACAAAACTCCAGAAAGACTCCAGGGGCGCCGCCACCATCGCGAAACTCCAATTCGGGGGACAGAAGTCTCTGTCCCGGCACCTGCCGGGACGGGGAAGTGCCCCCGGAAGCCATCTCCATCAACGCCACCGCCTCCATCATGCTCCGTGAGTAGTTCCCCCATGGACTACGGGTTCTAGCTGTAGCTAGTTGGTATTCTCTCCCCCATGTACTTCAATACAATGATCTCATGAGCTGCCTTACATGATTGAGATTCATCTGATGTAATCGGTGTTGTGTTTGTTGGGATCCGATGGATGATACATTATGATTAGTCTATCTATAAAGTTTGTGAAGTTATTGTTGCTGCAATCTTGTTATGCTTAATGCTTGTCACTAGGGCCCGAGTGGCATGATCTTAGATTTGAGCTCTATAATTATTGCTTAGATTGTATCTACAAGTTGTATGCACATGTCACTGTCCGGAACCAAAGGCCCCGAAGTGACAGAAATCGGGACAACCGGAGGGGATGGCGGTGATGTGAGGGACACATGTTTTCACGGAGTGTTAATGCTTTGCTCCGGTGCTCTATTAAAAGGAGTACCTTAATATCCAGTAGATTCCCTTGAGGCCCGGCTGCCACCGGCTGGTAGGACAATAGATGTTGTGCAAGTTTCTCATTGCGAGCACGTACGACTATAATTGGAAAACATGCCTACATGATTAATGAATTGATGTTCTTTCTTAATGCCTTATCAATCCTATCAATTGCCCAACTGTAATTTGTTCACCCAACACTTGTTATTGGAGAGTTGCCACTAGTGTAGATAGCTGGGAACCCCGGTCCATCTTTCATCATCATATACTCGTTCTACATGTCAACTATTTTCTGGTACCATTGCTCTCATATTACTACTACTGCTGCTGTGTTACTGTTACTATTGCTCTCATATCACTGCTACTTTCACATCACCCCTGTTGCTAGTGCTTTTCCAGGTGCAGCTGAATTGACAACTCAGTTGTTAAGGCTTATAAGTATTCTTTACCTCCCTTGTGTCGAATCAGAAATTGCCTTTTAAAAGTATCTCCAAGGATCTCAATGCTGGCCGAAGGGGCAAGATATCCCTCGTCATGGAGAGTGAAGGTCTCACCGTGGAGGGACGGTACTCTGTCAGTCCCACAGATGGCCGCTTGGCTGTTACTTCCAGGTGGAAAAAGTTCATTGACGGTGCCAAACTTCGCATTGGATCAAAGTTGAAGGTCAAGATCTTTCGATGCCGCTGTGACATGCTGGTCATAAAGTTCGCGGTTGTCTAGTTCTGTTGTCCCATGAGCCCTTAGCAAATGCATTTGTAGTTATACTTATATAAGGTTATCTTATCTGAACTGCTAATTAATTGTATGGGTGGTAAAACTCTGGCAAGCTTTTGCTCTTAGCAAGTATGTATGTATGATCAGCTATTATGATAACTAATGTTTGTGTTCATCTTAATTTGCATTTCCCTTTTAGAAAAAAACTTAATTTCTATTTTGGCTGACCTGTTAGAGAACTATCAGATTGAACCCACAACATGATTCATATAGATTCATTACACCGAGCCACATGTCTTGACCTTGCGATACACTACTTCCATTAATTAGTGCAAGAAGGCTTACCTGAGCTGCCTGAACCATGGCAGATTCGAATCCACCTACAAGAAAAGTTGCCATGGCCGACGAAGTTGAAGTCGCGCCGTGGTTGCTGGTGTACCATGGCCGACGATTTTGGTCCCTCCGTGGTGCATGTCAAAACTTTTTTTTCTCGTTTTTGAGGCCACCTAGCCCGACGAAAGCGGCCAAAACGTGGCGTATGGTGGCCCGGGACGTGGTGCATCTCGAAATCTCGGGTTCACCGGCCGAGTCAACGCAAATCCGCACCGCCGAGGGATGTAGGGCCCAGATGGCAGCCTCTCTGGCATTGTTTTTTTCTAGATCGCGCCATCTCGTTCAACGTTCTCCGATCGAGCCGTTTACGATGCAGGATCATGGGTCCCGCATGTCATCCTCTATGAACCAAAATTCTTTCTATTCTTGGATTTTTTGACCCCCTGATTTCTGGCTACTTCCTTTTTCTTTTGATCCCTTGCCGCCTTGGAAACGTTGAGACCGCTGCTGCTAAATGGGACCCGCATGTCATCCTCTATGTGCAATCAACTTTCTTTTCTTGGAGTTTTTTTTGGCACCTCAAATTTGGTCACTTGCCTTTTCTTTCGATCCTGCCGCCTCTCAAACGGTGATACCGCTGCTGCTAACGGGACCCGCATGTCATCCTCTATGTACTATAAAACTTTCTTTTCTTGAATTATTTTGGCACCTCATATTTGGTCACTTACCTTTTTCTTTCGATCCCCGCCGCCTCTCAACGGTGATACCGCTGCTGCTAAATGGGACCCGCATGTCATCCTCTATGTACTATAAAACTTTCTTTTCTTGGATTTTTTTGGCACCTCATATTTCGTCACTTGACTTTTTCTTTCGATCCTGCTGCCTCTCAAACGGTGATACCGCTGATGCTAAATGGGACCCGCATGTCATCCTCTATGTACTATAAAACTTTCTTTTCTTGGATTTTTTTGGCACCTCATATTTCGTCACTTGACTTTTTCTTTCGATCACCTGCTGCCTCTCAAACAGTGATACCGCTGCTGCTAAATGGGACCCGCATGTCATCCTCTATGTACTATAAAACTTTCTTTTCTTGGATTTTTTTGGCACCTCATATTTGGTCACTTGACTTTTTCTTTCGATCACCTGCTGCCTCTCAAACAGTGATACCGCTGCTGCTAAATGGGACCCGCATGTCATCCTCTATGTACTATAAAACTTTCTTTTCTTGGATTTTTTTTGGCACCTCATATTTGGTCACTTGACTTTTTCTTTCGATCACTGCTGCCTCTCAAACGGTGATACCGCTGCTGCTAAATGGGACCCATGTCATCCTCTATGTACTATAAAACTTTCTTTTCTTGGATTTTTTTGGCACCTCATATTTGGTCACTTGACTTTTTCTTTCGATCCCTGCTGCCTCTCAAACGGTGATACCGCTGCTGCTAAATGGGACCCATGTCATCCTCTATGTAAATCATGTTTCTTTTCTTGAATTATTTTTGGCTCCTGATATTTGGTCACTTGCCTTTTCTTTCGATCTCATGCCACGTTTGAAACGTTGAGGAACCTGCTGGCTCATGGGACCCGCATGTCATCCTCTATGTACTATAAAAGTTCATTTTCTTGGTTTTTTTCACCCTCTGATTTTTGGCAATTTCTTTTTCTTTCGATCCCCTGCCGCCTCTCAAACGCACCGCTGCTGCTAATGGGACCCTCATGTCATCCTCTATGTACTATAAAACTTTCTTTTCTTGAATTATTTTTGGCTCCTCATATTTGGTCACTTGCCTTTTTCTTTCGATCTCATGCCAAGTTTGAAACGTTGAGGAACCTGCTGGCTCATGGGACCCGCATGTCATCCTCTATGTACTATAAAAGTTTATTTTCTTTATTTTTTTCACCCTCGATTTTTGGCTATTTCCTTTTTCTTTTGATCCCTGCCGCCTTGGAAACGTTGGGTAAGCTGCTGACTCATGGGACCCGCATGTCATCCTCTATGTACAATCAACTTTCTTTTTCTTTTGATCTCAAGCCGCATTTGAAACGTTGAGACCGCTGCTGCTAAATGGGACCCGCATGTCATCCTCTATGTACAATAAAGTTTTTTCTTGGATTATCTTTGGCTCCTGATATTTTGGCACTTGCCTTTTTCTTTCGATCTCATGCCGCCTTTGAAACGTTGACCAAGCTGCTGGCTCATGGGTCTCGCATGTCATCCTCTACGACAATAAAAGTTTTCTTTCTTGGAGTTATTTTTGACCCCTAATTTCTGGCTATTTGCCTTTTTCTTTTGATCTCCTGCCCCCTCTGAAACGATGAGGACGCTGTTGGGAGGTCGGTCCCACATGTCATCCTCTATGAACAATAAAAGTTTCCTTTGATTGATTTATTTTGAACCCCTAATCAATTTCTGGATATTTCCTTTTTTTCTTTTGATCCCCTGCCGCCTTGAAATCGCTGAGGATGCTGCTGCCTCATGGGTCCCGCATGTCATCCTCTCAGAACGGTAAATGTTTCTTTTCTTGGATTTTGTTTACCAAATGATTTTTGGCTTATTTTTTCTTTCGATCTCCTGCAGCCTTTAAAACGTTGAGGACGCTGCTGGCTCACGGGTCCCACATGTCAGCCTCTATGAACAATAAACGCTGAGGATGCTGCTGCCTCATGGGTCCCGCATGTCATCCTCTTAGAACGAAAATGTTTCTTTTCTTGGATTTTTTACCAACAGATTTTTTGGTTTATTTTTTTCTTTCCATCCCCTGCCGCCTTTAAAACGTTGACGACGCTGCTGGCTCATGGGTCCCCGATGTCAGCCTCCCCGTAGAACAAACATGTGATATCTTGATTATTTTGCAGACAATAAACAGTGTATTGCGCTCTGAGCTATTTCAAACGGATAAATTAAATCTTTATTTTTACATAAACAAACTTATATGTTGAATCTCCTTGTTTTTTTGTTTTTGCGAAGCATAGGACTTTCCTGTTTTGTTTAGAAAATTCCGAACTTTCCTGTTTTGGAGTGGGCTGAAATTGTACGAGTCAAAAGGCCAAGCACGATAGTTCGAAGGCCCAGATGTCCAGATGCAGCCCAATTGAAATCTTTCTTCTTGGAATTTTTTTCACCCCCTGATTTCTGGCTACTACATTTTTCTTTTGGTCCTGTGCCGCCTTGGAAACATTGAGACCGCTGCTGCAAAATGGGACCCGCATATCATCCTCTATGTACTATAAAACTTTCTTTTCTTGAATTATTTTTGGCTCCTGATATTTGGTCAATTGCCTTTCTCTTTCGATCCCATGCAGCCTCTCAAACGGTGATACCGCTGCTGCTAAATGGGACCCGCATGTCATCCTCTATGTACAATCAAGTTTCTTTTCTTGAATTATTTTGGCTCCTGATATTTGGTCACTTACCTTTTTCTTTCGATCTCATGCCACGTTTGAAACGTTGAGGAACCTGCTGGCTCATGGGACCCGCATGTCATCCTCTATGTGCTATAAAAGTTTATTTTCTTGGATTTTTTTCACCCTCTGATTTTTGGCTATTTCCTTTTTCTTTTGATCCCCTGCCGCCTTGGAAACGTTGAGTAAGCTGCTGACTCATGGGACCCGCATGTCATCCTCTATGTACAATCAAGTTTCTTTTCTTGAATTATTTTTGGCTCCCGATATTTGGTCACTTGCCTTTTTGTTTCGATCTCATGCCACGTTTGAAACGTTGAGGAACCTGCTGGCTCATGGGATCCGCATGTCATCCTCTATGTGCTATAAAAGTTTATTTTCTTGGATTTTTTCACCTTCTGATTTTTGGCTATTTCCTTTTTCTTTTGATCCCTGCCGCCTTGGAAACGTTGAGTAAGCTGCTGACTCAATGGACCCGCATGTCATCCTCTATGTACAATCAAGTTTCTTTTCTTGAATTACTTTTGGATCCTGATATTTGGTCACTTGCCTTTTTGTTTCGATCTCATGCCACGTTTGAAACGTTGAGGAACCTGCTGGCTCATGGGACCCGCATGTCATCCTCTATGTGCTATAAAAGTTTATTTTCTTTGTTTTTTTTCACCCTCTGATTTTTGGCTATTTCCTTTTTCTTTTGATCCCCTGCCGCCTTGGAAACGTTGGGTAAGCTGCTGACTCATGGGATCCGCATGTCATCCTCTATGTACAATCAACTTTCTTTTTCTTTTGATCTCAAGACGCATTTGAAACGTTAAGACCGCTGCTGCTAAATGGGACCCGCATGTCATCCTCTATGTACAATAAAGTTTCTTTTCTTGGATTATCTTTGGATCCTGATATTTGGTCACTTGCCTATTTCTTTCGATCTCATGCCACGTTTGAAACGTTGAGGAACCTGCTGGCTCATGGGACCCGCATGTCATCCTCTATGTACTACAAAAGTTCATTTTCTTGGGTTTTTTTCACCCTCTGATTTTTGGCTATTTCCTATTTCTTTTGATCCCCTGCGGCCTTTGAAAGTTGAGGACTCTGCTGCCTCATAGGTCCCACATGTCAGCCTGTATGAACGATAAAGCTTTCCTTTCTTGGAGTTTTTTTACCCCCTAATTTCTGGCTACTTTCTTTTTCTTTTGATCTCAAGCCGCATTTGAAACGTTGGGACCGCTGCTGCAAAATGGGACCCGCATGCAATTCTCCATGTACAATAAAAGTTTCTTTTCTTGGATTATTTTTCACCCTCATTTTTGGTCACTTGCCTTTTTCTTTTGATCCCCTACCGCCTTGGAAACGTTGAGTAAGCTGCTGACTCGTGGGACCCGCATGTCATCCTCTATGTACAATCAACTTTTTTTTCTTTTGATCTCAAGCCGCATTTGAAACGTTGAGACCGCTGCTGCTAAATGGGACCCGCATGTCATCCTCTATGCACAATAAAGTTTCTTTTCTTGGATTATCTTTGGCTCCTGATATTTTGTCACTTGCCTTTTGCTTTCGATCTCATGCCGCCTTTGAAACGTTGAGTAAGCTGCTGGCTCATGGGTCCCGCATGTCATCATCTACGAACAATAAAAGTTTCCTATCTTCGAATTATTTTTACCCCTAATTTTTGGCTACTTCCTTTTTTCTTTTGATCACCTGCAGCCTTAGAGGATTCTGCTGGCTCATGGGTCCCACATGTCAGCCTCTATGAACAATAAACCTTTCCTTTCTTGGAGTTATTTTGACCTCTAATTTCTGGCTATTTCGCCTTTTTTAAAATCCTGTGTCGCCTTGGAAACGTTGAGAATGCTGCTGCCTCATGGGTCCCGCATGTCATCCTCTCAAAACGATAAATGTTTCTTTTTTTTTGGATTTTTTTACCAACTGATTTTTTTCCGATCCTCTGCCGTCTTTAAAAACGTTGACGACGCTGCTAATACAAGCTCTTTCGCTCCAAGATCTTGCAAGTTAATAGAATAAATCATGGAATTATTAGGATATGTTTTAAATTTCAAATCCACTTTATGAATTTTTAAAAATACCGTGATCCGTGTGGGTATGGAGCGATCAAGGATTTTCATATTGGCCATGAGCAGTTTCAAAAATTGCAACCGGATAATTCTAAATAAATAAAAACAACTTTTATGCAGAATCTCCGTGTTTTTGTTTTTTGCCATCATAGGATCTATGGTTCATTAGAAAAGGGCCGAAATTGCATGAGCAGAAAAGCCCATTTCTAGTTATTGGGCTTCAACAGCCTGAGCAAGTAGGCCTATAGCAAATACCATGTAGATGGCCGTTGAAACCCAAAAGTATTTGTTGCCTAGACTTGACATGAACCTTGCTATGCACACGACAATTTCAGTCCGATCCGTGTACGCAACACAAGATCAAACCCAACGTGTGAGGAAGCAGGTGGCAGCACACCTCCAGATGCTCAATCGTACACATATCATATAGGAGTTGTCGTATGTACATTAGTTCCGTATTGACATGTTTGTTTCTTTGGTTAACATGTGGGGTCCGCACAGTCACCTAGGTCGCACATCAACTTCTTTGCTCATAGTTGATGCATGTTTAGTGGCCTGCAGCAAGAATCGCTGCCCCCAGGGATGTACTTTACCCTTTAGCGGCGAAAAAATAGGAATGGTCCTCTCATGACTATGATCAACAAGAGGTGGCTATATTATAGTGCTGAAATAAAGTCAATCCTAAAACAGCCATGCATGGGTTATAATATGAAGGCAACACGAAATACAAAAGCAGGGCAGTGTTCAAATAAACTGATTCAAACTAGTACATACTAAAAACAGTGTACTACTTCTCAACACTTCAAGCATAATAAAAAAGTGTGTCAGTGTTTTTTTAAAGGTAACACCGAACGGGCAATGTTTAAAGCAGGCTTAAACCACATAGCCGCTTGTCGGACACTACCCCAACTAACTCTGGGAAGGCTGATAACTCCCACAGTCTCACCTTCATCTGGCTGGAGGTTGCAGCGCAAAATTTTAGGGTATTGATTATGAAGATACTTCCGGTATGCTGTGTAGACGCAGTTTTTCCTCATGAATGGAACCAATGTGCCATCAGGAGCTTTGGATTCACGCTTCTTCAGGTTGGCAATGATCGGGTAATTGAGTCCGAGGAACAGAGAGTGGTCGCCGAGGCTGTTAACCTGCCTCCAATGAAAGTCCCCTGCACGTGCTGCAACGAACAGAGATATGGGATCCTGCTCAAAGACGTAGGTGGCAACAGGAGGATACTGCCGTAGCTGAAGCCCATTAGCAGCATAGGGAATGTCATGAGGTACTTCAGCATTGGCAATCCCAATGTTGTTTACTGTAAGGATGATCATCAATCGCTTGCCATCAGCAGTTGGAGCGAGGAACCACGCGTACTGCTGATCATCCACCACCGGTGGCGGGATTACGAACATGGACATCGGGTTTTCTGCAATATTAGAAATGGAGACGAATAGGGTGTTACTGGCAACCATATTCAAACAGCAGCATTGTTCATCGTTCATGCTCACAGTATAAATACGACTATGTAAGCTAAGGACATTGGTCATTCATGTGTTCAAATCGAGTGTCCAATATATCAGTTATACTGCATGCATCCCACGAAACAAGTCTTAACTTCGCCAAAACTAGACACTAGTTAGTGTATACACAGTTATATACTACCTCTGTCCCACCGAAAGTGTCTGAGATTTGTCCAAATTCAGATGTATCTAGACAGTGAAAGCATATAGATACATTCAAATTTTGACAAATATATCATCTTAAGTTTAAGTCCTGTGTTGTAGTTAATTCCCTTTGTCTTAAGTGATCCAACGGTGTATATGATTAGATATTTGTATACAATATAGGAGTACAGACAATCTACCAGTTGGTCCAGTTTTAAACTGAGTATAGAGCTTCAATCATGACCCTTGGAGTGCTAAATCTAACGGTGCACAACAGCAGGATTCTCTGTGAAGAGTGCACATAGCTAACTCTACAATATTTTAGAACCATCACGTGAGCCTTGGGTCTACCCCAAAAAATGACCAAATATCTGAAACCCCTGAAGCATATGAATAACCCCATCAAAGAAATCGCTATTCAGCACTGCTACATGGATCAATGGAAGGTTCTTACGGTCTCAACTCTCAAGGAAACATCAAAGGAAAAGGTAGATAAGAAATGAGTGAGTGTTAGATGTACACATATTTTTAATTTTTTATTTGTTCCCTTCGTTTGCCGACTGATGGGAAGAAACATCATTTTTTGTAGGACCACTCTTGTTTTCGTATTTTATATATGCATTGCTGGCAATATTTTCTTTCGAAAACCATGAATATAGCTCGAGCTACATGTAGCATGGTTTTTGAAAATTTTGAGAGCTGCATTTTGAAGTTCCAAAGAAAACGGAGATTAAATACGGGTGTCAACAATGTTGTGTTCTACCAACATTCAAATGTCCAAATCAAAATATCTTATATTTAAGGTTTTGCAACAACAAAAAAATCTGACATATATTTTCCAACATTTTGTAACTTCAAAATCTATCAGATTCTGTCATTTTTGTGCGGCCCGAATATAGGGTATCTCAATTTCAGATTTTACACTCTGGTAGAATAATACATTCTCTACATCTATTTTTTTAGATTTTTTATATATTCTTTCAAAACTTGCGAAAGGCATGCTATAAATATTCTTTTGATTATCAAACAGAATCTTTAATGGTTTGACGTGCATACATACTAGTAATATAAAAATATAAAAGTTCTCGCCTTGTACACATTTTGTTGATTTTTTGGAATGAATACAACATTCAATTTGGTAGATAGAGTACTAAACATTTCATGGGAAACTTAAAGCAGCTTGCCAAACAAAGGCTAATAGAAGAAAAAAATAGAGGTATGACAGGCATAACATCCACGATGGGGTTGAAATATGCATAAGCTTCGGGCAATTTGGCAAAGAAAAATCTAGCCGGATAAAGAACATAATTAAAAAAGGTACAGGTTAAACTAAGTAAATTAGGCATAACAAGTATTTCATTCTTGTTTAGTAAATAATTGGATTTTGATTGAGTTACTTTTCTAAGGGAAAAAAGGAGAAGGCAGATATTCAAGACACTTTTGGTGGGACGGAGGGAGTAAATCAAAAGTAAGAAAAAGTTATAACATGTTTCATGAGATGGAGTACTAAATAACGGCCATATGCATCTCTTCGATGCAGAGGCCGGGGTACCTCGCCCTCTATTTCGAGCAAAAATCAACTAGTTATATGAAACAATGGGTGTAAAAGTTAATCAAGAAGGGTGCCTTCATTGTGCTACGTTAACATTTGAGATACTTGTTAATTACATCCATATTCTGCAGTGGATAGAGTTAGTAATTCAGGATTGCATTCACATACGGAGTATACTATGTTTGCTGATGACTGATTAGTACTAATTCGTTGCAAGCAACGGTTCATTCATATTCAGATAAAGGATGTGATCGTTAAGTCATATACTTATGAAAGTCCTTATGCATCTCTCTAATGCAGATGGCGGGGGTCTCTCGTCCTCCTTTTGGAGCAAAAATCAATTAGTTATATATGAAACAATGGGTGTAAAAGGTTATCAAAAAGGGTGCCTTCATAGTGCTACCTTATCTTTTGAGATACTGGGTAATTACATCCATATTCTGCAGTGGCGTAGAATTACTAATTCAGGAATGCAATCACATACTGAGCATACTATGTTTGTTGGTGACTAATTAGTACTAATTCATTGCAAGCAACGGTTCATTCATATTCAGCAAAAGGCGGTGTGATCATTAAGTCATTTATGAAAGGTAAAATATAAACAAGGTAGTTCATGAATAACTTCATTGATTAAGGCAGTGTATCATGCAATGCAACATAAGGACTGAAAAAATACCATTTGGGGTGTCCCAGCAGTACGTCCAGCCCCTAATTTCGTCCACCGCAAAAACTTGGCCACCGAGTTCAATGGCATCACAGAACGCCGGCACAATTTGTTCAGGTGTAGGGTTCTTCAGCATTCTCCAGTCGCCACCCCCTTCAAGGTAGAAAATCCTTTTGTCGAACAAGGCGATGAGCTTGTAATCTGCGTACCTCCCACCTTTTGTGGGCACTTGGCAGATTACAATCTTCAACAAATTAATTGCTCGACTCCAGCAAAGATAGTATAACCAATCTTTAGTAGCAGGTTGATATGTAACACCATGACCAATCTTCGGATCAGGTGGGGATGGAAGGGGGATATGTCGCTCGGTGTAGACGTTCACAAGGCACCACTGGCACCCACGATGATCGGCGGCGGCGATCCAGTCGCCGTTCGCGCCAAGCCATTTTCTGTCGTGCATGAACGGCAGGGTGACAGAACGGCGAGGATGGTCAAGGGGCACCAGGTCGTACACGGTAACATGCAGACGAGATGCTGTCGCCACGAACCAGGGATCATCGAACCAATAAGCAGGCGGAGGCATCAGCAGGCAGGGTTCATCCCAATGGTGCATCTTACCTTCATCATTGCTGATCTGGTCGTAGAGCTCCCTGGAACATGCGGCAAGTCGGACGGTGTAGGTAACGTCCAGATGCGCAGCGATGAGGTCGATGTTGTCGCCGGTGAGAGCCTCCAAGTGGCCGTCCCCGCCGCACCGGCAAAGCCTTGAATATTCCATCAGGTGAAGATGGATTTAGATGGATGGCGGATGCAACTTCGCTTGGGGTTTTCGGAGGAGAGGGCGAGCGCTATGGAAGAAACGATGCGCGCCGCGGCCGGGTGGGGTGAGGAGAGAAAGGCCGGTATAGTACTAGTGATGCGGCGTGGTGGGGATCGAGATCCTGCGCGTGCGCGTGATTCTGCGAGGGTGAAGAAAAAGACGATAGACATGCAAGGGGCAAAACCTAGGCAGTACTCTAGGCTGCTGCTGCTGCGACTGGGCGCCGATTTGACTGTTGGTAGATGGTAGACTAGCACGCCACCCATCTATAAATTTGCGACGACGTTTGGTGCAGTGATGTCTCGTCACATCAGCTTGAGCAGAGAGGGCTTTTTTTACAGTTTCCATTACGATATATTTTTCGCCGATAATCGTAGTACTCTATGCCAGAGACACGTACCTTAACACGTGGGCAGCATGCAACCGCGCGAGCACCAAAATGAAATGAGAGATGTTTTAGAGCAGAACTTCATTTTCAATGCCTTTCCTAGCTTGGTTTGGAGGAGCTTCAGTGACTTGATGCTTCCAAGTCTCATTGTGACTAGGTGCCACCATCTACCATCTTTCGAGATCCAACGTTCCAAACTATCTGTTATTTCGAAGCTAAAAAAGAAAAAACTATTCAGAAAATTTTGAAAAAAATCCAGTAATATGTAGATGCCTTGTTTTAAAATCTATGAATATTTCATCCCATTCGGATGACTAGCTTGTGATTAAATAGCTTCTTACGTATTCGAGCACTAGTTTAAACTAAATATTATTTGCTCACAAACCAATTATTCAAATCGAATGAAACTCCACCAAAATATAAATCGAAATATGCATGATTTACTGCAATGTGAGCGGATAATTCAATCCCACGAAAAGACAATATGCTCCAAGACCAGTAATCTCTTCCCTAGCTTATCTGAACATAACTGACAGTGTCCTTAGAGAACATCTTGCAGCCTCAGTAAAGCCTCAGGTATGAACAAGAAGCATACTGCCATCTACAGATCACGCTAAGAACCACAACCCAGGATCATCCTCATAGCCTATATCATCAAGGTTTCCCTCCAAAATGCTTATGTTTGTTGGTGACTAATTAGTACTAATTCAGGAATGCAATCACATACTGAGCATACTATGTTTGTTGGTGACTAATTAGTACTAATTCATTGCAAGCAACGGTTCATTCATAGTATTCAGCAAAAGGCGGTGTGATCATTAAGTCATTTATGAAAGGTAAAATATAAACAAGGTAGTTCATGAATAACTTCATTGATTAAGGCAGTGTATCATGCAATGCAACATAAGGACTGAAAAAATACCATTTGGGGTGTCCCAGCAGTACGTCCAGCCCCTAATTTCGTCCACCGCAAAAACTTGGCCACCGAGTTCAATGGCATCACAGAACGCCGGCACAAGGGCTACAGGAAGACATCACCAAGAAAGGGTGATGCATGTCTCCTTCAACAAACACAGCAGTACATGTCTGAAGCAAGTACATGAACACAAGTACACCACCATAATAATACTACATGAACACAAGTGATGCCGTCGGTTGGGGAGGCCTAAATAAAACTTAAACTTAATCCTAATCTAATGGACGTCGGTTGGGGCGCGCGACGGGTCTGCCTCGTCCTCGTTCTTCGCCTATGCAGCCTACGTCCGTGCCCGCTTCTGGTCCCATGCTTCGCGATAGGGGCGGCCCCAGGGGTATTCTTGCGTATGCAGCTGAATACCTAAGATTTTGACAAAACCTTAGAATTTCCTCATAAATCAGGGAAAAATTTGGCAAATACATGAGGATTTTGGCAAAATGAATACACAGGTTGAAAATGAATACCCAGCACTTCATCACGGGCGCAGCCACTGTTCGCGCTTCAGGCGATCGAGCATGGCGGACGCCGTCAAAAGACCTTGCCGGCGGCGCTGTCCCAGCGGTTCAGTCCTTAGCCGAGAAATCTCCTT
The DNA here is from genome assembly GCA_030979885.1 of Lolium multiflorum. Classification (NCBI taxonomy): domain Eukaryota; kingdom Viridiplantae; phylum Streptophyta; class Magnoliopsida; order Poales; family Poaceae; genus Lolium; species Lolium multiflorum. The sequence goes on from CM061747.1 coordinate 188,035,740, forward strand.
CTGGAAGAAGAGTATCGCTTGCTGGCGGGCGAACGCCTCATAATGGCGATGAGCCCTGTCCTCGCAGAACTTCCGTTGGGAAGCCTCCAAGATCCGGAGGTCGTGCTCGCTGTACTCCTCCTTCAACCGTGGGTCCTCGTCGTTATCGGAGCTGTACTCCGCGTCGGACTGCGGCTCCGGCTCCGGCTCCGGCTCCGGCTGCGATGGTGGTGGAGGCTGCGCGCGGACTTTGAGGCCAAGCCTACAGAACCTCGTTTTCCGATGGCGCGGCATTTTTGAGGTGGAGAGGAGAGAATGGAGCGTAAGCGGTGGTGGAAATGAGAGGATAGCACCGCGGGGGTGGACGGCGTAGTAGGTACTTTATGCTGGTGGTAGGCAACTACCCTCATTTACGGCGGCGTAGGCGACTGCACGCCGCGTGTCCGGCCGCTGCCCTCGTGGCCGCCTAGGTTTAGGCGCGGGAGACCATTAAACGCCGGGGACTACCAACCTTCCCGCGTCGCCTTTGATGCGAACAGTCGCGTCCTCCCGCTGACAAGGCGGCCCCACACGCGAAAACCGTCGTGCCGCGAGGCGCCGACGCGCCCGATTCGCGCCCTTCGCCGGTGTGAGCCCAAAAAATGCAACTACTACTACTGTACTAGCGAGCAGGCCCTCCCATCAGTATCAGACTAGTTACATCACCAAAAAAGGTGATGCATGTCTCCTTCACATGGTCTTCTTATGTCATATAGTAAGGCACTAGCAATGATCGGCGCGGCGTGTCTCATAGTGGGAGTATCTTCACTAGTAACTAAGTGTCCAACTCAGCAAATTTGCTTATGTGGCAGTGAGTTAATGAGGAGAGAGGAGGATGGAGTAACATACAGTAGCTAGTTACTGTAACATCACACTTCCCAAGATACAATGAGTCTATAAGCTAATTAATGAAGACATCTATATGATACTACTTTGATGTTACTTCCCACTATGACTAGTCTAACTAATATACTCCCTCTATCTCAGAGCTTAAGGCGTAAAAATAAATTCGATTTTTGATCAAAGCATAAGGCGTAGGTATAGTACTAGTGATGCGGCGTGGTGGGGATCGAGATCCTGCGCGTGCGCGTGATTCTGCGAGGGTGAAGAAAAAGACGATAGACATGCAAGGGGCAAAACCTAGGCAGTACTCTAGGCTGCTGCTGCTGCGACTGGGCGCCGATTTGACTGTTGGTAGATGGTAGACTAGCACGCCACCCATCTATAAATTTGCGACGACGTTTGGTGCAGTGATGTCTCGTCACATCAGCTTGAGCAGAGAGGGCTTTTTTTACAGTTTCCATTACGATATATTTTTCGCCGATAATCGTAGTACTCTATGCCAGAGACACGTACCTTAACACGTGGGCAGCATGCAACCGCGCGAGCACCAAAATGAAATGAGAGATGTTTTAGAGCAGAACTTCATTTTCAATGCCTTTCCTAGCTTGGTTTGGAGGAGCTTCAGTGACTTGATGCTTCCAAGTCTCATTGTGACTAGGTGCCACCATCTACCATCTTTCGAGATCCAACGTTCCAAACTATCTGTTATTTCGAAGCTAAAAAAGAAAAAACTATTCAGAAAATTTTGAAAAAAATCCAGTAATATGTAGATGCCTTGTTTTAAAATCTATGAATATTTCATCCCATTCGGATGACTAGCTTGTGATTAAATAGCTTCTTACGTATTCGAGCACTAGTTTAAACTAAATATTATTTGCTCACAAACCAATTATTCAAATCGAATGAAACTCCACCAAAATATAAATCGAAATATGCATGATTTACTGCAATGTGAGCGGATAATTCAATCCCACGAAAAGACAATATGCTCCAAGACCAGTAATCTCTTCCCTAGCTTATCTGAACATAACTGACAGTGTCCTTAGAGAACATCTTGCAGCCTCAGTAAAGCCTCAGGTATGAACAAGAAGCATACTGCCATCTACAGATCACGCTAAGAACCACAACCCAGGATCATCCTCATAGCCTATATCATCAAGGTTTCCCTCCAAAATGCTTATGTTTTTGGAAAGTTTTCTTGACGATAGGGAAGATTCTGAAGGGCTTAGATTCGCTACAATAGCAAAAAATGGAAAATTTTCGCCGCTAAAAAGAGTATCCCGCCATTTTAATATACACTTACTAGTAGTTGATCAATTGTGCATTGCAAAACACAAAGTTCAGATCAAATGTGCAACATACCAACAGATAGTTAACTAGCAGTTTTACGAGCACATGGCGATACTAAGGTGATGAAGCAGTTAACTAGCAGAACAAGATCTCCTACTCAGGGACGCTCTTGGTGGACGCCGAGATATAGGTCGCTAGCTGTGCACGGAGATCCTCCTTCTCCTTGATAATCGCATTAAGGACGGCGGTTTGTCCGCGCATTAGCACCCTCGAGATCTGCCTCTTGAGCTTTAATTTCAACTTCTGTTCCATGAGATACTTGATGAGGTTGCTTCCAGTATCCATCCATGTGACGCTCTTGTTGTTCAGTTCCACCCAGTAGGCGTTCTGCTGCTTAAGCATGTCGACGCATTGCGCAAGATGAAAGGAGATCTCCTTCTCAGACGCCAAAACTCTGTGAAGACGATCACACTCCAGGGTGAGGGAGTGTTCATTCTCCAGCTGGCTGCCTATGTGGGCCTTGTTCTCTTCCTTTTGCTACAACAATAATTGTATGAAAAAAAAAGAAATCAACCCATTCATATATGAGTATTAGTTACCCGCAAACAATAGGACTACTAATTTCTAGCATGGATATTGATAAAGGAATGGACAACACTCGGACGCTCCACAAATACCACAGGGTTCATCAACACATAATTAATCGGAAAGCAGTGATTACATAAACTATAAAAAAACAAGTGGACAGAGGCATACAGCCTACCTGGCTTGGCCGGGAAACGGGGCCGAACTTAGCTTCGGACGGCCGGACTTGGGGCGCCACCGTCGTTGTGGTTACCGGGGAGACATTTGAACCGCCGGCCCTTTGAGATGTAAATAAATGTAAAAACGGTTAGAAAATAAGAATCAACTGAAGGACACCCCGCTAGAAACTTACCCGGACGAACCCTCGCCCTTGATGGTGGTGTTTGCATCATCATCATTCATCAATGTGACGCTCTGGTTATGCAGTTCCACACAAACGCGGTTCTGCTCATTAAGCCTGTCGAGCTCGGCAGTAAAGGTATTGATGCCTTGCTGAAGATTATGGCAGATCTTGTTCTCGGACGCCAAATCTACGTGAACAGGCTCAAACTCTGGGGTAAGGGAGAGTTCATTCCCCAGCTGGCTGCCTATGTGGGCCATGTTCACCTCCATTTGCTGGCACGATCATTGTATGGAACAAAAAAGAATCCAACCAATTCATATATGAGTAATTACACGCAAAAAAATAGGAGTACTACTAATTTCTAGCACAGATCTTGATACAGGAATGGACATCACATGGACGCTCCACAAATATCACAGTGTTCATCAACACATAATTAAAAGGAAAGCCGTGATTACATAAACTACTCCATCCTATCCCTTTTAGTAGTAGTAGTAGTAAACACGGATTTAGTAAAGTTGTATTCTCCCTATGATCCCTTTTAGTTGACTCGGATTTAGTACAAAGTTGTACAAATTTTATTTGACTCAAATTTCAAATAAAATGGATCGGAGGGAGTACTAAATCAGAGTCTATTAAAATGGATTGGAGGGAGTATTAAAAAAAAGTGGATAGAGGCATACAGCCTACCTGGCTTGGCCGTGAAACGGGGCCGAACTCAGCTTCCGACGACCGGACTTGGGGCGCCACCGTCGTGGGGGTTACCGGGTAGACGTTTGAACCGCCGGCCCTGTGAGATGTAAATAAATGGAAAAAACAGTTAGAAAATAAGAATGAACTGGAGGACACGCCACTAGAAACCTACCCGGACGAACCCTCGCCCACTGGCTCGCTCTCCATCGAATAGAGGATAGACTGCTCTGCGAGAATGCTCAGGCGATCATAAGTGGCCATACAACGACGCGCTAGCTGGCTAGATGAGTTTTTCTCGGCGGTCCTAGTCCTCATCGTCTTCCCTAGGATATCCTGCCGCCGGGCCGCCCGGCTCAATGGAGCCATGGCTTGCGAGGTACGTAGTACTTTACTACTCAGTAGTTAGGGTGGAGGGCTGGTGAAGGCTAGTTACTAGCTACCAGCAGAACAGAAAGAGAAGAAGGGCGGAGGGCTGGTCAAGGATAAATCTTACATACACCCAGAAAAGACCATCGTGCCCTCGCGGGGCTTCTGAGCAATTATAGGGACGTCTGTTCTCAAATGGGCAAGATAGGGTACCTTCCCGAGGAAGCATCTAGCACCCAAGCCAATGGACTGCGCGTTGAACAATGGTTACAGTATGTGTGGCATACTGTAAAAGAAAAGATAACAAGGGAAATGCCTGGCAGGGTCCAGAGGTGCATTTAATCAGACATACTCCCTCCGTCCACAAATAAGTGTACATGCGAGGTTTTCAAGATAAATTATGAAGTGAAGTGAAAAGTGCATTGGAAAGATGCATCTCTCCACTTCAATTATTTCACCTCCAATGAGCTAAGTGCTTGTAGAAAACAAGGAGAACATGTGCTTAATATTATTGGGTTTGATTTCCGTGCGATGAGAGAGAAGCAATTAAAGTGCATTGGGAAGATAGGAATACACTCTTTTGTGGATAAATTTAATCGGACATGGGATTCCATAGTACAGTATACACCATAGAGTATGTGAACATAAACACAGAATACAATCAAGTGTTGGACCCTCTCCGCCAAATAAGATCATATATCGTCGTTAGGGCCGCCCTGGTGAATCCTCTGAATGAAAAAAGCCCATAGTTGGCAACCTAAACCCGCCGCTCCGAATAGGAACTTCCGTCCGACGATAACTTTCTGACAACAAAAAATAATTAATTCAGTACTGCATAAACCGCAATTTCAATTAGATAACCACGAAGATTAAGATAGGCGCATGTATCACCTGTCGATGCGAACCCAGATAGTCAGCTCCGTGCACGGTTGATACCATTGCAACGACCGCTCTAGTTCCGACCATTTGGCGGCGCCCGGCGTGGTCGTGCTGTTCGCCAGAATAGTGGCCGTATAGTTGGGGAGCATTAAACCAATCTCAGAGCGATTAAGTAATGGCTTGCCGTGCGACGACATACTCACATTGTACTCCGGCCACACGCACGCCGCCGACCTAACGCACTCAACGGATAGGCAGGCCAGCACGCATCCATTTTTCGGCTGGACTTGCGTATATGTGTGCCAGACGAACACGGTACCATCGTTCCCGTAGAAGATGACCGGACGTCTTGGCTCTGGCGGTGCCAGCACCGGGATGATGAACGCCATCGCGGTGCCGTACGGGATCATGTCCACACAAATCGAATGGATTTCTCTGAGGTGGGCGATGAGCGCTGCTGGCGAGGCGGAGAAGTCGCAGCCGGCCTCTGTGCAGTCGCACGGGCTGTGCGGGCACGCGAGCTCGTGGTCGTGGAGCTCGTTGTAGGCGACCACGCTCCCGCACCCGTCGTGGGGGCACTCCATCCTCTTTAATCTGCTTTGAAGAAGATATTGATGGGGAGGGGAGGGGAGGGGCGAGTGGAGAAGAAGGAAGGTGGTGGCTATTAATTCGGGCCTCACCGTCCCACCAGTTTGGCTAATTAAGGTGACGCTGAAAGTTTCACTGTCTATGTTTTCACACGCAGTACACCTTATATGATGGCCAAAAATGGGATATGAAGATTTTCTCGAAATATCAAAAAAAAAGATTGATGTTTGACATATGTGTGATGTTACTCAAAATTGAACTACATGTTACGAATGGACGGTCGGCAATTTTTAGGGAAGAAAATGAATTTTAAAATATTGAAATACTTTGAGTGTCTCTGTGTGAAGCCTTGCACTAAGATCATAGAAATTTCCATTACCCTTGTACGGATGGTGGGTCCTAAAAGTTGAAGTAATTTGAGTGCAACAAAAAGAACTTCAATGAAATTAAGGGCTCCTTTGATTTAAAGGATAGGAAAAGCATAGGAATAGGAAATGTATAGGATTGGAATGGCATGTCTACTTGAATCCTATAGGAAGATGAAGTGTGTTTGATTGTAGCAAAGGAATTTTTTCATGAGCTATGAGCTAATGCTTATTTCCTATAGGAATTACACTACAAGATTCCTATAGGAATTTTTCCTATAGGATATGTTCCTATGAATCAAACAACATGTATAGGAAATTTTCCCATAGGAACCAAATCCTTCACACTTCCTATGCAAATCCTTTGAATCAAAGGAGCCCTAAAAATGTGGACTAGCTTGTGTCGTCATATGAGATATAGATGGTATAAAAATAACAAACTACAATACTAAGAGTGATTTATATAAATCAAGTTTGATTTCTTGCTTTCATGTATGAGTTAATTTATTAACATGGCTTTCTACCCCCCCACACACACACACACACAAACACACAAACACACTCTCTCTCTCTCTCAAATGGGGGTGAGAGGAGAAGAAGGATGTTCGTAACTCATGCCTCACCATCCTACCAGACTTTGGTCGATGCCCAACACATTCATGACCTAAAAAGGTGACGTTGACTATTTCATAGTCTACATTTTCACAAGCATTATACAATGTATATTGGCCAAAATGTGATGTGTAGATTTTCTCGAATTGTACCTTATTTGGATTCATGTTTGACGTATGAGCGGTTTTACTCAAAATTCAACTACATGTTCAAATGCCAGGTCGGAAAATTTGAATGAAGAAAATATAGTTTAAATATTGAAATAAGTGAGCATATGTGTGCGTGTGTGCGTGTGTGTGTGTGTGTCTTTTGTGCACTACGATACGTAAAATTGGCACTACCATTTTACGAATGTGGTGGGTCCTAGAATATTGAAGCAAATTCAAAAAAAATGTGCTAGCTTGAGTCATCGTATGAGATAAAATCGCTATACAAATAACAAACTTACAACCTTAAGGTAATTTAAGAAAGATTTATTTTCTTGCTTGCACATGTGTGGTCATGTTGATTGCATTGTATATTAGTATGAACTTACTAATAATTATCCCAAATATTGGCAGCAATGTGCATCTTACCGTTCACATATATTTTATTCAACTTCATTTCACACATAAATACATTCTACTTTATTAGTGTAAAATAAGAGCTTTATGTGAGCTTTATTGTGAAGTGGCTGCCTGAGAGAAGGGCCAAATTTTCAAGGTAACAATTTCGAAACATGGCATACTTCATAAGATGACCATTTAGGTGATATATATGTTGATTATTTCTCGAGTTTGTAATATATGTGGACTTATGTTGAGTTTTAACCAATTTTAGTCAATTTAAAATTGCATGTTCTTTAAAGTTCGGCACGAGTTTTGGTAGAAAATATGCAGATTTTACCATGGTAAGGTGTTATGCTTCATGCATGAAAAAACTACAAAGAAAAGATGAACAATTTGTACGAATGGTGAAGCCGGTGAATTTGAAGCAAATTGAATGCAACCAAAGGAAATTCATTAAAACTAAAAAAAAGATGAAGAGTTCACGAGGAAATGGTATGGCGATTTGAAAAGAAAATGAATCACTACATATGTGAATCTGGTCATAGTAAACGAAAATGCCAAGTAGAGTTTCCAATTTTGTTCATAAAAATAGATCAAATTTGAACTAGATTTGTGATGTAGATTGGTCATAGAAACCGCTATAAGCCATCGCAATGTACGGAAGTGAATAATTCTAGGCATCCATATTTTAATTACTTCATGTAATGTAATTGAACAAGCTAGATTGGGTATTGCCCCATGAAATTGTACCACACATGCCAACAATAGTAAACCTGGTTGCTTACAAGTACGCCAACATTATGTGGCTTGATTAAATGTGCATTAAACTTAAAATGCCTATTTATTTATATTGTTTTAGTAGTCGTATGACAGTGAAGGATCCAGAGTTGCATTAATCGGCGAATTGGGTTACATATTACATAGACTAATTCATGGTAAACATAAAATACATCCAATCCGTCAATATTTTTAGATAAAGGTCTAAGTAGTCCTTCCCCACCGAAGTAGATGACCACCTCCAACACTACGGCCGTCCTGACAAGAACCATCAGCAAAACGTCTCTTTTAGTCCTTGTACTGAGTACTTTGAAGCAGGAAGCCCCAGACACACCCTTCCTTTTACGGTGATGAAGCAATATTAAACATCAAAAGAAGAGGCAGAACAAGATCTCCTACTCAGGGACACTTGGTGGACGCCGAGATATAGGTCGCTAGCTGTGCACCGAGATCCTCTTCTCCTTGCTAATCGCCCTGTCACAAGAAAAACAAATTAATTCAGCATTACTTAAATCCGCATTAGCATCGTCCCAATAAGATTGAGGGTAGTGTTATGTTCACTCACTCCTTATCGATGCGCAAATAGATAGTCAGCTGCTTCGATGATTCATTGCCGCACAGGTACCGCGGCGGCACCGAGAGGAAGGAAGTGACATCTCCCAAAGAAACTGTGCCCGGAGTCGGGCTGCTCGTCGGCTCTAATACCGCCTTCACCACGTCAAACAAGTGTTCCCCGGTAAGCTTACGCGGCCCCGGCATCGGCGGGCCGTTCGCCCACATTGTCACCCTATACCGGGGCAAGTTGCACGCCGCCGGCCTGACGCACACGAAGGATACCGCGGTGTCCATGCCGCAAGGGTGGATGTGCAAGGCGAACACTGCGCCATCCGTCCCGTAGCCGATGAGCTGTAGTTTTGGCGAGCCCGGTGCCGGCACCTTCAGATGAACAAATCCGAAGTCCTCGTCGTACGGGAACCTATCCACAGCGGTCAAGTGGGCTTCTCTGAGGTGTAGGATGAACGGTACCTTCGAATCGGCGAATTCGCAGCCGGGGTGCGTGCAGAAGCAAGAGCCGTGCGGGCACGCCATCATGTGCTTGTCTTCCTCGTTGTAAGGGATCTCCCTCCCGCACCAGTCGTTGATACACTGGATCGTCGGCTTCAGAGGCTGCTTCTTCGGCACAGGCAACTCCATAGTCTAAGGTCTGATGAGGGATCGGAAAGGGGCGCGGGGGGTTGTGGCGGCGGCGGCGCGAGCGAGGGGGGAGCAGTGAGAAGCTGAGAACTGAGAAGGGAGATTGATGTTTATGGAGATTGATGTTTCTTTATAATAATATAGAGGGCTCTTCTTTTAACGGGAGCCTCTAGACTGGTGGACACATGACCTGTGCTCACTGAAGTGTGGGACCTCACGCATGGGAACCACACGTAAGTGACAGACCAGTTGGTGTACTCGGGTGATTATTATAATGTATAAGTACTCCATAGTTTCCTATAGATCCAAGGGTAGGAAAGCCAAGTTATCTCATTTACAAGACATTATTTTTTCCATGAAGCCAAGTTTATCCCCCTCCCCCAGTGATTTGACCTAGATTTGAAATCAAGGCACACGTGATTCAAAAAAGGCAATCTAAAAACATGGAGTATTCATCATTTTGTAGTACATATATCTAGGGAAAATACCAAACATGCCATACCAGTGTTTTAGAGAAGAACCCTCAAGTAGATTGGCACCATGTTGGAGTTCGTCTAGCTAAATTTCCTCCCACATGCATGTGAGCTTGGTACCACTACACAAGAACCATGCCAAACTTTTGAATCATGGCCCAATTTTATGTATATATTTGCAACTTTTCATCATGCAAGCATGAATACTTTGCAAAATATGTGCATTTTGGGTTGTCGCCCATAAATGTGTTTTTGCTTGTCTGCCACCAATCAAGTTTTCATTCGCGGGGAAACATGCATGACAGGATGACCATTTCCAAGGTTTCATGAATTATCTCAATGTGCATCTATATATATACAATTTCTTGGGCTAAATCCGATAAAATGCAAATTTGACACAGTGTGTAGATGAAGTACAGATCAAACAAATAATTTAAAAAATACATGGGTGTGTGGCCTGAATGTGTGGATCGAGCCAAGTACATTTTATATAATAATGGCCAAACACATGCACCGCACCCTCCTACTAGAGCAAATTAAAACAAGCAGGGTGAGAGCATCGTGAGATTGCTCGACCTAGCTAAATTTTAAAACAAGCCGAATTAATAAGTTATTGTGTGGGGATTGATAGAAAAGATCGAAACAAAGCATGCATAGTCATATCATTTGTGGTTTACATAATACCTCTATGAACAGTACCAAATAAACATGGCATATATACACTTCTATGTTTAGACAAGAACCCTGCATATTTTTTTGCACCATGTGTTTGAGGCCTCGCTTCCCCAGAAGTGTGTGTGAGAGCATTTTGCATGCTACGAGAAAACAATGCCAAACATTTGAATCGCATGACTCATTTTTTGGTAGTGATATATAGGTTTATGGTTTATATATATAAGGTTTAGTGTTAGGGTCTAGGGGTTTAATATAATTAGGGTTTAGGGTTTATAGAGATTCACATCATCTGTTTCATTTCACATTTGTGATGTACAATACTACATACCTAAGTAAAATCGATCCCTTCTTAGTCACTCCAAAATGGAGCTCGTGGCCGGGAGGTTTTTGGAATTTCCATGTTTGAAACCCAATACCACTTCTCTTTGGTTCAAAAACCTCCCAAAATTAAGCCCGTTTTCAAATATTTCAAACTTATTCAAATTTGGTTCAAATTTGAAAGACATACAAGTTATATCACACATATTGCATACATTTTCACACAAACTGCACTAGATGCTAACCCTATAATTTGAGACCATTTGGATGAGGTCGAAAAAATTCTTGGATTAGAATCGTGTTGTTCGAACCCCGTAGTTGGATTTTTTTGAACCCTTGATCTGTAGAACTGGGCAAAACCCGAGTTTAACCTATTTAATTATAGATTCGTATATCGATTTTTCTACTACCTTTTTATTATTACTATGCAGCACATGGGTGTTTGCCCGTCGAGTGAAACACGGAGGAAGAGGGATCACTCGGAAGGAGAGAAGAAGGGGTGTCTCCCCTTTTTCGGGTGATGATGTTGACTTTTGTGCAGGGTTTGTCAGTGAGCAGGAGGTGCGAGCGAGCGAGCGAGCGAGTCGAGCGAGGCCGAGAATGAGAGAGATTTGTTTTTTTGTGAGAGGGACAACCGAAGGATCCAGAAGGACCCACAGACTTCCAATACGCATCGATGCGTCTTCTCTTGACAAAGAAGATGGCTGGGAGTTTGCGTACCTACTGCACGTGACTTGTGCTCACTGAAGTGTGGGACCTCAAGGGTGGGCACCACACGTAAGTGACAGACCTGTTGGTGTAAAAACTCGGTTGATTATAATAGTGCATTAGAACAAAGTTTCCTATGGATTCAAGGGTAGGAAATCCAAGTTAACTCATTTACGTGTTAAACTTGTCTAAATCTTGGTCAAACCTAGGATTTGACCAAGATTCAAATGGGCAGAAAAATAAAAAAACAGAAAAATGAAAAACCAAATCACATAGTCTTCTTATGTCATGTAGTAAGCAGTAAAGTTGATAAAAAAGGTCCATACATATTCAAACCACACAAATCATGTATCTATACCCCCTAACCCCTAAACTCCGTCTTATGAAGTCAAACATGGAAATTTCAAAAACCATCCTAAGAGCTACATTTTGGGGTGACTAAGAAGGATACATGCTTCCCTTTTCATTTTCATGTTTTAAACTTGTTTAAATTATCTTGGTCAAACCTAGGATTAGACAAGATTCAAATGGGCATCAAAATTGAAAAAAATTCAGCAAAAAGAAAAACCAAAGCAAATAGTTTTCTTATGTCATATAGTAAGCATTAAAGTTGATAAACAAGGTCTAGACATAATCAAACCAGACAAATCATGTAGCTATACCCCCTAACCCCTAAACTCTGTCTTATGAATTGAAGTCAAGCATGTGAAGAGAAGTGGTTTTGGGTTTCAAACATGGAAATTTCAAAAACCTCCCAAAAGCTTCATTTTAGAGTGACTAAGAAGGATCCATGCTTACCTTTTCATTTTCATGTTTTAAACTTGTTTAAATTATCTTGGTCGTCAAACCTAGGATTTGACAAGATCCAAATGGGCATCAAAATTGAAAAAAAAATCAGAAAAAAGAAAAACCAAAGCAAATAGTTTTCTTATGTCATATATATAGTAAGCATTGAAGTTGATAAACAAGGTCCATACATATTCAAACCACACAAATCATGTATCTATACCCCTAACCCCTAAATTGATTAACTATGTCTTATGAAGTCAAGCATGTGAAGAGAAGTGGTTTTGGGTTTCAAACATGGAAATTTCAAAAACCTCCCAAAAGCTTCATTTTAGAGTGACTAAGAAGGATCCATGCTTACATTTGCATTTTCATATTTTAAAATTGTTTAAATCATTATCAAACCTAGGATTTGACCAAGATACAAATGGGTGGGCACAAAATTCAAAAAAATCAGAAAAATGAAAAACAAAAGCACATAGTCTTCTTATATATGTCATATCGTAAGCATTCGAGTTGATAAACGAGGTCTAGGTATATATATCCAAACCAGACAAATCATGTATCTACCCCCCATCGATCTTATGAAGTCTAGCATGAAGAGAAGTCGTTTTGGGTTTCAAACATGGAAATTTCAAGAACATCCCAAAAGCTTCATTTTAGAGTGACTAAGAAGGATACATGCTTACCTTTTAATTTTCATGTTTTAAACTTGTTTAAATCTTGGTTGAACCTAGGATTTGACCAAGATTCAAATATATGGGCATAAAATTCAAAAAAAATAGAAAAATGAAAAACCAAAGCACATAGTCTTCTTATGTCTATAGTTAGCATTAAAGTTGATAAACATGTCTAGACATATTCAAACTAGAAAATCATGTCTATATCTACACCCCTAACCCTAAACTCTGTCTTATGAAGTCAAGCATGCATGAAGAGAAGTGGTTTTTTTGTTTCAAACATGGAAATTTCAAAAACCCTCCCAAGAGCTACATTTTGGGGTGACTAAGAAGGATAGATGCTTATTTTTTCATATTCATGATTTAAACTTGTTTAAACCATGGTCAAACCTAGGATTTGACCAAGATTCAAATGGGCATCAAAATTGAAAAAAAATCAGCAAAAAGAAAAACCAAAGCAAATAGTTTTCTTATGTTATATAGTAAGCATTAAAGTTGATAAACAAGGTCTAGACATATTCAAACCAGACAAATCATGTATCTATACCCCCTAACCCCTAAACTCTGTCTTATGAAGTCAAGCATGAAGAGAAGTGGTTTTGGGTTTCAAACATGGAAATTTCAAAAACCTCCCAAAAGCCCCTTTTCAAATATTTCAAACTTATTCAAATTTGGTTCAAATTTGAAAGACATACAAGTTATAGCACACATAGTGCATACATTTTCACACAAACTGCACTAGATGCTAACCCTATAATTTGAGGCCATTTGGATGAGGTCGAAAAAATTCTTGGATTAGAATCGTGTTGTTCGAACCCCGTAGTTGGATTTTTTTGAACCCTTGATCTGTAGAACTGGGCAAAACCCGAGTTTAACCTATTTAATTATAGATTCGTATATCGATTTTTCTACTACCTTTTTATTATTACTATGCAGCACATGGGTGTTTGCCCGTCGAGTGAAACACGGAGGAAGAGGGATCACTCGGAAGGAGAGAAGAAGGGGTGTCTCCCCTTTTTCGGGTGATGATGTTGACTTTTGTGCAGGGTTTGTCAGTGAGCAGGAGGTGCGAGCGAGCGAGCGAGCGAGTCGAGCGAGGCCGAGAATGAGAGAGATTTGTTTTTTTGTGAGAGGGACAACCGAAGGATCCAGAAGGACCCACAGACTTCCAATACGCATCTGATGCGTCTTCTCTTGACAAAGAAGATGGATGGGAGTTTGCGTACCTACTGCACGTGACTTGTGCTCACTGAAGTGTGGGACCTCAAGGGTGGGCACCACACGTAAGTGACAGACCTGTTGGTGTAAAAACTCGGTTGATTATAATAGTGCATTAGAACAAAGTTTCCTATGGATTCAAGGGTAGGAAATCCAAGTTAACTCATTTACGTGTTAAACTTGTCTAAATCTTGGTCAAACCTAGGATTTGACCAAGATTCAAATGGGCAGAAAAATAAAAAAACAGAAAAATGAAAAACAAAATCACATAGTCTTCTTATGTCATATAGTAAGCATTAAAGTTGATAAACAAGGTCTAGACATATCAAACCATACAAATCATGTATCTACCCCTAACCCCTAAACTCCGTCTTATGAAGTCAAGCATGAAGAGAAGTGGTTTTGGGTTTCAAACATGGAAATTTCAAAATCCTCCCAAAAGCCCCTTTTCAAATATTTCAAACTTATTCAAATTTGGTTCAAATTTGAAAGACATACAAGTTATAGCACACATAGTGCATACATTTTCACAAAAACTGCACTAGATGCTAACCCTATAGCTTGAGGCCATTTGGATGAGGTCGAAAAAATTCTTGGATTAGAATCGTGTTGTTCGAACCCCGTAGTTGGATTTTTTTGATCCCTTGATCTGTAGAACTGGGCAAAACCCGAGTTTAGAGTGACTAAGAAGGATACATGCTTCCCTTTTCATTTTCATGTTTTAAACTTGTTTAAATTATCTTGGTCAAACCTAGGATTAGACAAGATTCAAATGGGCATCAAAATTGAAAAAAAATCAGCAAAAAGGAAAACCAAAGCAAATAGTTTGCGTACCTATTGCACGTTTGTGCTCACTGAAGTGTGGGACCTCAAGCGTGGGCACCACACGTAAGTGACAGACCTGTTGGTGTAAAAACTCGGTTGATTATTATAGTGCATTAGAACAAAGTTTCCTATGGATTCAATGGTAGGAAATCCAAGTTAACTCATTTACGTGTTAAACTTGTCTAAATCTTGGTCAAACCTAGGATTTGACAAGATTCAAACCAGACAAATCATGTAGCTATACCCCCTAACCCCTAAACTCTATCTTATGAAGTCAAGCATGTGAAGAGAAGTGGTTTTGGGTTTCAAACATGGAAATTTCAAAAACCTCCCAAAAGCTTCATTTTAGAGTGACTAAGAAGGATCCATGCTTCCCTTTTCATTTTCATGTTTTAAACTTGTTTAAATTATCTTGGTCGTCAAACCTAGGATTTGACAAGATTCAAATGGGCATCAAATTTGAAAAAAAAACAGAAAAAAGAAAAACCAAAGCAAATAGTTTTCTTATGTCATATAGTAAGCATTGAATTTGATAAACAAGGTCCATACATATTCAAACCACACAAATCATGTATCTATACCCCCTAAGCCCTAAATTAATTAACTATGTCTTATGAAGTCAAGCATGTGAAGAGAAGTGGTTTTGGGTTTCAAACATGGAAATTTCAAAAACCTCCCAAAAGCTTCATTTTAGAGTGACTAAGAAGGATCCATGCTTACATTTGCATTTTCATATTTTAAACTTGTTTAAATCATTATCAAACCTAGGATTTGACCAAGATACAAATGGGTGGGCACAAAATTCAAAAAAATCAGAAAAATGAAAAACAAAAGCACATAGTCTTCTTATATATGTCATATCGTAAGCATTCGAGTTGATAAACGAGGTCTAGGTATATCCAAACCAGACAAATCATGTATCTACCCCGTCGATCTTATGAAGTCTAGCATGAAGAGAAGTCGTTTTGGGTTTCAAACATGGAAATTTCAAGAACATCCCAAAAGCTTCATTTTAGAGTGACTAAGAAGGATACATGCTTACCTTTTAATTTTCATGTTTTAAACTTGTTTAAATCTTGGTTGAACCTAGGATTTGACCAAGATTCAAATATATGGGAATAAAATTCAGAAAAAAACAGAAAAATGAAAAACCAAAGCACATAGTCTTCTTATGTCTATAGTTAGCATTAAAGTTGATAAACAGGTCTAGACATATTCAAACTAGAAAATCATGTATATATCTACACCCCTAACCCTAAACTCTGTCTTATGAAGTCAAGCATGCATGAAGAGAAGTGGTTTTTTTTTCAAACATGGAAATTTCAAAAACCCTCCCAAGAGCTACATTTTGGGGTGACTAAGAAGGATAGATGCTTATTTTTTCATATTCATGATTTAAACTTGTTTAAACCATGGTCAAACCTAGGATTTGACCAAGATTCAAATGGGCATCAAAATTGAAAAAAAATCAGCAAAAATAAAAACCAAAGCAAATAGTTTTCTTATGTTATATAGTAAGCATTAAAGTTGATAAACAAGGTCTAGACATATTCAAACCAGACAAATCATGTATCTATACCCCCTAACCCCTAAACTCTGTCTTATGAAGTCAAGCATGAAGAGAAGTGGTTTTGGGTTTCAAACATGGAAATTTGAAAAACCTCCCAAAAGCCCCTTTTCAAATATTTCAAACTTATTCAAATTTGGTTCAAATTTGAAAGACATACAAGTTATAGCACACATAGTGCATACATTTTCACACAAACTGCACTAGATGCTAACCCTATAATTTGAGGCCATTTGGATGAGGTCGAAAAAATTCTTGGATTAGAATCGTGTTGTTCGAACCCCGTAGTTGGATTTTTTTGAACCCTTGATCTGTAGAACTGGGCAAAACCCGAGTTTAACCTATTTAATTATAGATTCGTATATCGATTTTTCTACTACCTTTTTATTATTACTATGCAGCACATGGGTGTTTGCCCGTCGAGTGAAACACGGAGGAAGAGGGATCACTCGGAAGGAGAGAAGAAGGGGGTGTCTCCCCTTTTTCGGGTGATGATGTTGACTTTTGTGCAGGGTTTGTCAGTGAGCAGGAGGTGCGAGCGAGCGACCAGCTCGAGCGAGGCCGAGAATGAGAGAGATTTGTTTTTGAGAGGGACAACCGAAGGATCCAGAAGGACCCACAGACTTCCAATACGCATCTGATGCGTCTTCTCTTGACAAAGAAGATGGCTGGGAGTTTGCGTACCTACTGCACGTGACTTGTGCTCACTGAAGTGTGGGACCTCAAGGGTGGGCACCACACGTAAGTGACAGACTGTTGGTGTAAAAACTCGGTTGATTATAATAGTGCATTAGAACAAAGTTTCCTATGGATTCAAGGGTAGGAAATCCAAGTTAACTCATTTACGTGTTAAACTTGTCTAAATCTTGGTCAAACCTAGGATTTGACCAAGATTCAAATGGGCAGAAAAATAAAAAAACAGAAAAATGAAAAACAAAATCACATAGTCTTCTTATGTCATATAGTAAGCATTAAAGTTGATAAACAAGGTCTAGACATATCAAACCATACAAATCATGTATCTACCCCTAACCCCTAAACTCCGTCTTATGAAGTCAAGCATGAAGAGAAGTGGTTTTGGGTTTCAAACATGGAAATTTCAAAATCCTCCCAAAAGCCCCTTTTCAAATATTTCAAACTTATTCAAATTTGGTTCAAATTTGAAAGACATACAAGTTATAGCACACATAGTGCATACATTTTCACAAAAACTGCACTAGATGCTAACCCTATAGCTTGAGGCCATTTGGATGAGGTCGAAAAAATTCTTGGATTAGAATCGTGTTGTTCGAACCCCGTAGTTGGATTTTTTTGAACCCTTGATCTGTAGAACTGGGCAAAACCCGAGTTTAGAGTGACTAAGAAGGATACATGCTTCCCTTTTCATTTTCATGTTTTAAACTTGTTTAAATTATCTTGGTCAAACCTAGGATTAGACAAGATTCAAATGGGCATCAAAATTGAAAAAAAATCAGCAAAAAGGAAAACCAAAGCAAATAGTTTTCTTATGTCATATAGTAAGCATTAAAGTTGATAAACAAGGTCTAGACATATTCAAACCAGACAAATCATGTAGCTATACCCCTAACCCCTAAACTCTATCTTATGAAGTCAAGCATGTGAAGAGAAGTGGTTTTGGGTTTCAAACATGGAAATTTCAAAAACCTCCCAAAAGCTTCATTTTAGAGTGACTAAGAAGGATCCATGCTTCCCTTTTCATTTTCATGTTTTAAACTTGTTTAAATTATCTTGGTCGTCAAACCTAGGATTTGACAAGCAGATTCAAATGGGCATCAAATTTGAAAAAAAATCAGAAAAAAGAAAAACCAAAGCAAATAGTTTTCTTATGTCATATAGTAAGCATTGAATTTGATAAACAAGGTCCATACATATTCAAACCACACAAATCATGTATCTATACCCCCTAAGCCCTAAATTAATTAACTATGTCTTATGAAGTCAAGCATGTGAAGAGAAGTGGTTTTGGGTTTCAAACATGGAAATTTCAAAAACCTCCCAAAAGCTTCATTTTAGACAGACTAAGAAGGATCCATGCTTACATTTGCATTTTCATATTTTAAACTTGTTTAAATCATTATCAAACCTAGGATTTGACCAAGATACAAATGGGTGGGCACAAAATTCAAAAAAATCAGAAAAATGAAAAACAAAAGCACATAGTCTTCTTATATATGTCATATCGTAAGCATTCGAGTTGATAAACGAGGTCTAGGTATATCCAAACCAGACAAATCATGTATCTACCCCCGTCGATCTTATGAAGTCTAGCATGAAGAGAAGTCGTTTTGGGTTTCAAACATGGAAATTTCAAGAACATCCCAAAAGCTTCATTTTAGAGTGACTAAGAAGGATACATGCTTACCTTTTAATTTTCATGTTTTAAACTTGTTTAAATCTTGGTTGAACCTAGGATTTGACCAAGATTCAAATATATGGGAATAAAATTCAGAAAAAAACAGAAAAATGAAAAACCAAAGCACATAGTCTTCTTATGTCTATAGTTAGCATTAAAGTTGATAAACAGGTCTAGACATATTCAAACTAGAAAATCATGTATATATCTACACCCCTAACCCTAAACTCTGTCTTATGAAGTCAAGCATGCATGAAGAGAAGTGGTTTTTTTGTTTCAAACATGGAAATTTCAAAAACCCTCCCAAGAGCTACATTTTGGGGTGACTAAGAAGGAAAGATGCTTATTTTTTCATATTCATGATTTAAACTTGTTTAAACCATGGTCAAACCTAGGATTTGACCAAGATTCAAATGGGCATCAAAATTGAAAAAAAATCAGCAAAAATAAAAACCAAAGCAAATAGTTTTCTTATGTTATATAGTAAGCATTAAAGTTGATAAACAAGGTCTAGACATATTCAAACCAGACAAATCATGTATCTATACCCCCTAACCCCTAAACTCTGTCTTATGAAGTCAAGCATGAAGAGAAGTGGTTTTGGGTTTCAAACATGGAAATTTGAAAAACCTCCCAAAAGCCCCTTTTCAAATATTTCAAACTTATTCAAATTTGGTTCAAATTTGAAAGACATACAAGTTATAGCACACATAGTGCATACATTTTCACACAAACTGCACTAGATGCTAACCCTATAATTTGAGGCCATTTGGATGAGGTCGAAAAAATTCTTGGATTAGAATCGTGTTGTTCGAACCCCGTAGTTGGATTTTTTTTGAACCCTTGATCTGTAGAACTGGGCAAAACCCGAGTTTAACCTATTTAATTATAGATTCGTATATCGATTTTTCTACTACCTTTTTATTATTACTATGCAGCACATGGGTGTTTGCCCGTCGAGTGAAACACGGAGGAAGAGGGATCACTCGGAAGGAGAGAAGAAGGGGGTGTCTCCCCTTTTTCGGGTGATGATGTTGACTTTTGTGCAGGGTTTGTCAGTGAGCAGGAGGTGCGAGCGAGCGCGCGAGTCGAGCGAGGCCGAGAATGAGAGAGATTTGTTTTTTTGTGAGAGGGACAACCGAAGGATCCAGAAGGACCCACAGACTTCCAATACGCATCTGATGCGTCTTCTCTTGACAAAGAAGATGGCTGGGAGTTTGCGTACCTACTGCACGTGACTTGTGCTCACTGAAGTGTGGGACCTCAAGGGTGGGCACCACACGTAAGTGACAGACCTGTTGGTGTAAAAACTCGGTTGATTATAATAGTGCATTAGAACAAAGTTTCCTATGGATTCAAGGGTAGGAAATCCAAGTTAACTCATTTACGTGTTAAACTTGTCTAAATCTTGGTCAAACCTAGGATTTGACCAAGATTCAAATGGGCAGAAAAATAAAAAAACAGAAAAATGAAAAACAAAATCACATAGTCTTCTTATGTCATATAGTAAGCATTAAAGTTGATAAACAAGGTCTAGACATATCAAACCATACAAATCATGTATCTACCCCTAACCCCTAAACTCCGTCTTATGAAGTCAAGCATGAAGAGAAGTGGTTTTGGGTTTCAAACATGGAAATTTCAAAATCCTCCCAAAAGCCCCTTTTCAAATATTTCAAACTTATTCAAATTTGGTTCAAATTTGAAAGACATACAAGTTATAGCACACATAGTGCATACATTTTCACAAAAACTGCACTAGATGCTAACCCTATAGCTTGAGGCCATTTGGATGAGGTCGAAAAAATTCTTGGATTAGAATCGTGTTGTTCGAACCCCGTAGTTGGATTTTTTTGAACCCTTGATCTGTAGAACTGGGCAAAACCCGAGTTTAGAGTGACTAAGAAGGATACATGCTTCCCTTTTCATTTTCATGTTTTAAACTTGTTTAAATTATCTTGGTCAAACCTAGGATTAGACAAGATTCAAATGG
Source organism: Lolium multiflorum (assembly GCA_030979885.1). Classification (NCBI taxonomy): domain Eukaryota; kingdom Viridiplantae; phylum Streptophyta; class Magnoliopsida; order Poales; family Poaceae; genus Lolium; species Lolium multiflorum. Next base: position 188,056,458 of record CM061747.1, read on the forward strand.
GCATCAAAATTGAAAAAAAATCAGCAAAAAGGAAAACCAAAGCAAATAGTTTTCTTATGTCATATAGTAAGCATTAAAGTTGATAAACAAGGTCTAGACATATTCAAACCAGACAAATCATGTAGCTATACCCCTAACCCCTAAACTCTATCTTATGAAGTCAAGCATGTGAAGAGAAGTGGTTTTGGGTTTCAAACATGGAAATTTCAAAAACCTCCCAAAAGCTTCATTTTAGAGTGACTAAGAAGGATCCATGCTTCCCTTTTCATTTTCATGTTTTAAACTTGTTTAAATTATCTTGGTCGTCAAACCTAGGATTTGACAAGCAGATTCAAATGGGCATCAAATTTGAAAAAAAATCAGAAAAAAGAAAAACCAAAGCAAATAGTTTTCTTATGTCATATAGTAAGCATTGAATTTGATAAACAAGGTCCATACATATTCAAACCACACAAATCATGTATCTATACCCCCTAAGCCCTAAATTAATTAACTATGTCTTATGAAGTCAAGCATGTGAAGAGAAGTGGTTTTGGGTTTCAAACATGGAAATTTCAAAAACCTCCCAAAAGCTTCATTTTAGACAGACTAAGAAGGATCCATGCTTACATTTGCATTTTCATATTTTAAACTTGTTTAAATCATTATCAAACCTAGGATTTGACCAAGATACAAATTGGTGGGCACAAAATTCAAAAAAATCAGAAAAATGAAAAACAAAAGCACATAGTCTTCTTATATATGTCATATCGTAAGCATTCGAGTTGATAAACGAGGTCTAGGTATATCCAAACCAGACAAATCATGTATCTACCCCCGTCGATCTTATGAAGTCTAGCATGAAGAGAAGTCGTTTTGGGTTTCAAACATGGAAATTTCAAGAACATCCCAAAAGCTTCATTTTAGAGTGACTAAGAAGGATACATGCTTACCTTTTAATTTTCATGTTTTAAACTTGTTTAAATCTTGGTTGAACCTAGGATTTGACCAAGATTCAAATATATGGGAATAAAATTCAGAAAAAAACAGAAAAATGAAAAACCAAAGCACATAGTCTTCTTATGTCTATAGTTAGCATTAAAGTTGATAAACAGGTCTAGACATATTCAAACTAGAAAATCATGTATATATCTACACCCCTAACCCTAAACTCTGTCTTATGAAGTCAAGCATGCATGAAGAGAAGTGGTTTTTTTTGTTCCAAACATGGAAATTTCAAAAACCCTCCCAAGAGCTACATTTTGGGGTGACTAAGAAGGAAAGATGCTTATTTTTTCATATTCATGATTTAAACTTGTTTAAACCATGGTCAAACCTAGGATTTGACCAAGATTCAAATGGGCATCAAAATTGAAAAAAAAATCAGCAAAAATAAAAACCAAAGCAAATAGTTTTCTTATGTTATATAGTAAGCATTAAAGTTGATAAACAAGGTCTAGACATATTCAAACCAGACAAATCATGTATCTATACCCCTAACCCCTAAACTCTGTCTTATGAAGTCAAGCATGAAGAGAAGTGGTTTTGGGTTTCAAACATGGAAATTTGAAAAACCTCCCAAAAGCCCCTTTTCAAATATTTCAAACTTATTCAAATTTGGTTCAAATTTGAAAGACATACAAGTTATAGCACACATAGTGCATACATTTTCACACAAACTGCACTAGATGCTAACCCTATAATTTGAGGCCATTTGGATGAGGTCGAAAAAATTCTTGGATTAGAATCGTGTTGTTCGAACCCCGTAGTTGGATTTTTTTTTGAACCCTTGATCTGCAGAACTGGGCAAAACCCGAGTTTAACCTATTTAATTATAGATTCGTATATCGATTTTTCTACTACCTTTTTATTATTACTATGCAGCACATGGGTGTTTGCCCGTCGAGTGAAACACGGAGGAAGAGGGATCACTCGGAAGGAGAGAAGAAGGGGGTGTCTCCCCTTTTTCGGGTGATGATGTTGACTTTTGTGCAGGGTTTGTCAGTGAGCAGGAGGTGCGAGCGAGCGAGCGAGCGAGCGAGCGAGTCGAGCGAGGCCGAGAGAGAGATTTGTTTTTTTGTGAGAGGGACAACCGAAGGATCCAGAAGGACCCACAGACTTCCAATACGCATCTGATGCGTCTTCTCTTGACAAAGAAGATGGCTGGGAGTTTGCGTACCTACTGCACGTGACTTGTGCTCACTGAAGTGTGGGACCTCAAGGGTGGGCACCACACGTAAGTGACAGACCTGTTGGTGTAAAAACTCGGTTGATTATAATAGTGCATTAGAACAAAGTTTCCTATGGATTCAAGGGTAGGAAATCCAAGTTAACTCATTTACGTGTTAAACTTGTCTAAATCTTGGTCAAACCTAGGATTTGACCAAGATTCAAATGGGCAGAAAAATAAAAAAACAGAAAAATGAAAAACAAAATCACATAGTCTTCTTATGTCATATAGTAAGCATTAAAGTTGATAAACAAGGTCTAGACATATCAAACCATACAAATCATGTATCTACCCCTAACCCCTAAACTCCGTCTTATGAAGTCAAGCATGAAGAGAAGTGGTTTTGGGTTTCAAACATGGAAATTTCAAAATCCTCCCAAAAGCCCCTTTTCAAATATTTCAAACTTATTCAAATTTGGTTCAAATTTGAAAGACATACAAGTTATAGCACACATAGTGCATACATTTTCACAAAAACTGCACTAGATGCTAACCCTATAGCTTGAGGCCATTTGGATGAGGTCGAAAAAATTCTTAGATTAGAATCGTGTTGTTCGAACCCCGTAGTTGGATTTTTTTGAACCCTTGATCTGTAGAACTGGGCAAAACCCGAGTTTAGAGTGACTAAGAAGGATACATGCTTCCCTTTTCATTTTCATGTTTTAAACTTGTTTAAATTATCTTGGTCAAACCTAGGATTAGACAAGATTCAAATGGGCATCAAAATTGAAAAAAAATCAGCAAAAAGGAAAACCAAAGCAAATAGTTTTCTTATGTCATATAGTAAGCATTAAAGTTGATAAACAAGGTCTAGACATATTCAAACCAGACAAATCATGTAGCTATACCCCCTAACCCCTAAACTCTATCTTATGAAGTCAAGCATGTGAAGAGAAGTGGTTTTGGGTTTCAAACATGGAAATTTCAAAAACCTCCCAAAAGCTTCATTTTAGAGTGACTAAGAAGGATCCATGCTTCCCTTTTCATTTTCATGTTTTAAACTTGTTTAAATTATCTTGGTCGTCAAACCTAGGATTTGACAAGATTCAAATGGGCATCAAATTTGAAAAAAAATCAGAAAAAAGAAAAACCAAAGCAAATAGTTTTCTTATGTCATATAGTAAGCATTGAATTTGATAAACAAGGTCCATACATATTCAAACCACACAAATCATGTATCTATACCCCCTAAGCCCTAAATTAATTAACTATGTCTTATGAAGTCAAGCATGTGAAGAGAAGTGGTTTTGGGTTTCAAACATGGAAATTTCAAAAACCTCCCAAAAGCTTCATTTTAGAGACTAAGAAGGATCCATGCTTACATTTGCATTTTCATATTTTAAACTTGTTTAAATCATTATCAAACCTAGGATTTGACCAAGATACAAATGGGTGGGCACAAAATTCAAAAAAATCAGAAAAATGAAAAACAAAAGCACATAGTCTTCTTATATATGTCATATCGTAAGCATTCGAGTTGATAAACGAGGTCTAGGTATATCCAAACCAGACAAATCATGTATCTACCCCCGTCGATCTTATGAAGTCTAGCATGAAGAGAAGTCGTTTTGGGTTTCAAACATGGAAATTTCAAGAACATCCCAAAAGCTTCATTTTAGAGTGACTAAGAAGGATACATGCTTACCTTTTAATTTTCATGTTTTAAACTTGTTTAAATCTTGGTTGAACCTAGGATTTGACCAAGATTCAAATATATGGGAATAAAATTCAGAAAAAAACAGAAAAATGAAAAACCAAAGCACATAGTCTTCTTATGTCTATAGTTAGAATTAAAGTTGATAAACAGGTCTAGACATATTCAAACTAGAAAATCATGTATATATCTACACCCCTAACCCTAAACTCTGTCTTATGAAGTCAAGCATGCATGAAGAGAAGTGGTTTTTTTTGTTCCAAACATGGAAATTTCAAAAACCCTCCCAAGAGCTACATTTTGGGGTGACTAAGAAGGATAGATGCTTATTTTTTCATATTCATGATTTAAACTTGTTTAAACCATGGTCAAACCTAGGATTTGACCAAGATTCAAATGGGCATCAAAATTGAAAAAAAATCAGCAAAAATAAAAACCAAAGCAAATAGTTTTCTTATGTTATATAGTAAGCATTAAAGTTGATAAACAAGGTCTAGACATATTCAAACCAGACAAATCATGTATCTATACCCCCTAACCCCTAAACTCTGTCTTATGAAGTCAAGCATGAAGAGAAGTGGTTTTGGGTTTCAAACATGGAAATTTCAAAAACCTCCCAAAAGCCCCTTTTCAAATATTTCAAACTTATTCAAATTTGGTTCAAATTTGAAAGACATACAAGTTATAGCACACATAGTGCATACATTTTCACACAAACTGCACTAGATGCTAACCCTATAATTTGAGGCCATTTGGATGAGGTCGAAAAAATTCTTGGATTAGAATCGTGTTGTTCGAACCCCGTAGTTGGATTTTTTTTGAACCCTTGATCTGTAGAACTGGGCAAAACCCGAGTTTAACCTATTTAATTATAGATTCGTATATCGATTTTTCTACTACCTTTTTATTATTACTATGCAGCACATGGGTGTTTGCCCGTCGAGTGAAACACGGAGGAAGAGGGATCACTCGGAAGGAGAGAAGAAGGGGTGTCTCCCCTTTTTCGGGTGATGATGTTGACTTTTGTGCAGGGTTTGTCAGTGAGCAGGAGGTGCGAGCGAGCGAGTCGAGCGAGGCCGAGAATGAGAGAGATTTGTTTTTTGTGTGAGAGGGACAACCGAAGGATCCAGAAGGACCCACAGACTTCCAATACGCATCTGATGCGTCTTCTCTTGACAAAGAAGATGGCTGGGACTTTGCGTACCTACTGCACGTGACTTGTGCTCACTGAAGTGTGGGACCTCACGCGTGGGCACCACACGTAAGTGACAGACCTGTTGGTGTAAAAACTCGGTTGATTATAATAGTGCATTAGAACAAAGTTTCCTATGGATTCAAGGGTAGGAAATCCAAGTTAAATCATTTACGTGTTAAACTTGTCTAAATCTTGGTCAAACCTAGGATTTGACCAAGATTCAAATGGGCAGAAAAATAAAAAAACAGAAAAATGAAAAACAAAATCACATAGTCTTCTTATGTCATATAGTAAGCATTAAAATTGATAAACAAGGTCTAGACATATCAAACCATACAAATCATGTATCTACCCCCTAACCCCTAATCTCCGTCTTATGAAGTCAAGCATGAAGAGAAGTGGTTTTGGGTTTCAAACATGGAAATTTCAAAAACCTCCCAAAAACTTCATTTTAGAGTGACTAAGAAGGATACATGCTTCCCTTTTCATTTTCTTGTTTTAAACTTGTTTAAATTATCTTGGTCAAACCTAGGATTTGACAAGATTCAAAGATACATGCTTCCCTTTTCATTTGACATGAATCCTTGTGGCACGACCATGTTGGGGTCACTCCTGGCTGTCTACCCAGCCGAGCATGCGGGCTCTATTACCTTGTACGAATCCTCGTTTTAAACAAAGAAGTGAACAAACGCCCCCCCCCCCCCGCGCCACGGACACACACACACACTTTCTCTCTCTCTCTCTCTCTCTCTCTCTCTCTCTCTCTCTCTCTCTCTCTCTCTCTCTCTCTCTCTCTCTCTAACCGGCTTTAGATATCGCATCATTTGTCTGTCAGACTCCATTGATTTGCCCCAAGTTCAACAAGGTCGCCCCCTTTTCCTCTGAGAGTCCATTGATTTTTATTTGCTGGTGTCACTTGTGCTAAACTGTCATTCCTTGTACTCCCTCCGATTCATATTATTTGATGGTAATATAGATGCATCTATACACATTATAGTTGTAGATACATCCATTTTACCATCAATTAATATTGATCGGAGTTGCAGCGTGGTATGAGGCCTGCCGCCTGCCACCGTCGGCGAGGTTCCAAGTAAACGGCGCCAGAAGAAGAGTAGCGCGGCTCCGGATTCAACCAACTGGCGGCGATGGACGGCACTATGGAAATAAACGCTACGAATTTGGAGGCCATCGCGTACAACATCGCTGGAACGGCGCAGGTCATGTGCTCCCACGACGGCTGCGGGGTCATCGTCAGCTACCACGAGTCCCTAAGCCACCAGATCGCGTGCCCGCACGGCCGGTGCAACTGCACGGAGCAGGGCTGCGACTTCGCCGCCCCACCGTCAGCGCTCCTCGTTCACCTCGCAGAGGCCCACTCGATTCAGGTGCACAGGTTAGAGTATGGCAAGTCCATAGAGTTCCGGGTGACCATGACGCACCCGTGCTCGCCGTGCAGGCTGCTCGTCGTCGAAGGGGATGACGGCTCCGTGTTCGTCCTGTACATCGACGCGCTCGGCCCGGCCATTGTCTTGTCTTTGGTATGCGTCAGTTCGGCCACATCCGTGTGGCCGCTCTACAGGGTGAAGATCTGGGCGCACGGCCCGCCGCCGTCCTCGAAATCGGACTGCAGGCGGGATGTCGTGAAGATGTCTGCCGATGCTTCTGGCAGCGCGTCGCCGGGCGCTGTCGTGTTTGAGGAGCTCACGTCGTTCCTCGTTGTGCCGGGGCCATACCTCGTTGGTGCTGGATCGTCCAAGGAGCTGCGTTTCTACATTCGCATATGCAAGCAGATGTAGCTACTGCTACTTTGCGTAGTTGAAAAAACTGTCAATTTGTCATGAGGAATGATAAATTTCGATGAAAAGTACTTGATTGTTCGTACGGCTGCTATTTTTTTATGGATTCTTCGTTTCATATTTGTGCTGAACTGTTTGTAGTAGTACTTATACTGTACTTAATAATAATGCAGCGTGGAAGTGAATACTCCTTTTTTTTGTGAATCGGAAGTGAATACTCCAACTATATGTAATTGTAACCCCTCCATCTGATTTATATAAAACTATGTGCACTTCCAGATCATTTCTCCTGTTTTTTAGATGTCCTTTCACTTACTATAAAAAACAAAGAAGCACTGCTGCTTTGATTCAAAGGAATGTGGAGAGTGTAGAAATAGGAAAGGTGTAGGATTGAAATTTTCCCATAGGAATCAAATCCAACATAATTCCTATGTCAATCCTATGAATCAAAGAAGCCCTAAGTGGTTACCGGTGCTTAATGCACAGTTCCAAAAAGTTCATCCCGCAGTCCAAATAACTAATAATCAGATGATGTCAATTTTTGTGTATGTAGTTGTGCCTATTACCATCACAAATATAGTCTCAAATAGTATGATGGTGGAGATACACATTTTTTAACTACCATGATTTTCGGTAAATGCTTAGTCAATTTTGACATAATTTGACTTTCTAAAAATAATATAAGCTAAGCTTTGAGATGGAGGTACTATATTGGGTTTTCCTCGTCTTAAGCAAAATCCCTTCCCATCCCCTTAAATAGAGTACTCCAGCCTCGAGGCTAGGAGATAAGAGAGGCCATCGATAGGCCACATACTCCTCGCGCGCTCGCAATGCTGGAAACTGTCACCGTTACCCTGAAGATGGACTCCACCGTGCTTCACTGCATTTTCTGCTCCCAGCCCCTCAAGCCCCCCGTCTTCAAGGTCGATCCCTTTCCCTCCCACACTCCATTGATGTTTCTTTTGTGGGTTCACTACTGCAAAAATGGCAATCCACGAACTTTGATTTGTGCAGTGCAAGGGTAATCATTTGGCCTGCGGCCGCTGCCTCAGCGAGCTTCCCGGGAACCGGTGCCATAGGTGCGTGGAACCCCGCGGCGGATTCGAGCACGACCCGGCAATGGACGCCGTCGTATCAGCGGCGACGGTTGAGTGCCCCCACAGCAGCTGCGGGAGCTTGGTGGCCTACCACCAGGTCCACGACCACAAGATTGCATGCCCGCACGCCCCTTGCGCTTGCACGGAGCCCGGCTGCGACTTCGCCGCCCCGCCAACAGCGCTCGTCGCCCACTTTGCAGCGGCCCACTCGATCCAAGTGCACAAGCTCCCGCCGTACAACACGACCAAAGTGTTCGAGGTGCTGGTGCCGGTGCCGGGTTCGCCGTGCCTGCGGATCATCGCCGAAGGGGAGGACGGCGCCGTGTTCGTCCTGATCATCGGCGTGCTCGGTTCGACTTCGACCACCATCGTGTCTACCGTGTGCGTTAGGGCGGCCGCGTGCGTGTGGCCTCTGTACACGGCAAAGATGTGGGCGAATGGGCCGGCGTCGTGCTCGTTGGCGCACTCGAGGAGCAGGGCGGACACCGTGAATGTGTCATTGGAGGCGTCGAGCTGCGCCTTGCCGGGCGACGTCGCGTTTGATGAACTCACGTCGTTCCTCTCGGTACCGCCGCTGTACCAGGTGCTTGGTGGACCTTCCAAGCTGCTGCGTTTCTACATTCGCATCGAGAAGGAGAACAATTAATCCTCAAAATAAGTACTCCTTATATAGAAAGGGACTAACTGTTTTTCGTCCTGCTAATGCAACCTTGAGGTGACCGGGACAACTTTGTACAAAGCATCGTGCTCATATAAATATACGTACTCTACAAAATCATCAGCAGTGGAGTACCTCGTAGGTGCCATGTCCATGGATCGACAAGACAAGACACATACATAGACTGGGTCACTGGGAGATGGATATTACTACTGGATCGTGATAGGATGCCTACATACACCCTACTCGGCAGGTGACGATACCTTCCCAACAAAGGTATCCAGTCCCATCCATTGATTATATTTTATTATGGACGGAGAGCATTCTACTACGTAGAAGAGATGTCATGTCTTGGGGCAGAGGTTCGGCTTAATCATGGTTTAGATGACTCTAATGTAGATGTATCTAGACATATTGTAACTATAGATACTTCCATTTTAGCATCAAGTAATGTGGATCGGAGGGAGTAATACTATAGTACAATATACTCAGTATAAGGTTAACTTTGGCACACGCTGGGACGCACATATTTGTTAGAAGTACACACATGCAAGACAGAGCACAGAGTAAAATAATTACTATTTACTTATGGGCAACCAAAAGCTTGTACGTGTCCACTCTATATATGGGCATGGACTACACTTATTGCTTGTGGACGAGGATAGCTGTTGTGGACAACACAGTGGATGCTGTTAGAGTGAAACGGCACACTTATTATGGATCGTAGGGAGTATGCAAGATAAAAAAAGATCTACCATACATATAGTATTATTATCATCAGTTATGTACTCATGACACTGGGAGCATACACACACGATCGTACATACTACAGTAGTACTGTACTACTTTTAAAACTACTTGCAAGATAAAATATACTGTACTACTTATCACTGGGTGCATACACACACGATCGTATACATACTAGTCCTGTACTACTTTTAACACTAGGCTATCCTTTTCAGTGGTCTTCCTCTTCAGCTTCCACAGCCTGTACCATGTTGCTCTTCTTCTTCTTCTTCTTCTTCTTCTTCTTACTCCCGCTGTCCTGGAATTCCGCCAATTTTTGTTGACCCTTCTCAAAGTTCACTATTCGCCTGTATACCTCATATGTCGCGTATGCGTCGATGCTTGCATACAGGATATGCTTCATGGACAAGGGCACCTGCTTCCACACCTTGTGTTCCTCTTTCGTAAGTTTTTTCATGATAGATTTGTACTGGCTGTCTATAATGGCCGCAGCATAGTAAGCCAACGAATCCTTATTGTTACTAGTGGAATCGGCAGGCTTCCACCTTTTCTGGATGTCCACGAAGTTCGCCACTGAGAGGTTGCAACGCCCAAGCCTGGTAATGTCGTTGCCGATGTCAACACCTGCAAATGTTATGTCAGGCCTGCCAAGAAAGTCAGCGAGTTTGGGGCAGGGCTGGTCGGCCGAGGAAATCTGGTACAGGAGGCAGTCTGTGCCCATGCACAACTGTATGAGGGCAGCCTTCTGTTCAGGCCCATAGGTGTACTCTACGTCTAGGCCAACAATTTTGTACGAGTCTTCTTTCTCCAGTATCAACTCGATTTTGTTGATGTGTTCCTCCACCTTAGACGCCATATTGGTATAGTTCGCCGTAATGGTGGTTGTTCCATGAGCGAGGAAAGTGTGTCCTTGGTAGAACGCTTCCATGGAGGGTAGCGAGAGAGGGGCACAGGCGAGAGTGTCAGGGAGAAGACGAAATGAGGAAGACGAATGTTAACCGCCACGCCAGGGCCTGGAAACCGCCCGTCGCTAGATGCATGCATTTGGACGGTTTTGAAGATGACGGGCCATAGGGCACGAATGCAGTTTCCCTGTTAAAATAATAATAACCGCCCACGTACTTAATTAATTGTATGCTTATTTGTTTCTCGAGAGGAGCCTAGTTTTTTTCTACGAAACTCTGAAGATCTATTAAAAATCATCAACATTAGTACAAAGAGATTCAAAATTAATATTACCTTCGTCTAAAAGGAGGTGTCTTAGTTTTGTCTAATACGGATGTATAAAGACATATCTAAGTTGTAGAAATTACAAATATGTCTTCTTTGCACCACTTAGCTACCACTACAAAGTACAAACACTAACGCAAGGTAGATCAGCATCATGCAATGTAGACATTACAGTATTTTTGTACTACTGTACTTGTCTTCCCTGGTCTATGATTCAATATCTAGTATACTGTACTGCTTATACACCAGGGAGATTCAAAATACGAGTTGAGCGCCAAAACTCCCGCCTCCATACACATATTTCGAATTCCCTTTCGACCCTATTAGCAATGACGCAAAGGCAGACAAGTGAAGCCGGCGTTGGTTGGGGTCTCGTTCGTAATTTACACACCCCCTCTGATATATATAGTCTACCGCCTTCCATTCGTCTTCCCCATTTCCGCAAAAAATCTGTCGCAATACTCCAGGCCCATCATCTCTCACCTGCCGGACCACCGCACCGGAATATCCCAGCCGTACTTAGCCGGCATACCACCTCACCTACCTGAGGCCACCGACTCCCTCGTCCGCAGCACCAGATCCGCTTCACCAACGCCGCCGTGTACTGCATCGGATCTGCTTCACCGACTGCTTCATCCGCAGCACCAGATCCGCTTCACCAACGCCGCCGTGCACTGCACTATCTGAGTTCACCGACTCCCTCGTCTGCCGTACCTGATCCGCTTCACCAACGACGCCGTGCACTGCACCGGATCTGCTTCACCGACTCCCTCGTTTCAGATCTGCTTCCCCGAACCCATCATCGACCGCCCCAGATCTGCTTCCTCGACGCCGACGCCCACCGCAACCGCAGCACCCCCGCCGTCGTCGACGTGACCCGCAAGGATGCCGAGTATGACTACACGAAGCCGCCGTCGAGGTAACCAGACCCCCTCCCCCCTACACGTTTTGGTCTGTTACCATAGAAGGTTCAAGCATGTCTTGGTCAACTAGAATGTGTCCCATAGATCCAGCTCCGCCCCGCTCTCAATGCGCGTGGCAGATGGCAGGATCCTGCGCATTTGCCCATGCCACTCCTCGAGCTCTCTGTCTTGATGTGCTTCACACACAGGGCTTATAATACTAGGAAGCTTGTGCCTCACATACACTTACACACAGGGCTACTACTACTAGGAAGCTTTATTGGATATCTCAGTGGTACAAAGCTTACTTACATGGGACGGGTGATACTCTATTTAAATTTTTGTACATGACCCTTTAGATTGTTGCCATGTGCCAGAATCCAAACCCTATACCATACTTCTAGAATACTCTACAAACTCTAGATATTTCATACTACTCGTAAATATCTTACTCTAGAACATTCCCCATTCTACAGTTCTCTCTACATACCTTGGATACTTCATGACTAAGCTAGCTCCTTTACTAGCCAACCACATTGATAAGATTACTACTAACAATCCCCCCATAATCTTGTCATATAAACTATCTTTACTATTAAATTTAAAATAGGCCGCGGTGGTTGGTGATGGTACGTCAAACGTGTATACAACTCACCCCGAACATAAAAAGTAAGGTCAGCGTGACCGGCTCCATGAGGAGTTCTTATCAGGATTAGTTAGGTCACGACCAAAATCCAATCCGTAGCACTAGGTAGCAAAATCAGCATCCCTTTCCTAATTCTAATCGGTAAGACAAGCATAGATCGGTCCAGCCACACATCTTTTTTGTTCGCTCCCCTTTTTATTCTCTAAGGAACCCTCTCCTTAACGAGCGTAGATTGATGGAGATGGTTTTTGTACCGGTCAATCTTTATATCCTTTCTGGCATAGTTCTGTAAAAGATCGGCAGGTGATCCGTCCTTTCTCCTCTGCCGTAGTTCATCAACGCGTGTCCGGCAATCCCGGTTAGATCGACACAATCGGCAAAAAAGAAAAAGGCCAAAAGAGACCCATTGATTAGGCTCCTCTTGCCGTGCTACTTTAAATTTTCTAACTTTTCTTTCATTCGCAAACATACAGTGACAATCTATATGACTCTAGGTTTCTTTTCCTAATTTTTGCACGTGCATGCATTTTCCCTTTAAAATTCGTAGGACATACAAATCTCAACACTTATGCAACTAAAAATCCTTAAAAAAACAAAGCTTTCATACCCTGCAGCTTTTAAGAGGTTAGTCACAAGAATCAACCACATGTTTTGGAGCGCAGTGACATTCTCCCTAAAAAAACATGTTTCATGCGTGGGTGTTTCATTAATAAAGAGAAATATCTGTTCAGTTGGGGCCACGTATCGACGTGTGTTCTCGACAAATCAGTTTCTCAGACAAAGTATCTTGAAGGTGTTCATAGAGATTGCATGTGCATTTGTGCGTTCGTAGGAGCGAGTATGCATTTAGTGAGCATTTATATTGTACCGTGTTTTGTTAAAAAAGATGGTGTAAAACGGGCACCTTTTACGATATACTCTCTCCGTCCCAAAATGTAAGGCGTCTAAGGATTGGTCAAAACTCAAAAGTCAAACCTTACGAACTTTGACCAAATATTTTAAAAAATATTTACATTTTCAATATCAAATTGACATATTAAGAAATTATACTTTAGGGTGACTCTATTGATAATGATTTAGTATTGTAAATATTTATATTTTTGTGTGTAAACTTGGTCAAACTTTAAAAACATTGACTTTTAACTAATCCTTAGACGCCTTATTTTTGGCACGGAGGGAGTATCATTCAATAAATACTATGAATTATTCGATCGTCTGTTCAAACATGTTAATTAGATCGGTCGATTGATCAACTCGGATCGGTCGATCGAGCATCAGAGTTGTCTCAGTGATGACAAAAAATAAGCACATTGTATGATACTGACGTACCACAGATTCTAAAGAAAAATGAGGACCATGTGGCCACACATCCTGGACATAGACATTGCGATTATATTCCATTTATTCTATATTTGGAGGGAGCCATCTTTCGTTATTAACCCGTTGCAACACACGGGTATTATGCTAGTATCCCCTAATCCAGATCACATGGACCATGCACTTCATCTTGTGATGGCATCACACCGACTCACGTCAAGCAACGACGCCGCACCTTGCTTGTTAGCCTGACACCGACTTCATTTTAGATATCATGTAGTACATGTCAAGTACCAAATCACTGAGAACCAACCTGTGGTTGGATGGTTAGGAGGGCAGTGGCACCCCCAGATTTAACGCTTTGGTGTCTCAAAAATGGAGGAATATTCTTCTGTGGGACGCGGCGTTCCCGATGACATTGTGGTGCTAGTGGTGACTTCGTCAATCTCAATACCCGTCGGAACAGTTTCTTGGATGCAGTTTCCTGAAGGTGCTCGAAGGGGTAGTGTGTGTGCCTGAGTGATGAGTGTATGTATGTACGTGTGAGCGTCTATGATTGTACTGTGTGTTGCAAAAAATAGTATTAATTTTGTCTTGTTCATACTAAGACTAGCAAAGCGTTCCCTGCTCTATAAACTCTCAAGAAACACCCCTATAGTATCCATCTAGTTCGTCCTAATGTTAGAACAGTAATTGCATGCTATGTAATTCATCTATTTTTGTTAGGAAACCTACATGTTTGTTTGCTTTTCTTATTCTCAGGTGACAGGTTGTGTGCTGGGACCATAGCCGCCGTCTGTTTTGTTCGTTGCAAAATGTTGTTTTATATTCCGCCATTCTGTGCTCTTCTGTGTTCACAAGGTTTTACATTATAATTTCCATCTGTTTTGTTGTAAACAATGACGGTAAATGCCAATTACTATTTCCTTTCTGCTATCCTTTTGCCATCCTGTAGTACATGTGTGAACTCATTGCTCTGGTACATTTAAATTCTTCATTGTTTTTTTTCTTCAAGAGCTGCAACCCTAACTCTTTGCTGTAATTTCATGTTGCACTATCACATGGAACACAGCAAATCGTGGAGTGAATCACCCCTATAATCCAGTAAGTACCTTTCATTTTTGTATTGATATGCTTATCGTGCTGGAACCAGTTTGTGTTTAACACATTTACTCTCCATATAGATAGGATAACTGGTTTGAAATAAATCATGCTATTTGTATGACTGCACGTCTTCGTTCATTTTCCTGCTAGCTTCTCAAACTTGTTCTATTGCCTGTCTAATCTTTTTTTGTTTGATCGTGATTAAACCAATTTAATTGTTCTGCTTAACTTAAATGATCTGGCATTTTATTCTAGCCACATAATGTTTGATTGCTCATGCACTTCCTCATACTGTTATGTCTTCTGGATTTCTTCCATAATGATAAGAATGTTTTGCTTGGTGAATATGAGTCAGATGATGATTCAATTGGTTATTAGTCCTTGATTCATTGAGTTGACTGATGATTAAAACATATAAACCTTGCGACTATCTGGCATGCTTGTTGTGGGATATAATGAGCATATTTGTTTTTTGTAAGACTTTTTTCGGATTTCACTGTTGATTAATCCAATGCCACCTTCTGTAGTAGGAAATCCACCTTCAGTAGGTATCATAAATAAGATTTGTTGTTACTTTTTGGCTGACCCATCTTTTATTTTTAGGCACAAAATGGTTCATTTGTTTGTTTCTCCTTCCCTTATATTGCGCTCATGGGTTAAACATTGAAATAATATGTCAGTTTATATGAATCCCAGAATGGTTGCTGTCTAATCTGTCTTAATTGGTCCTGCTCGTTTATATTTGGCACCAAATGGATATATTTCTCTTTTATCTGAGGCATTCCCATGGCTGGCTGATGATTAAAATAATGAAATTTAGGGGGTTGGAGATTCTCCAACTGCACAATGTCTGGCTACCACTTTTGTGGAACTTAAGGGATCTGAAGCACCCCTTCCAAGTGTCAATTTTAATAGACAGCTGTTATGCAGTTTCCTGGCTTATTTTATTAGGCACAGACTGTCTAGTTACTTGATTTATTTTGTTCATATTTGCCATCCGGTTGCTCTGCCTGTTGCATTGGGGTTGATAGCTTGCTTTGTTATATTATGCCTTGTGCTTTGTGAAAATCTGCCATCTGTTTTGATGCTTTGCAAAAATCTGTGACAACTAATAGTATGGTTGTTTTCTCAAATTGTATGGTTCTGTAACTTGCACTGTCTTGTTTTCAGCCCCTGAATAGAGCAAGGAAGGCAGATGGCAGGGCATGTACATCAAGTGTCCAGGTCTTTCCACAGCACAGCCGTGACAATGCCAATTCATCTGATTGTCAGATGATAGCTACTGTCCCAGCCATTCCAGCGCAAACAATCGCTGCCTTTGCACACGAATCACTTGATATAATTCAGCAGCAAAGAGATGAAATAGATTCAAATATCATCATAACAGTCAATGAGATACATGAATTGAAAAATAGGCAAGCTTGGATTGAGCAGATCCTTAATAATCTACTCTGCAGATCTAATGGAAAGCCAGCTGTTACTTGCACTCCGATGAATTCTACCTAACAGAAATGCAGTTTTGCCGATGATGCCATTTGTATGGCTTGTATCATTTGAGTTATTTCGACTTGTTGTATTTGAGAATTTTTGCTGTTATTGTAATCCTTGAGCATTTTTTCCTGTTATTGCTATAGTTTGCAATCATTGTAACAAATTTTCAATGTAATGATTATTTTATCTTGCACTCGGCCTTAAACAGAACTACTAGTATGGTCTCACAATTTTTTATCATTATACTATGCAAGATTTAGCGGTTGCCCCAAATTCAGAGCATCTCCACCGGCGGCCCGGCCTGATAGCGATTTGGGGGCCGGCGTCGTTTTATGGCTCGCACCGGTGCGCTCCAAACGGCGCCGGCCATTTTTCGAGCCCAGTAGAATCTCCGGCATCCCCGAGAGGACGCGACGGTTCGCATCGACTGGCCACGACGCGGGAAGGTTGGTCGTCGGCGTTTAAATGGCCTCCCGCGCGGAAACCGAGGCAGCGACTGGCCACGAGGGCAGCGACTGGCCACGCGGCGTCCAGTCGCCGTAAATGTGGGTAGTTGCCACCGCTAGATATATAGGACGTACGCCGTCCACCACCGCCGCTCCATTCTCTACTCTCCACATCAAGATGCCGCGCCGTCTGAAGACCACCTACTCGATGCTTGGCCTAAACGGCCGCGCGCTGCCTCCACCACCACGGCAGCCGCAGCCGGAGCCGGAGCCGGAGCTGCAGGCCGACGACGAGCACAGCTCCGACGAGGACGAGGACCCACGGTTCGAGTCCTGGCACGATGTCTACGTAGCAGAAGCGGAAGCAGAGGCGGCGGATCGAGGAGTCAGCGCAGTCGGGCGAGCCGCCGCAGGCCCCCACCGACCCGGAGCAGGCGGCGATCCTCGCGTCGCTGAACGCACAACGATACCAGCGGTTGAGGGAGGAGGAGCGCGAGTTCGTCAACGACGCGAACCTCGAGCACGTCCTCGAGATATCGCGCCAGCGAGCGGTCACGGAGGAGGCGGGACGCCGCCTCAAGGAGGCGGAGCGACAGAAGCTCGCAGAGCTCAACGCTCATCGCCACCAGGACGAGTTCGCTCGCCAGCAGGCGAGGCGCGCCGAGATCGAAGCTTCTCGGGAAAGGCTGGAAGCGCGGGGACAGCGCCGCCGGCCGCCATGCTCCACCGCCAGATGCGCGAAGCAACGAAGGAGAAGCGGGCACGAAAGCAGGCGGCAATGGCTAAGAACAACGACGAGGCAGTGCCGTCGAGCGCCCCAACCGACGGCCCGTAGACCAGGATTAAGTTTAAGTTTAGTTATGTTTAAAGTCGAGCTACTTTGGTATAAATTTCGTATGATTTTGGGTTTTTAAATGTCAATTTTAATTTTAAAATGGCTGCCGTTTGGGGCCGCTGGTGTGGTGTGGGAGCAGCATCCCCAAATAGAGGATCATGGTAACAGAAATTGTCAACGTGATGATGATTTGATGTTGCACTCGACCTTGAACATAAGTACTAGTACGGTCTCACAATTTTTTTAATCATTATACTTTGCAACATTTAGCGCGGATGCGCCAAATTCAGAGATAGATCATGATCATGGTAACAAATTTTCAACGTGATGATGATTTGATGTTGCACTCGGGCTTGAACAGAAGTACTACTACTGTCTCACAAATTCTTTATCATTATACTTTGCGAGATTTAGCGGATGCGCCAAATTCAGAGATAGATCATGATCATGGTAACACACTTTTCAATGTAATGATGATTTGATGTTGCACTCGACCTTGAACATAAGTCCTAGTACGGTATCACAATTTTGTATCATTATACTTTGCAAGTTTTAGCGGATGCGCCCATTTTCAGAGGTAGATCATGATCATGGTAACAAATTTTAAACGTGATGATGATTTGATGTTGCACTCGACCATGAACAGAAGTACTACTACTGTCTCACAATTTCTTTATCATTATACTTTGCCAGATTTAGCGGATGCGCCAAATTTAGAGATAGATCATGATCATGGTAACAAATTTTCAACGTGATGATGATTTGATGTTGCACTCGGGCTTGAACAGAAGTACTAGTACGGTCACTAATTTTTTTAGCATTATACTTTGCAACGAATGCACCAATTTCAGGTGCATGTCACCAGATCTGTGTCCGATGATGATCATGGTAGTAACCGATGTTCAACTTGATGATGATTTGATTTTACAGTCGGCCTTGAACAGAGGTACTAGTACGGTCTCACAATTTTTTATCATTATACTTGTACCTTAGCGAAATTCAAAATCTCATAGCGGCAAAACTTCCCGCCCACAAAATACAAAAATTTCACACGCTTCCAAATTCCCATTCTACCCCTGTGGAGATGACAGCAAAGTCGGTTGGTGAGGGGTTTGCCCGTCATTTTTTCGATCACCACCTCCCTAGCCCGGAAACCCTCCCAAAAAAAATACATTTCCTTCAGTCTCTCATCTGAGACCACCCACCGGAACTTCTCAAGTCCCTCTCTCTACCACCTCCACGACCACCGCACCGGAACATCCCCGCCGGACTTCCCTGGCCTACCCGAGCCCTCGCGATCCTCGTCATCCGGCTGCCTGCCGGAGCCGCTTCATCGACGCCGTCATCAACCGGACCGGATCATCCCCGCCGAACCTCGAAACCATATATGCTCATCCAGCAGTCTACCGCAGTCGCTTCAGCTGCGGCATCGTCCACCCCACCGGAGCCGCTTCGCCGGATCCGTCGTCCACCGCATCGGATCTTGCTCACCGACACCGCTGTGCATGAACCGGATCTGCTTCACCGGCGCCGTGCATGATCTAAACTCTTCTACTGTCGCTTTTCTATTGCTTGCCTGCAAGTTCTTGTTTAATCTTGGGGGAACCTGTTTGTGCTAACGACGCGCCGTTACGTTTTTGCAGATGAGATGAGTAATCATGAAGTGTAATGGCCGTCTCTCCAACCCCAAGTAGCACATGTAGCGTACTTCATCACCGGATCTATCAACCCCAGGAAGATCTGCTGTGACTCCCACAGAGTGCTTCTCCTAATGTAAGTCCCTTGTTTTAGCGCCATGTTCTGGGTTCAGATGCTTGTTTATCTGAAGCTCTTTTAGTTCATTCCTAGCTATGACCGTAACACGTTGCTATTTTCTACTTCATTGCTAACTTTAAGCGATTGAACATTTTGGTTTGCATTCCCTGCTCTGTAGATGTAGCCATCATAACTTCTATCTTGCTCAGTCGTTGTTACAAAAATTATACTGTAGGTATTATAGTAACATCCTGCTATTATTTAGTTCATGGCCAATTTTAAGTAATTGCACATGTTGGTTCGCATTCCCTGCTCTATAGCTTTTGGCATCGTAACTTCTATATTTGGTTTACATTCCCTGCTCTGTAGATCTAGCCATCATAACTTTATCTTGCTCAGTCGTTGTTACAAAAATTATGGCCTGCTACTATGTTGTTTGTGCCAATTTTTTACTCCATGAACATGTTGGCTTGCATTCCCTGTACTACAGGTGATGCCATTGTTTTGTATCTAGTTCATTGTAAGCTAACAAAGTAAGGACTTAGTTTGGCATGCTATCACTCTGCTATCTAGCCTGTAGTACAAATAAACTTGTCATACTACTAGATAATAATTTTGCGTGCCATCTTGTTCTTCAAAAGCTGCATTATTGACTTGTTTCTCTGACTTGGCATGACGCTCACATATGGAAAGCTGAACATATTGGTTTGCATTCCCTCTTATACAAGTTCACAGGTGATCCCACTATATTCTGTATCTGGTCCATCCTAAGCTCCAGCATTAACTATCCTCCATGTGTTGCTCATTACAAGTTTATATCCCGAAACATCTTGATTTGCATCCCCTTCACTATAAGTTCAGGAGTATTATTTAGTTCACGGCCAAAATGAAGTAATTGCACTTGGCACATGTTGGTTCACATTCCCTCCTCTTTAGCTTTTGCCATCGTAACTTCTATTTTTGGTTTACATTCCCTGCTCTGTAGATGTAGCCATCATAACTTCATCTTGCTCAGTCGTTGTTACAAAATTTATAGCCTGCTACTATGTTGTTCATGCCAATTTTGTACTCCCTGAACATGTTGGTTTGCATGGGACTCGACAGTAGTAAGTCTGTTGTTTCATTCTAACATGCTCTGTTATATTGGCTGTTGGTATGCGGCATGCACTCTTTGTTTGCTTATTGTGCGCATTACAATGATCTTGTTATAACGACGAAATGATGAGTTCCAAATTCTTTGGCAAACAATATTGTAGTGTCTTTGCCTTTCCATTGTTGCTGTCTTAACTTGTAATGTCTTTGTTTCAGATATAGGTGCTGCATGGACAACTTAAAAGATTGCCGGATCGCTTCATTGTATTGCTAGGTTTAATTACCATTCAATTTCTCTGGGTTCTGTAATATTTTTTCAATGCCTTGCAGCTGATGTAATATTTAGTTAGTTTTTATAGTTCTTTCGCGCATTTTTTCTTTGGTGCTTGTGGTAAGTGAGGCTATCCGACAGAAATCAACTAAATCACGAATTCCCATCCCTTAAACGGCCCAATTAAGCGAAATCACATATGTGCCTGCCCGCAAATCCTAAAGCGCATATTATGGCATATAAACAGCACCTAAACAGGCTGGCCCACTTACTTCTTGGGCCAGCCCATTTGATTTACGGTGGACCCCACACTAATTGGGCTGGCCCACTTGCTTTAAGGTGGACCCCACCAACTGCGGGCCGGCCCGGTGGTTGGGCACCCATTTGCTTTGGGGGACCCCACATAATAAATGGGCGGCCCTTTAAGAGGAAAGTGGGACCCACTGTGTTTTTGGCCGACCCATTATCTTGTTGGGCCGGCCCACTTGCTAAATTGTGGACCCCACATACTAGTTGGGTCCCTTTAATGAAAAGTGGGGCCCTGCGCTTATTGGGCAGCCCACTTGCTCTGGTGGTCCCACATGGTAAATGGGGCCCTTTAAGTGGAAGGTGGGACCCACCTGTGTTTTGGCCCGCCCACTATCTTGTTGGGCCGGCCCACTTCTATATGGTGGACCCCACATACCAAATGGGCGGCCCATTAACGGGAATGTGGGACCCACTGTGTGTTTTTGGCCCGCTATCTTGATGGGCCACCCACTTGCTATATGGTGGGCCCCACACACTAAATGGGCCGGCCCTTTAACGGAAAAGTGGGACCCACGTGTTTTTGGCCGGCCCACTATTTTGTTGACCACTTGCTATATGGTGGACCCCACGAAATGGGCCGACCCTTTAACGGGAAAGTGGGACCCACTGTGTTTTGGCCCGCCCACTAGCTTGTTGGGCCGGCCCACTTGCTACGGTGGACCCCACACACTAAATGGGCGGGCTTTTAACAGGAAAGTGGGACCCACTGTGTTTTGGCCCGGCCACTTGCTTTTTGGGCGGCCCGTTGCTGTAAGGTGGACCCACATGTTAAATGGGCCGGCCCATTTAAGTTTTGACCAGTCAACCTTAGAGGTTAGGCCCGGCCCACTTAACTAATGGACCAGCCCAGCTATATAGTTGACCGGTCAAACTATGTCATCTGGCCCGGCCCGCTTAAGACGTGGCAGGCCTCGTGTGGGCCTACCATCTACCACGGGGTTTCAGCCGGTTAACGCCGTTAACTCCACGTGTCAGTTTGCATGACGTCAGCAGTCAACGGGCTCCCGAAAACACTTCCGCAACGGTCCGATTTTCCGTGGCGGAAGGGCGCCCAAGCGCGACGGACCGAAAAAATCGTCGTTGGACTTTGCCTGACGCAGTTTCGACAACGGAACCCATATCGTCGGGTTAGGCCCATAGGCGACGAAAAATGCCCCTTAGTTGACGATTTTGGGACGTTGTCTATCAGAACTTTTTTCGAATCCACCTTATCTATCTAGAAATACAACCTTTGCAGAAAGAGGATTTGCAGTATGGGGAGGCTGACATTGGGGACCCATGAGCCAGCAGCGTCGTCAACGTTTTAAAGGTGGCAGGAGATCGAAAGAAAAAATAAGCCAAAAATCAGTTGGTAAACAAATTCAAGAAAAGAAACATTTACCTTTCTGAGAGGATGACATGCGGGACCCATGAGGCAGCAGCATCCTCAACTATTTCAAGGCGGCAGGGGATCAAAATAAAAAAGGAAATAGCCAGAAATTAATTAGGGTCAAAAATAAATCCATCAAAGGAAACTTTTATTGTTCATAGAGGATGACATGTGGGACCGACTTGCCAGCTGCGTCGTCATCGTTTCAAAGGGGGCAGGGGATCAAAAGAAAAAGACAAATAGAAATTAGGGGAAAAAAATAAATCCAACAAAGAAAACTTTTATTGTTCATAGAGGATGACATGCGGGACCCATGAGCCAGCAGCTTCCTCAACGTTTCAAAGTCGGCATGAGATTGAAAGAAAAAGTCAAGTGACATAATATCAGGAGCCAAAAATAATCCAAGAAAAGAAACTTTATTGTACATAGAGGATGACATGCGGGTCCCATTTTGTAGCAGCGGTCTCAACGCTTCCAAGGCGGCACAGGACCGAAAGAAAAATGAAGTAGCCAGAAATCAGGGTGTGAAAAAATCCAAGAAAAGAAAGATTTCAATTGGGCTGTATCTGGACATCTGGGCCTTCGAACTATCCTGCTGGGCCTTTTGACTCGTACAATTTCAGCCCACTCCAAAACAGGAAAGGTCGGATTTTTCTCAAAAAAAAACAGGAAAGTCCTATGCTTCGCAAAAACAAAAAACAAGGAGATTCAACATATAAGTTTGTTTATGTAGATATAAAGATTTAATTTATCCGTTTGCAATAGCTCAGAGCGAAATACAACGTTTATTGTCTGCAAAACAAAATATCACATGTTTCTTGTACGGGGAGGCTGACATCGGGGACCCATGAGCCAGCAAGTCAACGTTTCAAAGGCGGCAGGGGATCGAAAATAAAAAAAGCCAAAAATCAGTTGGTAAAAAATACAAGAAAAGAAAACATTTATCGTTCGAGAGGATGACATGCGGGACCCATGAGGCAGCAGCATCCTCAACGTTTCAAAGTCGGCATGAGATCGAAAGAAAAAGGCAAGTGACATAATATCAGGAGCCAAAAATAATCCAAGAAAAGAAACTTTATTGTACATAGAGGATGACATGCGGGTCCCATTTTGTAGCAGCGGTCTCAACGTTTCCAAGGCGGCACAGGACCAAAAGAAAAATGAGGCAGCCATTCTCAACAATTCCAAGGCGGCATGGGATCAAAAGAAAAAGGAAATAGCCAGAAATTAATTAGGGGTCAAAAATAAATCCACCAAAGGAAACTTTTATTGTTCATAGAGGATGACATGTGGGACCGACCAACAACGTCCTCATCGTTTCAACGGGGGCAGGGGATCAAAAGAAAAAGGCAAAAATTAGGGGTAAAAAATAACTCCAATAAAGGAAACTTTTATTGTTCGTAGAGGATGACATGCGGGACCCATGAGCCAGTAGCTTACTCAACGTTTCAAAGGCGGCATGAGATCGAAAGAAAAAGTCAAGTGACCAAATATCAGGAGCCAAAAATAATCCAAGATTTATTGTACATAGAGGATGACATGTGGGTCCCATTTTGCAGCAGCGGTCTCAATGTTTGTAATGCGGCTTGAGATCAAAAGAAAAAGAAAGTAGCTAGTAATTAGGGGGTGAAAAAAATCCAAGAAAAGAAAGTTGATGGACATAGAGGATGACATGCGGGTCCCTTGAACCAACAGCTTACTCAACGTTTCAAAGGGGGCAGGGGATCAAAAGAAAAAGGCAAGCCAAAAATCAGAGGGTGAAAAAAAAACCAACAAAGGAAACTTTTATAGCACACAGAGGATGACATGCGGGTCCCATGAGCCAGCAGGTACCTCAACGTTTCAAACGTGGCATGAGATCGAAAGAAAAAGGCAAGTGACCAAATATGAGGTGCCAAAAAAACTCCAAGAAAAGAAAGTTGATTGCTCATAGAGGATGACATGCGGGTCCCATTTAGCAGCAGCGGTCTCACCGTTTGAGAGGCGGCAGGGGATCGAAAGAAAAAGTCAAGTGACCAAATATGAGGTGCCAAAAATAATCCAAAAAATGAAAGTTTTATAGTACATAGAGGATGACATGCGGGTCCCATTTAGCAGCGGTATCACTGTTTGAGAGGCAGCAGGGGATCGAAAGAAAAAGTCAAGTTACCAAATATGAGGTGCCAAAAAAATCCAAGAAAAGAAAGTTTTATAGTACATAGTGGATGACATGCGGGTCCCATTTAGCAGCAGCGGTATCACCGTTTGAGAGGCGGCAGGGGATCGAAAGAAAAAGGCAAGTGACCAAATATGAGGTGCCAAAAAAATCCAAGAAAAGAAAGTTTTATAGTACATAGAGGATGACATGCGGGTCCCATTTAGCAGAGCGGTATCAACTTTTGAGAGGCAGCAGGTGATCGAAAGAAAAAGTCAAGTGACCAAATATGAGGTGCCAAAAAAATCCAAGAAAAGAAAGTTTTATAGTACATAGAGGATGACATGCGGGTCCCATTTAGCAGCGGTATCACCGTTTGAGAGGCGGCAGGGGATCGAAAGAAAAAGGTAAGTGACCAAATATGAGGTGCCAAAAATAATTCAAGAAAAGAAAGTTTTATAGTACATAGAGGATGACATGCGGGTCCCATTTAGCAGCAGCGGTATCACCGTTTGAGAGGCGGCAGGGGATCGAAAGAAAAAGGCAAGTGACCAAATTTGAGGTGCCAAAAAACTCCAAGAAAAGAAAGTTGATTGCACATAGAGGATGACATGCGGGTCCCATTTAGCAGCAGCGGTCTCAACGTTTCCAAGGCGGGACAGGATCAAAAGAAAAAGGAAGTAGCCAGAAATCAGGGGGTCAAAAAAATCCAAGAATAGAAAGAATTTTGGTTCATAGAGGATGACATGCGGGACCCATGATCCTGCATCGTAAACGGCTCGATCGGAGAACGTTGAACGAGATGGCGCGATCTAGAAAAAAACAATGCCAGAGAGGCTGCCATCTGGGCCCTACATCCCTCGGCGGTGCGGATTTGCGTTGACTCGGCCGGCGAACCCGAGATTTCGAGATGCACCACGTCCCGGGCCACCATACGCGACGTTTTGGCCGCTTTCGTCGGGCTAGGTGGCCTCAAAAACGAGAAAAAAAGTTTTGACATGCACCACGGAGGGACCAAAATCGTCGGCCATGGTACACCAGCAACCACGGCGCGACTTCAACTTCGTCGGCCATGGCAACTTTTCTTGTAGTGTATTAAGATGGGCAGCAGCATCATCAGAACTAATACCAGAAAATTGATCTCTCATGACAAGATTTAGTAAAGCAGGTTTAATTTCAAAGAATTCTGCTGTAGTAGCAGGTGGAGCAATAGGTGTGCATAGGAAATCATTACCATTAGTGGTTGTGAAGTCACACAACTTAGTATTTTCAAGGGTATTCATTTTAGCAACAGTAAATAAAGCAAACTAGATAAAGTAAATGCAAGTAACTAATTTTTTTATGTTTTTGATATAGAGAGCAAGACAGTAAATAAAGTAAAACTAGCAACTAATTTTGTGTGTGTTTTGTTTAGGTGCAGCAAACAAAGTAGTAAATAAAATAAAGCAAGACAAAAACAAAGTAAAGAGATTGAGAAGTGGAGACTCCCCTTGCAGCGTGTCTTGATCTCCCCGGCAACGGCGCCAGAAATTTACTTGCTGGCGTGTAGTTCATGTGGGAGTTAGAAATCTTTGTGGTGTAACTTTTCTTCAGATCCCCGGCAACGGCGCCAGAAATTTAGTTTGATACGCGTAGATGCACACGTCCGTTGGGAACCCCAAGTGGAAGGTATGATGCGTATAGAAGCAAGTTTCCCTCAGTATGAAACCAAGGTTATCGAACCAGGAGGAGCCAAGAAGCACGTTGAAGGTTGATGGTGGCAAAATGTGATGCGGCGCAACACCAGGGATTCCGGCGCCAACGTGGAACCTGCACAACACAACCAAAGTACTTTGCCCCAACGAAACAGTGAGGTTGTCAATCTCACCGGCTTGCTGTAACAAAGGATTAACCGTATTGTGTGGAAGATGATTGTTTGCAAGAAAACAGTAAAACAAGTATTGCAGTAGATTGTATGCGATGTAAAGAATAGGACCGGGGTCCACAGTTCACTAGAGGTGTCTCTCCCATAAGATAAAAGCATGTTGGGTGAACAAATTACAGTCGGGCAATTGACAAATAGAAAAGGGCATAACAATGCATATACATGATATGATAAATATAGTGAGATTTAATCGGGCATTACGACAAAGTACATAGACCGCCATCCAACTGCATCTATGCCTAAAAAGTCCACCTTCAGGTTATCATCCGAACCCTTTCGTATTAAGTTGCAAAGCAACATACAATTGCATTAAGTATGGTGCGTAATGTAATCAACAACTACATCCTTAGACATAGAATCAATGTTTTATCCCTAGTGGCAACAGCACATCACAACCTTAGAACTTTCTGTCACTGTCCCAGGTATCAATGAAGGCATGAACCCACTATCGAGCATAAATACTCCCTCTTGGAGTTAAGAGTAAAAACTTGGCCAGAGCCTCTACTAATAACGGAGAGCATGCAAGATCATAAACAACACATAGGTAATAGATTGATAATCACCATAACATAGTATTCTCTATTCATCGGATCCCGACAAACACAACATATAGAATTACAGATAGATGATCTTGATCATGTTAGGCAGCTCACAAGATCCAACAATGAAGCACATGAGGAGAAGACGACCATCTAGCTACTGCTATGGACCCATAGTCCAGGGGTGAACTACTCACTCATCACTCCGGAGGCGATCATGGCGATGAAGAGTCCTCCGGGAGATGAATCCCTCTCCGCGGTGCGGAGGCGATCTCCCGAATCCCCCGAGATGGGATTCACGGCGGCGGCGTCTCGGAAGGTTTTCCGTATCGTGGCTCTCGGTGGGGGTTTCGCGACGGAGGCTTTAAGTAGGCGGAAGGGCAAGTCAGGGGGCCACACGAGGGCCCCACATGACAGGGCCGCGCGACCAAGACCTAGGCCGCACCGCCCTGTTGTGGCGGCGCCTCGTGGCCCCACTTCCTTTCCTCTTCGGTCTTCTGGAAGCTTCGTGCACTGGGCGTTGATTTCGTCCAATTCCGAGAATATTTCGTTACTAGGATTTCTGAAACCAAAAACAGCAGAAAACAGCAATTGGCTCTTCGGCATCTTGTTAATAGGTTAGTTCCGGAAAATGCGTAAATACGACATATAATGTGCATAAAACATGTAGATATCATCAATAATGTAGCATGGAACATAAGAAATTATCGATACGTTGGAGACGTATCATTGTGCCAAGTAAAGTCTCTATGGTAAAGTTGATGCTAGATTTGGATTACTGCATGAAACAGATTTACTGTCTGTCACGAATTTGCGTAGATCTCTCTATAGAAGAATCAAAAAAATCTGCCAATTTACGTGCGTGATCCTCAGATATGTACGCAACTATAATTAGTTTTGAGTTTTTCCGTTTGAGCAAGTTAAGTGCCGCTGGAAAATTCGTCTTTACGGACTGTTCTGATTTGACAGATTCTGCCTTTTATTTCGCATTGCCTCTTTTGCTATGTTGAATGGGTTTCTTTGTTCCATTAACTTTCAGTAGCTTTGTGCAATGTCCAGAAGTGTTAAGAATGATTATGTCACCTCTGAATATATGAATTTTTGATTATGCACTAACCCTCTAATGAGTTTGCTTTAAGTTTGGTGTGGAGGAAGTTTTCAAGGGTCAAGAGAAGAGGATGATATAATATGATCAAGAAGAGTGAAAAGTCTAAGCTTGGGGATGCCCCCGTGGTTCATCCCTACATATTTTAAGAAGACTCAAGCATCTAAGCTTGGGGATGCCCAAGGCATCCCCTTCTTCATCGACAACTTATCAGGTCACTTCTAGTGAAACTATATTTTTATTCCATCACATCTTATGTACTTTACTTGGAGCGTCTGTGTGCTTTTATTTTTGTTTTGTTATTTTCATTCTCTGAATAAATTCATGCTCATGTGGGAGAGAGACACGCTCCGCTTTTTCATATGAACACTAGTGTTCTTCGTTTTTACTTTTAATGTTCATGGCGAAGGCTGAAAATTGCTTCGTTGATTGCTATTTGGTTGGAATCAGAAAATGCTTCATATGGTTTGAATAACTTGATACTTGGCAATTGTTTTGAGCTCTCATATATCATGTTTAAGCTCTTGCATCATGTAGTTTAATCTATTAGTGGAGAACTACCATAGAGCTTGTTGAAATTTGGTTTGCATGATTGGTCTCTCTAAGGTCTAGATATTTTCTGGTAAAAGTGTTTGAACAACAAGGAAGACAGTGTAGAGTCTTATAATGCTTGCAATATGTTCTTGTGTAAGTTTTGCTGTACCTGTTCATACTTGTGTTTGCTTCAAACAACCTTGCTAGCCTAAGCCTTGTACTGAGAGGAAACGATTCTCGTGCATCCAAACACCTTGAGGTAAAATCCATGCCATTTGTGTCCACCATATCTACCTACTATGTGGTATTTTTCTGCCATTCCAAAGTAAATTACTTGAGTGCTACCTTTAAAATTTCATTCCTTTGTCTTTGCAATATATAGCTCATGGGAAAATAGCTTAAAAACTATTGTGGTGATGAATATGTAGCTATGTGTTTTAGTTCTTATAAGTTGCTTGTTGAGCGGTAACCATGTTTCTGGGGACGCCATCAACTTTTTACCTTTGTTGAATATCATGTGAGTTGCTATGCATGTTCGTCTTGTCTGAAGTAAGGGTGATTTATCATGATCAAATGGTTTGAGTATGCATATGTTAGAGAAGAACATTGGGCCGCTAACCAAAGCCATGTATCATGGTGGAAGTTTTCAGTTTGGACATTCATCCTCAATCTCTTATGAGAATATTATCTGTTGTTGAATGCTTATGCATTAAAGAGGAGTCCATTATCTGTTTTCTATGTTGTCCCGGTATGGATGTCCTAAGTTGAGATTATTCAAAAACGAGAAATCAAATGTGATTTATCTCCTTGGACCTTTGTACAGGCGGCATAGAGGTACCCCTTTGTGACACTTGGTTGAAACATATGTTATGCAATGATAATCCATGTAAATCCAAGCTAATTAGGACAAGGTGCGGGCACTATTGGTATTCGATGCATGAGGCTTGCAACTTGTAGGAAGTATTATGCATAACACATATGAATTATTACTACCGTTGACAAAATTGTTTCTATGTTTTCAAAACAAAAGCTCTAGCACAAAAATAGTAATCCATGCTTCCCTCTGCGAAGGGCCATTCTTTTACTTTATGTTGAGTCAGTTTACCTACTTCTTTCTATCTTAGAAGCAAACACTTGTGTCAACTGTGTGCATTGATTCTTACATGTTTACTTATTGCACTTGTTATATTACTCTATGTTGACAAATATCCATGAGATATACATGTTACAATTTGAAAGCAATTGCTGAAACTTAATCATCCTTTGTGTTGCTTCATTGCCTTTTACTTTGAATCTATTGCCTTAATTATGAGTTAACTCTTATGCAAGACTTGTTGATGCTTGTCTTGAAAGTACTATTCATGAAAAGTTTTGCTATATGATTCAGTTGTTTAATCATCATCTTTACCATTGCTTTGAATCACTTCATTCATCTCATATGCTTTACAATAATATTGATCAAGATTATGTTGGTAGCATGTCACTTCAGAAATTATTGTTGTTATCGTTTACCTACTCGAGGGCGAGTAGGAACTAAGCTTGGGGATGCTTGATATGTCTCCAACGTATCTATAATTTCTTATGTTCCATGCTACTTTTATGACAATACTCACATGTTTTATACATACTTTACATCATTATTATGCATTTTCCGGCACTAATCTATTAACAAGATGCCGAAGCGCCAGTTCCTGGTTTCTGCTGTTTTTGGTTTCAGAAATCCTACAAAGGAAATATTCTCGGAATTGGACGAAATCAACGCCCAAGATCTTATTTTTCCACGAAGCTTCCAGAGAGCCAGAGAGGGACCAGAAGGGAGCCCTGGGGGCCCCACCCCACATGGCGGCACGGCCGGGGGGGGCGCCAGCCTATGGGGGGGCCACCCCTGGCTCCTCCGAGGCTGCCTCTTCGCCTATATAATCTCTCCGCCTTGAAAACCCTAAAAACATAAGCCACGATACGAGAAAAGTTCCAGAGCCGCCGCCATCGCGAAGCCAAGATTCGGGGACAGAAGTCTCATTCGGCACGCCGGGACGGGGAATTGCCCCCGGAATCCATCTCCATCGACTCCACCACCATCTTCATTGCCGTTGCTGTCTCCCATGATGAGGAGGGAGTAGTTCTCCCTCGAGGCTAAGGGCTCTACCGGTAGCTATGTGGTTAATCTCTCTCTCATGTACTTCAATACAATGATCTCATGAGCTGCGTTACATGATTGAGATCCATATGATGAGCTTTGTAATCTAGATGTAGTTATGCTATTCAAGTGGATTTTACTTATGTGATCTCCGGAGACTCCTTGTCCCACGTGTGTAAAGGTGACAGTGTGTGCACCGTGTGGGTCTCTTAGGCTATATTTCACAGAATACTTGTTCACTGGGTTATGATTTGAGTTGGATGTCTCTATGAAATTGTGGTGTGTTAGTACCTCCTATGAATGCTCAAAGTGACAGCGTGGGGTGTTTATTAGTACTTGGGAATACATCTTTAAGGTTTGCTTTTGCATCCCTACATGGTGAATTAGTGTTCGTTATCCAGCCAGAGAGTAATTCAGAATAGCATAGTGAAGTGCTTATATTTATATTCAATTATGATATTGTTGAGAGTGTCCACTAGTGAAAGTATGATCCCTAGGCCTTGTTTCCAAATACTGCAAACATCGCTTGTTTACTGTTTTATTGCATCTTTACTTCCTGCAATATTACCACCATCTATACCACATGTGTTTTACTATCTCTTCGCCGAACTAGTGCACCTATACATCTGACAAGTGTATTAGGTGTGTTGGGGACACAAGAGACTTCTTGTATCTTAATTGCAGGGTTGCTTGAGAGAAATATCTTTGACCTCTACCTCCCTGAGTTCGATAAACCTTGGGTGATCCACTTAAGGAAAACTTGCTGCCGTTCTACAAACCTCTGCTCTTGGAGGCCCAACACTGTCTACAAGAATAGAAGCGTGCGTAGACATCAATAAGTTGTCGATGAAGAAGGGGATGCCTTGGGCATCCCCAAGCTTAGATGCTTGAGTCTTCTTGAAATATGCAGGGATGAACCACGGGGCATCCCCAAGCTTAGACTTTTCACTCTTCTTGATCATATTGTATCATCCTCTTCTCTTGACCCTTGAAAACTTCCTCCACACCAAACTTTAAGCAAACTCATTAGAGGGTTAGTGCATAATCAAAAATTCACATGTTCAGAGGTAACATAATCATTCTTAACACTTCTGGACATTACCCAAGGCTACTGAAAGTTAATGGAACAAAGAAATCCATTCAACATAGCAAAAGAGGCAATGCGAAATAAAAAAGCAGAATCTGTCAAAACAGAACAGTCCGTAAAGACGATTTTTTCTGAGGCACTTAACTTGCTCAGATGGAAAAACTCAAAACTAATGAAAGTTGCGTACATATCTGAGGATCACACACGTAAATTGGCAGATTTTTTTGATTCTTCTACAGAGAGAAGGACGCGAATTCGTGACAGACAACAAATCTGTTTCTGCGCAGAAATCCAAATCTAGTATCGACTTTCTATCAGAGACTTTACTTGGCACAATAACATGATAAGGAGAGGCTGCTACAGTAGTAACAATTTCCAAGACTCAACAAAACAGTAGTAAAAATAAAACCATGGGTTATCTCCCAAGAAATGCTTTTCTTTAACGCCTTTCAGCTAGGCGCAGAAAGTGCAAATCAAGTAACATCAAGAGAAGAAGCATCAACATCATAATTTGTTCTAATAATATAATCAAAAGGAAACTTCATTCTCTTTCTACGAAAGTGTTCCATACCTTTCTTGAGAGGGAATTCATACTTAATATTTCCTTCTTTCATATCAATAATAGCTCCAACAGTTCGAAGAAAGGGTCTTCCCAAAACAATAGGACAAGATGCATTGCATTCAATATCCAAGACAACAAAATTAACGGGGACAAGGTTATTGTTAACCATAATGCGAACATTATCAATCCTCCCCAAAGATTTCTTTATAGAATTATCAGCAAGATTAACATCCAAATAACAATTTTTCAATGGTGGCAAGTCAAGCATATCATAAACTTTCTTAGGCATAACAGAAATACTTGCACCAAGATCACATAAAGCATTACAATCAAAATCATTGAATTTCATCTTAATGATGGGCTCCCAACCATCTTCCAACTTCCTAGGAATAGAAGCTTCAAGTTTTAATTTCTCTTCCCTAGCTTTAATGACAGCATTTGTAATATGTTTTGTAGAGGCTAAATTTATAGCACTAGCATTAGGACTTCTAGCAAGTTTTTGTAAGAACTTAATAACTTCAGAGATATGACAACTATCAAAATCTAAACCATTATGATCTACAGCATTCTGAAAAATTTCAGCACTTTTATCACAAACAGTTTCAGCAGTTTCAGGCAATTTTGCACGCTTTGTACTAGGAGTAGAAACATTGCCAACACCAATTATTTTACTATTGATAGTAGGAGGTTTAGCAACATGTGAAGCATCAACATTATTAGTGGTGGTAATAGTCCAAACTTTAGCTACATTATTCTCTTTAGCAAGTTTTTCTTTTTCTTCTCTTTCCCACCTAGCATGCAATTCAGCCAACATTCTAATATTATCATTAATTCGAACTTGGATAGCATTTGTTTTAGCAAACTTAGTATCTTTAACTTCATCAGGCATAACTTTCAGTTTCAAAAGATCAACATCAAGAGCAAGACTATCAACCTTAGAAGCAAGAACATCAGTTTTACCAAGTTTTTCCTCCACAGTTTTATTAAAAGCAGTTTGTGTACTAATAAATTCTTTAACCACGACTTCAAGACCAGAGGGTACACTCTTATTATTGTTGTAAGAATTACCATAGGAATTACCATAACCACTACCATTATTAGAAGGATATGGCCTATAGTTGTTGTTACCATAATTATTCCTATAAGCATTGTTGTTGAAATTATTATTCTTAATGAAATTCACATCAACATGCTCTTCTTGAGCAACCAATGAAGCTAAAGGAACATTATTAGGATCAACATGAGATCTACCATTAACAAGCATAGACATAATAACATCAATCTTATCACCCAAAGAAGAGGTTTCTTCAACAGAATTTACCTTCTTACCTTGAGGAGTTCTTTCAGTATGCCATTCAGAGTAATTGATCATCATATCATCAAGAAGCTTTGTTGCAGCACCCAAAGTGATGGACATAAAAGTACCTCCAGCAGCTGAATCCAATAGGTTCCTCGAGGAAAAATTCAATCCTGCATAAAAGGTTTGGATGATCATCCAAGTAGTTAGTCCATGGGTAGGGCAATTCTTTACCAAAGATTTCATTCTCTCCCATGCTTGAGCAACATGTTCATTATCTAATTTCTTAAAATTCATAATGCTACTTCTCAAAGATATAATCTTAGCAGGAGGATAATATTTACCAACAAAAGCATCTTTACATTTAATCCATGAATCAATACTATTCTTAGGCAAAGACAGCAACCAATCTTTAGCTCTTCCTCTTAAAGAGAAATAAAACAATTTCAGTTTTATAATATCACCATCTATATCCTTATACTTTTGCATTTCACAAAGTTCAACAAATTTATTAAGATGGGCAGCAGCATCATCATTACTAACACCAGAAAATTGCTCTCTCATAACAAGATTCAGTAAAGCAGGTTTAATTTCATAAAATTCTGCTGTAGTAGCAGGTGGAGCAATAGGAGTACTTATAAAATCATTATTATTTGTGCTAGTGAAATCACACAACTTAGTATTTTCAGGAGTATTCATTTTAACAGTAGTAAAAGTAAACTAAGCAAGCAGAATAAAGTAAAAACAAGTAACTAATTTTTTTGTGTTTTTGATATAGAGAAAGTAAACAAGACAAATGAAATAAAGTAAAGCAACTAATTTTTTTGTGTTTTTGATATAAAGCAAACAAGACAGAAAATAAAATAAAGTAAAGCAAGACAATAAACAAAGTAAAGAGATTGCATGTGAGAGACTCCCCTTGCAGCGTGTCTTGATCTCCCGGCAACGGCGAAAACAGTCTTGATGGCGCGTGATGCACACGTCCGTTGGGAACCCCAAGAGGAAGGTGTGATGCGCACAGCAAGTTTTCCCTCAGAAAGAAACCAAGGTTATCGAACCAGTAGGAGATGAAGGCCACGTGAAGGTTGTTGGTGGAGGAGTGTAGTGCGGCGCAACACCAGGGATTCCGGCGCCAACGTGGAACCTGCACAACACAATCAAAATACTTTGCCCCAACGTAACAGTGAGGTTGTCAATCTCACCGGCTTGCTGAAAACAAAGGATTAAACGTATGGTGTGGTGAATGATGTTTGTTTGCGAAGAACAACAGAGAACATAGATTGCAGTAGATTGTATTTCAGATGTAAAAGAATGGACCGGGGTCCACAGTTCACTAGTGGTGTCTCTTCAATAAGATAAATAGCATGCTGGGTGAACAAATTATAGGTGGGCAATTGACAAATAAAGATTCATATACATATCATGATGATCACTATGAGATTTAATCAGGGCATTACGACAAAGAACATAGACCGCCATCCAGCATGCATCTATGCCTAAAAAGTCCACCTTCGGGTTAGCATCCGCACCCCTTCCAGTATTAAGTTGCAAACAACAGACAATTGCATTAAGTATGGTGCGTAATGTAATCAACACAAATATCCTTAGACAAAGCATTGATGTTTTATCCCTAGTGGCAACAGACATCCACAACCTTAGAACTTTCTGTCACTGTCCCAGATTCAATGGAGGCATGAACCCACAATCGAGCATAAATACTCCCTCTTGGAGTTACAGGTATCAACTTGGCCAGAGCCTCTACTAGCAACGGAGAGCATGCAAGAACATAAACAACACATATATGATAGATCAATAATCAACTTGACATAGTATTCCATATTCATCGGATCCCACCAAACACAACATGTAGCATTACAAATAGATGATCTTGATCATATTAGGCAGCTCACAAGATCTAAACATGATAGCACAAGAGGAGAAGACAACCATCTAGCTACTGCTATGGACCCATAGTCCAAGGATGAACTACTCACGCATCAGTCCGGAGGCGGGCATGGTGATGTAGAGCCCTCCGGTGATGATTCCCCTCTCCGGCAGGGTGCCGGAGGCGATCTCCTCAATCCCCCGAGATGGGATTGGCGGCGGCGGCGTCTCTGGAACTTTTTCCGTATCGTGGCTCTCGGTACTAGGGTTTTCGCGACGGAGAGTTTAAGTAGGCGGAAGGGCAGAGTCGGAGGAGGCACGGGGGGCCCACACCATAGGCCGGCGCGGACCCCTCCTTGGTCGCGCCGCCCTATGGGGTCCCCACCTCGTGGCCCCGCTCCGTCTCCTCTTCGGTCTTCTGGAAGCTCCGTGGAAAAATAAGACCGTGGGCTTTGTTTCGTCCAATTCCGAGAATATTTCCTGTGTAGGATTTCTGAAACCAAAAACAGCAGAAAACAGAACCGGCGCTTCAAAGATCTTGTTAATAGGTTAGTGCCGGAAAATGCATCAAAACATCATAAAGTGTGAACAAAATATGTAGGTATTGTCATAAAACTAGCATGGAACATAAGAAATTATAGACGTACGTACCCAGACTGAGACTTAGAGTCATCAGGATCGGTGTTCCAACTTGCATCGGTGTAACTGGTTACAACGAGCTCTTGGTCACCTCCATAACAAAGAAACATATCCTTAGTTCTTTTCAAGTACTTCAGGATATTCTTGACCGCTGTCCAGTGTTCCATTCCTGGATCACTTTGATATCTGCTAGTCAAACTAACAGCATGTGCTATATCCGGTCTAGTACACAGCATGGCATACATGATAGAGCCTACTGCCGAGGCATAGGGGATCTGATTCATCCTCTCTCTTTCTTCTGCCGTAGCTGGACCTTGAGTCTTGCTCAAGACCTTACCTGGCAACATCGGTAAAAATCCTTTCTTACTTTCATCCATTCTAAACTTCTTTAGAATCTTGTCCAGGTATGTACTCTGTGAAATCCCTATTAGGCGTCTTGATCTATCTCTATAAATCTTGATGCCTAAAATGTACGCTGCTTCACCAAGGTCCTTCATTGAAAAACACTTATTCAAATAACCTTTTACACTGCTTAATAGTTCTATATCATTCCCAATCAATAATATGTCATCTACATATAATATCAGGAATGCTACAGAGCTCCCACTCACTTTCTTGTAAATACAGGCCTCTCCATGACACTGTATAAACCCGAAGTCTTTGATCACCTTATCAAAGCGTCGGTTCCAACTCCTGGATGCTTGCTTCAGTCCATAAATGGAACGCTGAAGTTTGCATACCATGTCAGCATTTTTAGGATCGACAAAACCTTTGGGTTGTACCATATACAACTCTTCCTCAATGTCACCATTAAGGAACGCCGTTTTGACATCCATTTGCCAAATCTCATAATCGAAAAATGCAGCTATTGCTAACAAAATCCTCACAGACTTTAGCTTCGCTACAGGTGAGAAAGTCTCATCGTAGTCAACACCTTGAATTTGTCGGAAACCCTTTGCGACAAGTCGAGCTTTATAGACAGTAACATTACCGTCAGCATCTGTTTTTCTCTTGAAGATCCATTTATTCTCAACAGCCTTGCGGCTATCAGGTAGATCTACCAAAGTCCATACTTTGTTATCATACATGGATCCCATTTCGGATTTCATGGCTTCTTGCCATTTGTTGGAATCTGGGCTCATCATCGCTTCTTCATACGTCGCAGGGTCCTCATCATTGTTGTCCACAATCATGAGATTTAGACAAGGATCATACCAATCAGGAGTGGTACGTTCCCTTGTCGACCTGCGAGGTTCAGTAGCTACTTCGCTCGAAGTTTCATGATCATTATCATTAGCTTCCTCTGTTACCGGTGCAGGCGGCACAGGAACATCTTCCGGTACTGTGCTACTCTGATCAACGAGAGAAGGTTCAGTAACCTCGTCGAGTTCTACTTTTCTTCCAGTCACTTCTTTAGTGAGAAACTCTTTCTCAAGAAAGGTTCCGTTCTTAGCAACAAAGATTTTGCCTTCGGATCTGTGATAGAAAGTATACCCTACGCATTTCTCCGCTTTGGGTTCTAGCTTGTCCGGTTGTAACTTTTTTACATAGGCTTCGCAACCCCAAACTTTAAGGAATGACAGCTTAGGTTTCTTATTAAACCACAATTCATACGGTGTCGTTGCAACGGATTTCGATGGTGCCCTATTTAAAGTGAATGCTGCTGTCTCTAACGCATAACCCCAAAACGATAACGGCAAATCAGTAAGAGACATCATAGAACGAACCATATCTAAGAGAGTTCGATTACGACGTTCGGATACACCATTGCGCTGTGGTGTTCCCGGCGGTGTCAACTGTGAAAGTATTCCGCATTTCTTTAAATGCATGCCAAACTCATAACTCAGATATTCGCCTCCGCGATCAGAACGCAGAAACTTGATCTTCTTGTTACGTTGATTTTCTACTTCACTTTGGAATTCCTTAAACTTCTGGAAAGTCTCGGATTTATGTTTCATGAAATAGATATACCCATATCTACTCAAATCATCTGTGAAGGTTAGAACATAACGATAACCACCGCACGAGGCTACACTCATTGGTCCGCACACATCGGTATGTATGATTTCCAATAAGTCTGTAGCTCGCTCCATAATACCAGAGAATGGAGTCTTAGTCATTTTTCCCATTAGACATGCTTCGCATCTGTCAAGTGACTGAAAGTCAAGTGACTCAAGTAGTCCATCGGAATGGAGTTTCTTCATGCGTTTCACTCCAATATGACCAAGACGACAGTGCCACATATAAGTAGAATTATCATTCAATTTAATTCGCTTAGCATCAATGTTATGAACATGTGTATCGCTACTATCGAGACTTAGTAGAAATAAACCATTCTTTTCAGGCGCATGACCATAAAAGATATTATTCATAAAAATAGAACAACCATTATTCTCAGACTTGAATGAATAACCGTCTTGCATTAAACACGATCCAGATATAATGTTCATGCTCAACGCAGGCACCAAATAACAATTATTGAGGTCTAAAACTAATCCCGATGGTAGATGTAGAGGGAGCGTGCCGACAGCGATCACATCGACCTTGGATCCATTTCCAACGCGCATCGTCACTTCATCCCTCGCTAGGCTTCGTTTATTCCGTAGTTCCTGTTTTGAGTTACAAATGTGAGCAACCGAACCAGTATCAAATACCCAGGCACTAGTACGAGAACCAGTGAGATAAACATCTATAACATGTATATCAGATATACCTTTCTTCTTCTTGACAAGGCCGCTCTTCAGATCAGCCAAGTACTTGGGGCAATTCCGCTTCCAGTGCCCCTTCCCATTGCAGTAATAGCAGTCAGTATCAGGTTTAGGGCCACCCTTAGGCTTCTCAGGAGGCGCGGCAGCTTTCTTGCCGCCCTTCTTGAGGTCCTTCTTAGGTTTGCCCTGCTTCTTGAACTTGGTGGTCTTATTGACCATCAACACTTGGTGCTCTTTCTGTATCTCAACCTCAGCAGATTTCAACATGGAGAAGAGTTCAGGTAACTCCTTGTTCATGTTCTGCATATTGTAGTTCATCACGAAGTTCTTATAACTTGGTGGCAGTGATTGGAGAACACGATGAATACCCAGCTGGTTAGGGATCACAATCCCCAAGTCACTGAGCTTCCTCGCGTGTCCGGACATAGCGAACACGTGCTCACTAACGGAGCTGCCCTCTTCCATCATGCAGCCAAAGAACTGCTTCGAGGCCTCATAGCTCTCCACGGCCGCATGAGTTTCAAAGATAACTTTGAGCTCACGGATCATCTCACAAGGGTCGTGGTGCTCAAAACGCTTTTGGAGCTCTGCCTCTAGGCTGCATAGGATGGCACACTGAACTTGAGAGTACACTTTAGCCCGAGTCTCGAAAACATTCTTTTCTTTCTCGGATACTGCAGGTGGTGGTGGGGAACCTAGCGGTGCTTCGAGCACATATTGCAGATTTCCGCCATTGAGGAAGATCCTCACATGACGGAACCAGTCGGTGAAGTTGCTACCATTGCTTTTAAGCTTTTCTTTCTCTAGGAACTGATTAAAATTGATTGATGGGGACGCCATGATC
Organism: Lolium multiflorum; assembly: GCA_030979885.1. NCBI lineage: Eukaryota > Viridiplantae > Streptophyta > Magnoliopsida > Poales > Poaceae > Lolium > Lolium multiflorum. The sequence goes on from CM061747.1 coordinate 188,095,975, forward strand.
TACAACATATATTTGCAATAGTTTAGACTAGGTTTATGACAAATTGAGTTCAAATTTTAATTTAACAAAATTAAAAACTAGGTGAACTCCCACTCAAAACAATATCCCTCGCATTGTCTTAGTGATCACACGAACCAAATCCACCACACCAAGTCCGATCATCACGAACAAGATGTAATTTCAATGGCGAACACTCAAAGTGTTCATCATATCAATCATATGACTCATGCTCTACCTTTCGGTATCCCGTGTTCCGAGACCATGTCTGTACATGCTAGGCTCGTCAAGGCAACCTTAGTACCCGCGTGTACAAAACTGGCTTGTACCCGTTGTATGCACATGTAGAATCTATCACACCCGATCATCACGAGATGCTTCGAAACGACAAGTCTTAGCAACGGTGCATACTAAGGATGAACACTTTATTATCTTGATATTTAGTGAGAGGGATCATCTTATAATGCTACCGTCGCGATCTAAGCAATATAAGATGCATAAAAGGATTAACATCACATGCAATTCATATGTGATATGATATGACCCTTTTGTCTTTGCGCCTTTGATCTTCATCTCCAAAGCACGGACATGATCCTCCATCATCAACGGGCATGATCTCCATCATCGTCGGCGTAGCACCAAGGTCAATGGCGCCGTCTTCATGATTGTCCTCCATGTAGCAACTATTACAACTACTTTGAAATACTACTCAACATGAAATTTAAAGACAACCATAAGGCTCCTGCCGGTTGCCATAATACAATAATGATCATCTCATACATATTCATCATCACATCATGGCCATATCACATCACCAAACCCTGCAAAAACAAGTTAGACGTCTCTAATTTGATTTGCATATTTTACGTGGTTTAGGGTTTTCTAGTAAGATCCAATCTACCTACGAATATGAACCACAACGATGATACTAGTGTTGTCAATAGAAAGAGTAAATTGGATCTTCACTATAGTGGGAGAGACAGACACCCTCAAAGCCACTTATGCAATACAAGTTGCATGTCGAACGTGGAGCAAGTCTCATGAATGCGGTCATGTAAAGTTAGCCCGAGCCGCTTCATCCCACTATGCCGCAAGATGCAAAGTACACGAACTAAAGACAACAAAAGCATCAACGCCCACAAAACAATTGTGTTGTACTCGTGCAACCAATCTATGCATAGACACGGCTCTGATACCACTGATGGGATTCGTAGCATAGAAAACAAAAAATTCCTACCGCAAGAACGAAACACAAGCCAAGATCTAATCTAGTAGACGGTAGCAACGAGGAGATGAAGAGACTAACCCTCGAAGATTCGCAAAGCTTAACGAGATTAGATCTCGGGGTGGATGTAGTCAATCACTTGCCGCTTGCAAAAGCGCGTAGAAGATCTTGATCTTGACGGTGCCACAATCGGGCAGCACCTCCGTACTCGGTCACACGTTCGGTGTTGATGAAGACGACGTCCTTCTCCCCTTTCCAGCGGGCAGCGGAAGTAGTAGATCCTCCTCGGAATCCCGGCAGCACGACGGCGTGGTGGCGGTGGTGGTGGAGAACTCCGGCAGGGCTTCGCCTATGCGCTGCGGGAGTTGTGGTGGAGGAGGAGGCGACTAGGGTTTGGGGAGAGGCTAGGGTTATGGGGCGCCGGCCTAGGGGTGCGGCCAACTTGTGGTCTAGGGGTGGCCGTCCCCCTCCCCTAGCCCCTCCTTATATAGGTGGAAGCCCCAAACCTTGTCTCCCAAGTCTTCGAATAAGACCCCAACACCAAACCTACCTTTGGTGGGAAACCTACTAAAGGGGGTCCTACTCAAGGTGGGACTCCCACCTTTCCTTGAGGTGGGGTGGCCGGCCACCCTTGGTGGAGTCCACTGGGACTCCTCCCCAGGGTTGGCCGGCCTAGCATGTGGAGTCCCTCCGGACTCCACCTTCCATAGTGCCTTTCTTCCGGACTTTTCTAGAACCTTCCATAAATGCACCGGATCATTTCCAAACTTGGAATATGACTTCCTGTATATGAATCTTATTCTCCGGACCATTCTGGAACTCCTCGTGATCTCCTGGATCCCATCCGAGACTCCGAACAAAACTTCGAACTCAATTCCATATTCCATATCTACTCAAACGACATCAAACCTTAAGTGTGTCACCCTACGGTTCGCGAACTATGCAGACATGGTTGAGACTTCTCTCCGACCAATAACCAATAGCGGGATCTGGAGATCCATAATGGCTCCCACATATTCAACGATGACTTAGTGATCGATTGAACTATTTACATACGATACCGATTCCCTTTGTCACGCGATATATTACTTGTCCGAGGTTTGATCATCGGTATCTCGATACCTTGTTCAACCTCGTCTCTGACAAGTACTCTTTACTCATACCGTGGTATGTGGTCTCGTATGAACCATTCATATGCCTGCAAGCCATTTAGACGACATTCCACCGAGAGGGCCCAGTATATCTATCCGTCATCGGGATGGACAAATCCCACTGTTGATCCATATGCCTCAACTCATACTTTCCGGATACTTAATCCCACCTTTATAACCACTCATTTACGCAGTGGCGTTTGATGTAATCAAAGTACCCTTCCGACATAAGTGATTTACATGATCTCATGGTCGAAAGGACTAGGTAACTATGTATCGAAAGCTTACAGCAAATGAACTTAATGACGTGATCTTATGCTACGCTTAATTGGGTGTGTCCATTACATCATTCACATAATGACATAACCTTGTTATTAATAACATCCAATGTTCATGATCATGAAACGATGATCATCTATTAATCAACAAGCTAGTTATACAAGAGGCTTACTAGGGACTTCTTGTTGTTTACATAACACACATGTATCAATGTTTCAGTTAATACAATTATAGCATGGTATATAAACATTTATCATAAACACAAAGATATATAATAACCAATTTATTGTTGCCTCTTGGGCATATCTCCAACAATGTTGCACACTTTTGTTCAACATGTTGCATGCTCGTTTTTGGTTAGATGTAGGCACACGAGTGAAACATTGCAATGACTTGCGTTTATGTGCAATCCTTGCTCCTTATGTTGCATATGTGTAATGATTTTTTGGAAGATATTTTTTGCGAACAATTAGAACTTGTTGCATGTTGTTTACATGTACCGCATATTCTTTACTTTTGTTGGAGGTGCTTACTCTGATGCTCGCTTCTCTTCCCCCTCTTTTCTTCGGGTGTTTATAAAACTCTTTTCAACTTTCCTTTAGTTCAGGTCAAGACTGATAAACACGCGCGGACAATCGATCTAGGAGGCTACAATTTGAAGACGTGTTTTCTCGCGCACTGCTTTCGTACTCCTTTTCAGCTATGTTAGTTGTCACATTTTCTCTTGCGAGAATTTGCGCAACCAGAAAATGCATATATGAATCTCAAAAAACAAATACACTTATGTCTGCCAATTGGAGTCTCATGCGAAGAACACCAAAATAATCTCCTCTTGGTACGGTAGTGTAGTCATGTGCAAAATTCACGTATTTATCACTGGTCTCCTTCATGTCAAGGTGACTTGAGTCAGTTGGGGTAAAATTAGGAGTTGAGATAACCACTTTGATAATTCGAGAGCATTTATGTGTCTAAATGTCAAACCGCCCCGTACGTCCAACACTAGCACTGTCACCGCCTTGAGGCCGAGGAGTCCGCCACCATAGCAATAGTCAAGTCTCTCGTGACGTGTTGTATGCATTTTTGAAGAGACATAGATCATCAGAGTAGTGCGCTTGATCGGATGTTGATTTATCACCCACTTGGTAAGTGGATAAGATAAACCATGCTTGTAAGGACGTGACAAATTCTCAGTCGACTGAGAATTAACTTTCTCAGTTTAATGACATCATTCAGCTTTATTTGCAACACATGTGTAACTAATGCAAGAAAAATCGATTGCTATTGAAACCCTATGTGCAACTCTCAGGTGTAGGAATCGCGATGCAAATCCAACAATTCCAAATTCAAGCGAGAGCTGAAAATGTGAATGCTTTAGGGAAGTTTGTCAACATTTACTTTGTTGGCACATAAAACATGTTGTGGCGTTGATGATGTGCCACCTTGCTTATCTCTCTTCTCGTAGACTTTGGCTTTACAAAGACTCAGGGCGGGAATGGGTTGGATGTTCGACATCGCCATGGAAATGCCACCACTATGGACACAGAAAACCAATATGTAGAAAGCTTAGACTACACTTTTGTGTATTGAATTGATGCATTAGTGAAGTTTTTCAAAAGTTCGAATAATTGAAAAAAGTTTGCCTATATATTTAGCACACTCCTTCATGTTCAGGCTGGACATATGGGGAGACTGTAGGAATGGACAGATCTTAGACATTAGATCAACATACGGGGAGACGGTAGACATGTGATGGGAAGACTGCAACTATTTTTATAATAAATAGTGTGTTACCAGTGGCATGAATTTGAGACCTCAAGGCTCTGATACATATTGGATTGATGTAATAGCCAAGTTTTTTATAAGTCTATACTGCTGGAGAAAGGCCAATATATATATTTTAACATATGTTCATCCATGCTTGTCTTCTATTGATAACTTGAGAAGATGTCTAGTTTTTCGATCACTTTCTAATGGTTTTGCCTTCTAATTTTTTCTTGCTCTAATGACTATTATTCTAGAGCTAATATTATATTTGACAAAACCCGGAGTTCTTTATTGTTAGCATATGAAAGTTTTATATATAAAAGGAGGAAAGTATGTCTGTTTTTTTATTTCTCTAATGACTATAATTCTAGAGCTAACATTAGTTTTGACAAAAACCCGAGATTTGAGGATGTTGCATACGTTTGTTCAACATGTTTCAAGTTCATTTTTTCGGTTTGACATAGCCACACAAGTGATATGTTGCAATGACTAAGTGTTCTACATTAAGGTTCAAAAAAGCGCTAAGGGGTAAGCGAGCGGTGAGACACCGCCTAGAGGAATTGAAGCTTAAGCGAGCTTAAGCGCAGCTTGAGCGTTCTATAAGGAACCATACAGACATAAAACAGGGGAGCAATTCTAGAGATAGTGCTTGCTCCAGAGAAAGAGAGGCGGCCAAGGCAGGGAAGGAGAGGCAGCTTAAGCGTTCTATACGGAACCATACAGACATAAAACAGGGGAGCAATTCTAGACATCCTGGAGCAGAGAAGTAGAGGAGATAGTGCTTGCTCCAGGGAAAGAGAGGCGGCCAAGGCAGGGAAGGAGAGGTAGCTTAAGCGTTCTATACGGAACCATACAGACATAAAACAGGGGAGCAATTCTAGACATCCTGGAGCAGAGAAGTAGAGGAGATAGTGCTTGCTCCAGGGAAAGAGAGGCGGCCAAGGCAGGGAAGGAGAGGTAGCTTAAGCGTTCTATACGGAACCATACAGACATAAAACAGGGGAGCAATTCTAGACATCCTGGAGCAGAGAAGTAGAGGAGATAGTGCTTGCTCCAGGAAAAGAGAGGCGACCAAGGCAGGGAAGGTATAAAGCTTGTGCATGTGCGCGTGAAAGTGAAGAAGGGAGAGGAAGATAGATGAGTAGAGTAGATGGACGGCTCCGATTAGAAAGGATAAATGGCTCAAGCTGGGTTAGCAAACTAGGTTTTCCTTACTGGGCACGAAGGAGACCATTAGCACGAGTCTTTTGTGCCATTATTGTGCTAATGGGCCTTATCAGCGCTTAAGTAGCCTCTTAGGGCTTAAGCAAAGCGTTTTGCCATCGCTCAGCGCTTAAGCACGCTTAAGCGAACGCTTAGTTCCGCTTTTTTGAACCATATCTACATATAAAACTTTTATGCCGCAAATGATTTCTACATTTGCTGCATGTTCCCTATGTGTTTGTTGCAATCCATGTTCCTTATGTTGCAAATGTGTGATGCTTTTTTGGAAGATATTACTGCGTCGAATGGGGATTTATTGTATACAATTTTTTCACGCATTGATTCTTTTGAAATGTTGTTGCATTTTTTATAATTTTAGCGTACCACAAGCAGAAATGGTGCAAAAATATTGCAAAACGTAGAAATAAATACTGTGCTTATGTGAAATTGGGGATTATACTGAAACAATCCGACAGTAGAGATCTCACTTGTTTTAGTGAGATCCGATTGCCCTCTTCATTTTAGGATAGTGCTGTCCTTTTATTTTACCAACCCGTTTCTTTGCAGGCCCAAGCCGTGCCGCCTAACCCCGGCGTATTAGTGGGCCTGATAGCTCACAGCTTGACTACATGATATCTAATACACGAACCTAGGCCTGGGCTTTATCTGTGTAGAAAATAATAACTGGGCCTCATCTCGCTGTTTCTGAGAAAAAAAAGCTGGGCTGAACGCAACCATCCCGTGCCACCTCGGCACAGCACCGGCGGCGCCCCAGCCCATGCCTACGAATTCTCAAAAAAAAAAAAAAACCATGACTACGGCGTCGTCGCCACCGCACCGCCCCGTCGAGCGCTACCGCCTTCTCGCCGCGCAACAAACCGACGACTCGGGAGGAGAAGAGAAGAGGGCACGGAGCGAATTCGCGACGGCCCCGTCGTTTTCGATACCGTAAGTTCATGGACTCTGACGAATTGTTTCGGATCGATGCTTTTAATCCCCACAGATTTTGGTGTTTTCCCCAATGATTCATGCTGCCGTTTCCATAGCCTTAGCTTCGTACCATTGCCATCTATTTGAGGAATAAACTCTTGAAAGTTGCAGTGGCACATTTGATTTGAGCAACTGGGTACAGTGGCACATCAAAAGTGTTTCCCTAAACCCCTAACTCGATCAGAGGAGGAAATTCAGAGAGAGAGGATGAACTCAACGAACACACAGAGAATTTGTGCTGCGCTCAACTGCTTGCAGCTTTTCTGTTTCTCTCCTTTTTATTCATGCAAAGGGAAAACGTGGTGAGCAACGTGCTCCACTACCGATCATGCCATCCCATGATCCGAGCTTCGTGCTACACGATCTAGACTTGGTCTTGCGCCGTGCAAAGCGCAGCTGAAAACAGAAAAAGACTAGCTACTCCCTAACTGACGAAACTGACAAAAACTGACAGCGGTGTCTAACAGTGACACTTGTCTAAAGAGATTTCCAGGGCAGGGCGAGGGTTTAAGCAACAATCTCCCCCTCAACCCGAGCTCATGCCCTGAGTGTTGATGATGCCAATCTTGCCGCGAAGCTCTTCAAATCGAACACGACCAAGAGCCTTCGTCAGAATGTCTGCCTTCTGTTCTCCTGTGCCGATGAACTCCGCCCTGATCATGCCTTTCTCCACGTAATCACGGATGAAGTGGAACCGCATATCAATGTGCTTGGACTTGTCATGCATCACTGGGTTCTTGCACAGGGATATTGCAGATTTGTTGTCTATGTAGATGGTGACCGGCGCTGCTGCTCGATTCAGTAGTTCGCCGTACAGACGAGCAAGCCACACGCCCTGGCTAGCTCCCGTCGCCGCCGCGATGTACTCCGCCTCGCAAGACGATTTCGCCACCACCGACTGCTTCTGAGATTGCCAGCTGACAGGACTGCTTCCAAGGAAGAACAGAACCCCTGAGGTGCTCTTCCTGCTGTCAACGTCGCCGGCGTGATCGGAGTCGCTGAATCCGATCAGCGTCTCGTCGTCACCACGGTTGTACACGCAACCATGGTTCAGTGTGCCTGAGATGTACCGCCGGAGATGCTTCACTGCTGCCAGATGATCCGCCGCCGGTGCTTCCATGAATCTGCTGAGGAAGCCCACGGCGAACGCGATATCAGGGCGGGTGTTCACCAGGTACCTGAGGCTGCCGATGATACTGCGGTAGAAGGTGGCGTCGACAGGCGCCTCCTCACTGTCCTTGCTCAGTTGGCATCGAGCCTCCATGGGCGTGCGTGCGGAGTTACAGTCCGCCATGCCAGCCCGTTCCAGTAGTTTGCTTGCATAAGCCCCCTGTAACACAGAGGTGCGCCCTTGTCCCTGTCTCACCTCGAGTCCGAGGTAGTAACGGAGGGCACCAAGGTCGCTCATGGAGAAGAATCTCTTCATCTCCTGCTTGAACTTGGCCACCTCTTGTTGTTCTGCTCCTGCGATCACCAGGTCATCGACGTACACACCGACGATGAGCAGTGTGCCATGACTGCCCCTTGCGTACACGCCGTGCTCCGACAAGCTGCGCTTGAATCCTAGAGACACCAAGCTTGTGTCTAGCTTGGCATTCCATGCTCTCGGGGCTTGGCGCAGTCCGTACAGTGCCTTGTGGAGCTTGTACACTTCATGCTCGCGTCCATCGGCGATGAAGCCCGGTGGCTGTGACACATACACCACCTCCTCCAGCTCACCGTTCAGGAACGCGGACTTCACGTCCATGTGGTGCACCTCCCAGCCGCGGTGCGCCGCCAGTGCAAGGATCAGCCGCACGGACTCGAGTCTAGCGACTGGCGCGTACACCTCCTCAAAATCCACCCCAGGGCGCTGAACGTATCCCTTGGCGACAAGACGGGCCTTGTGCTTGACGATGCGCCCGTTCTCGTCCTTCTTCACCTTGTAGACCCATTTGAGGCCAATCGCCCGGTGGCCTGCAGGGAGAGAGGTGAGCGTCCAGGTTTCGTTCTCGTCGATGGACTGCAGCTCGTCAAGCATTGCTCGACGCCAGCAGCTCTCCTTCTCAGCCTCTGCGAAGGATGTTGTTTCTTCGCCGACCATGAGGTGCAGTGCCTCATCGTCCTCTTCTTCGTCTAGCGCGGATTGAGGGCGTGGTGCCAGCTGCGCCGGGCCAGCAGGTTCACCCACCAAGTCAGAGACAAGGCGAAACCGGTGAGGAGCATCGGCACTGTCCGCCGCATCGAATAATGCGGAGCGTGCCGTTGGTGGCGTCACGAAGTATGACGGCGTGCCGCCCGTGGGTGTCGCAGTTGCTCCTCCACCGCGTGTTGGTGATGGTGTGGTCGACGCCGAGGCTGAGAGGGGCGTGGGTGGTGTCGACGCGGCGCTGCTCGAGGCCGGTGACCTAGCTCCCCCGGCAGCTTGGCGTGTCACGTACACAGGATGCTCAACAGTGAACACGCTGCTCGCCGGTGGCTCCCCCGGCGCGCCCCAGTTCTAGCAGGCGCCCTCGTCGAAGACAACATCCCTGGAGACGTGCACACGCTTGGTGGAGGGGTCGTAGAGACGGTACGCCTTTGAGCCCGTCTCGTATCCGACGAACACCATTGGGTGGCTTCTGTCCTCCAGCTTCTGAAGATTTGGCCGTGTCACCTTGACGTGGCCGATGCAGCCAAAGACGCGGAGGAAGCGCACGTCCGGCTTCTTCCCATGCCACGCCTCGTACGGTGTCATGGCGTCGACGCTGCGGGTGAAGCATCTGTTGAGGATGAATGTGGCCGTGAGGACGGCCTCTCCCCAGAACTTGTTGGGCACCCGCTTGGCCTTGAGCATGCTCCTGGCCATGCCGAGGAGCGTCTGATTTCTGCGCTCCACGACGCCATTCTGCTGCGGCTTGTACGGGGCTGTGAGATGCCGCTGCACGCCTGCCTCCTCACAGTGCTGGTAAAATGTGGCGGAGGTGAACTCGCCGCCACGGTCGGTGCGCAGCACACGCAGCTTGTGCCCGCACTCCACCTCCGCTGCCGCTTGTATCTTGACGATGGCACGCGCTGCTTGATCCTTGGATGCGAGCAGCTCCGCCCACATGTACCTGCTGCGATCATCGATCAGCAGCAGCACGTAGCGGCGCCCTCCTGGCGTCTGTGGCGAGATCGGGCCACACAGATCGCCGTGGACGAGCTCGAGGGGCTTCTGTGCCCGGTACTTCGCTTGTTGCGAGAACGGAGAGCGTCGCTGTTTCCCAGCGAGGCACGCGTCACAGAGCTCGTCGGCGTGATCTATTGGAGGTAGACCACGCACGAGTCCGCCGCGAGCCATCCGCTGCATACCGTCGAAGTGCAGGTGCCCGAGCCGGGTGTGCCAGCGCCATGCATCGGACACGACTCCTACGGCGAGGCACACTGGATGCACAGGGGTGAAGGTCAGTTTGTACAGCCGATTCTGAGATCGCTTTACCTTGACCAGGAGGCGTCGATGCTGGTCGTGGATGGTCAAGACTCCATGGCGGATGTTGATGTCGAACCAGCTCTCGTCAAGTTGCCCAAGACTGACAACGCTGCTCTTGAGCGCGGGGATGTAGAACACCTGCGTGAACGCACGGTGATCACCGCTGCTGCCGGCGAAGACGACGGTGCCGCGCCCGTGGATGTCCACCACTGAGCCGTCAGCGAAGCGCACCTTTCCAGACACCGATCGGTCTAGATCGGCGAAGGCGTTGATGGAGCCTGTCATGTGGTTCGTGGCCCCTGTGTCGAGGAACCAGACCTCACCGCTTTGGCCGTCCATGCGCGAAGGGGTGATCATGGCCTTCTCTTCGTTGAGGTAGATGCGTGCGCCCTCGTGGGCTCGAGGTGCCTCCGTCGTGACGACGGTGGGAGTCTCGATGATCTCCTCGACGCATGCCATCATCATCGCTGGCCCGTCCTCCTCTTCGGCTTCGACGAGGTTCGCCGCCGCCGGAGCCGCCTTGTTCTTGGCGGCCTCGTCGCGCTTCTTCTTCCGGCACTCGCGGGCCCAATGCCCGGCTTTGCCGCAGTAGCACTTGTCCCTGTCGACGGGCTCGCCCGCCCCGGTGGGCGGTGGCTTACCGCTTTTCTTCCCGCGGTCGTCGCCCTTGCTTGAAGGGCCACCGCCACCGCGAGGCCGGCGCTTGCGCGCCTCCCACTGCTCCTCAGTGAGGAGGAGCTGGCCGCCGGGCGCGTCGCTCCCTTGCTCTCCATCCAAGCGCTCCTCGATCGTGCGCAGGTGCCCAGTTACCTCTTCGACAGTCATCGTGGCAGGATCGAGGAGGGTCTCCATGGAGAAAGCAATTTGAATGAATTGCGATGGGACGATGGACAAGAACTTACGGACGATCCTTTCCTCAGCGATGGTGTCGCCCAGTGAGCGAAGTCCGGCGACGAGGTTGGAGAGGCGGAGGGAGAAATCCTGGATCTTCTCCCCGTTCTTGAACGACACGGTCTCGAACTCCGTGCGGAGCCGCCGGAGGCGACCGTCGCGGACGCGATCTGGCCCCTGGAACTGGGTGCGGATCGCTGCCCACGCTGCCTTGGAAGATCCTTTCCCGATGAGCATGCAGTGCATGTCCTCCGGGGTGGATCGGAGCAGCGCCGCCAGGGTCTTCATGTCGTCGACGCGCGCGACGTGATCATCCATGATGGCGTCCGAGAGTGACGCCGCCTGAAGGTTGACCTTCATGACCACCTCCCAGGTCGTGTACCCTCCCCGGGTAAGCATCGGGAAGTGCAGGTTTGCGCCGGAGCCGCCGCCGGACTCGCGCACTACCTGCTGTACCACGACCTCGCCGCCACCGCGTCGTGACTGGTCCCTGCCGCGACTCTGCGAGCGTCGTCGCTGCGCGGGTGGAGGAGTCTGCGACTGGTGCGACGATCTGCTTGACATGGCCGCAAGATCGCAACGCTCTGATACCAATTGTTTCCCTAAACCCCTAACTCGATCAGAGGAGGAAATTCAGAGAGAGAGGATGAACTCAACGAACACACAGAGAATTTGTGCTGCGCTCAACTGCTTGCAGCTTTTCTGTTTCTCTCCTTTTTATTCATGCAAAGGGAAAACGTGGTGAGCAACGTGCTCCACTACCGATCATGCCATCCCATGATCCGAGCTTCGTGCTACACGATCTAGACTTGGTCTTGCGCCGTGCAAAGCGCAGCTGAAAACAGAAAAAGACTAGCTACTCCCTAACTGACGAAACTGACGAAAACTGACAGCGGTGTCTAACAGTGACACTTGTCTAAAGAGATTTCCAGGGCAGGGCGAGGGTTTAAGCAACAAAAAGGTGATGTAATCTGCAGGCCATGCCCGCAGGAGATGCCAGATTTTGATACGTTCAATTCAATACACCCTCCGTTCCCAATACAGGAGTAGATTGTTGCTGTACTGAACAAGGCACGTATACAACCATATTATCTTGTTTTGGTGGGTCACTTATACTCTTGATAATACTCTATCTGCTACTGAATTCCATATTCCGTATTAGTACATGTTCTTGAAAATAGCCTTTGGTATTGAATGAGGAGGTCATAATAAGGAAAAAAACGAAGCTGTCTTAAAATCATAGAATGACATGTATTTAGGAACTGAGAGTATGCAATTACGCAAACACAAAGGAAGACCTGTGTTTATTTTTTCTAAGAATAATACAGAAGATATAACTATCTAGCGACTAGCAGTAATGCTTTGTTCAGTTTTTGAGAAAAATATACGGCCTTTTCACTTCCTCTGGAAACTACCAGATTTTTTTATTTAAAATTGATTCAGTTTTCTGGCCTTTCAAGTTTTGTGCATTAAATTAGTCTTCTGATGAGAGGTGGGACGTTAACTGTAAAGTGCTCTTGAAATATCCCCATCGTCCAAACATCAGTTGCAGAAGAATCCAGATGATAATCTGAAAATCAAGAAAAGAAAGTGCACAAGTGAGTACCTGAATCTTTTATAAGATTATTGTTTTACTTGAATGAACTGTGGCATGGGTACAGGGACGTACACTAACTTCTAATAATCAAGAATTGAGATATTTTCATATGTATTTTGTGAAATTTACCACTCTGGGTTTTCCTACTTGGAAACTAATGCAACAATATTTTTGACTGGAAATATTTGCTCCATTCATGCGCGGACGGTGCATGGAGAAACTTTCTCGTGTCACAGCCAAAGTCTCGGAACAGATATGGCTTGATCAAACTACATGATTGATCCCTGCGAATTTTTAGTGAGCATGGAACTTTAGTCTTTGCTGGTTTATTTTTGGTCACATTGTTATTATCCGAATTGGAAATTCCATCATTTTTTCTTCATTCTTCTTTGAATGCAAGGCTTGGCTGTACATTGTGGCTGCTGATGTTTACTATAGTTTCCTAATGTATGATTTTTTTTTTTTGCTATTTGACATACAAATCATTTGTATCTTACTATCTCAATGAGCTAACATGCAAAATAGTTGAAATAATTAATAGAAAAATATCCTTTAGAGGATTAGCTTGAGTATTCAGTTTATGGTTAGTAGACAAAACATGTCTATGCAAAAGAAACAGCAGAAAAGGCATCCAGCTCATACCATTTGTGTTGTACTGCGGTGAAGTATTCAGGATAATCTTCTTCGTATGCTCTTGTTGGGTATGTTGGTATCATCATCGATCTCAATGATTGGTACATGGGCGATTTTACGCCAATCTCTTCCATTACTTTCTTGGCAACTCTCCGTTAGAAACGGGCATTCTTTAATGTAGAGCTCTTTCAACGACTTTGTAAGGCATCCCGGCAAGCATGGTATGAGTGGACATTTCAAGATGCTTATAGCTGTTAAACATGGTGCATCTTCTATACCAGCAGGCAAGTAGCTCAGGTTACTGCAATTGAGGATCTCCAATTTTTCCAGAGTGACAGGGAGCTTTACTGGAAAAGAGTTAAGGCTAGGACAATCAGCAGCTGCGAGATGTGTCAGTGAGGAAAGCTCATTAAGTTCTCGAAGAAGAGGGTTAATAAGATCGGAGCATGAGCTGATGCGCAAGTCTTCAAGCTTGGAAGGCAGCAAACTACACTGTCCAGGTGGTGCTAGCCTTGGACAATCATAGATGTGAAGACTCTTAAGAGCAGTTAGGGATCTGAATCCTTCAAGCGGCAGGTCAGCTAAGTCTGAACAGTGAGTGATGGTTAACTGCTGGAGAGCCAACAATTTCTGACTAAGCAATCCTTTCTGTAAAGATGTGACATTTGGGCAATGATGAATCTGTAAGCATTCTAACGACGATGAAAACTGAGAGTTTGGAATATGAAATTCTGGAAGAACAGCGAACCCTGTTTCAGAAAGTTTGAGCTTCACTAGTGTTGATGGAAGGGGTGGGAATTCTGTTACTTGAGGGCAGTCCATCACTGCAAGTTCTGTGAGGGACGGAAGAAATTTACCATCTGTTACAGAAGCCCAGATTTTGAGATTAGTGAAGTCTTCAAAGAAGAGTTCTTTCAGTGCTGGAAACCCCCTAACTTCATTGGAACCTGAAAAATCTTCGCCGATTTGAATAATGGCTGGAAAACCACCAATATCTAAATACATGAGTTGAGGCAGCTCTCCCAGTGCTGGTATAATCGAACACTTCGGGCAATCAGACAGGTGTATGGTTTGTAAGTGGGAAAGACTACTTAACCAATTTGGAAAGGAGGAGCCTGCAAATGCCTTGACAGTTAGCTCCTTCAGTTCATGATGTGGCCGAAGGACTTCAAGTATCTCCCTGTCTTGATTTGGTCCTTCTGATGTTAAGTTCCTGTTATCGGACCATATAAGGTCTAGGATGTTGATGAATGCCTTCTCGCTTAGAAAAGCTTGACTTGCCTCCTCTGTGCTAGCCACACTCTCTATATTCTTGATAGAAATATGCCCTCTGATCTCCATCATTGCCTTCAATTCACTGATCTTGTATCCTTTGTCTGTACGGACCACAAATTCATCCAGCTGTTGAAGACAAGTTAAATTACCTATTCTGGCTATGCCTGTGACCAACTCTGTTCTTGCTTCTAGGCATCGAAGATTTACAAGATTGATTATGCTTTCTGGGAGGTACTCTAATTCATGGCAGTTTGTCAACTTAAGTATTTGCAAGCTGAAGAGCCTACCAATTGATGAAGGCAACACTGCTATACTAGTGCCCGAGAGATTCAAATATCGGAGCATTTTTAAGCTTCCAATAGAATCGGGTAACTCAGTAATGTCCCGTCTGTTCAAATCAAGCACGTGGAGGTACCTTAACTTTAGGAACAGATCACTGGGGATAGACTTTGTCTTTGATTTATATCCGCTTAGCAGTAGAAGTGTCCGTGCTCTCTTAAATCCAAGAAAGGCTTCAAATGAAGTCTGGCTTCTATTCTCACAAGAAAATGAGAGGTGCCTGGCACTTCTAGCAGAGCTGCTACTGTTTGGAAGGTCATCCAGTCTGAGACATTCATGAATTGAGACTGACTGTGCTAGATCATGTATAGCATCATGCATTACATATCCACCTTTGTGATACTGGAAGAAGGACCTGCTTAGTAATTCATCAAAATAGCTATTTCCTATCTCTTCCATTCTTCTCCTCCGCTGAGGCTGGATAAAGCCAAGGGCAATCCAAATCTGGACCAACCTGTGTTTCTCAAACACATAATCTTTTTGGAAGACTGAGCAAAATGCAAAACATCTCTTCAGTACGGCAGGCAAATGATTGTAACTCAATTTCAGAGCTGGTAATATATTGTTCTTATCTGATGGCAATTCCCATATTTCACTCCTTAATACATTTTTCCAGTCATCCTCAGTACCCTGGGAAGATAGTAAGCCGCCTATCGCTCTTGCAGCCAGTGGTAGGCCTTTCAACTTCTTCACAATTTCCTTGCCTATTATTTCCAAATTTGGGTGTGCATTGGAGTTGCCATCTACAAATGCATAGGTCCTGAACAAATACCAGCAATCATTGTTGGATAATTGATTTAGATAGTATGGGGTCAGGCCACCCATTAGATTCCCCACACTTTTGTTCCTTGTGGTTACTACGATTCTGCTTCCCTTTCCCCCAGTAACTAGAGCACGGCGATATGTATCCCACTTTTCAGGGTCCTCATTCCACACATCATCAAGTACTAGAAGAAACCTCTTACCTTCTAGCTTTTTTGAGAGGTCTTCTTGAAGCAAGTTCATGTTGGTCGTGACCGATGAAACCCCACTGACGACTGAGTCAAACTCACTGGCAACTGATTCAATGGTTTCCTTGGTAAGCTTCGTCAGATCAAAATTTTCAGAAACACACAGCCAAACCCTTAACTGGAAATGATTCTTTATTCTTGTATCATTGTAGACGAGCTGTGCTAGAGTCGTCTTCCCTAGTCCACCCATACCCACTATGGGAAGAATAGAAAGGTTCGGATAGTTGGAGTTGGAGTATTTTTGATCGAGCAACATCTTCACAATGATCTCTTTATCTTTCTCTCTTCCGAACACACTTGAGTCATCAATTATTGAACTGGTCTCGGGCCTCTCTTTTATCTCTTTTCTATCCATCGTACTGACCATGTTTGGGCCAATAATCTGTCTTTCTTTGACAAGCCTATCGAGCTTCTCCTCAACTCCCCTTATTTCTTGCAATATCTTGTGGTTAAATAAACAAGTGTTCAACCAAAAGCAGCAGAAACAGCTCCTAACCTTGGTCAAATGGTTGTAGTTGGATGGGCCTTCCAGTTTGGATCGAAGGGCCTCAGCTGCATAATCATCGAGCAAGTCATCCATCTCATATGCAACATCCTTGAGCTTGGCAAGCCAGCTTCGTGCTCCCTTATCCTTGAATTGCCGCTCCTCGGCATCTTCAACATGAGCTTGAATGGTCGATAGAGTGCTGGATAGTTTCTCCAGCTCCTCTGCTACATCTTGGGGCAATTTCAGCTCACCGAAAGCGGTAGAAATCACCTTTTCGAAGAGTGCCTGCATGAAGGCAGACAGAACAGCTTCTCCGATCGGCATGGTTTTGGCTGTTTGGTCTCCTAGAGATGCAAACTGGAAGTCTGGAACAACTGGTGAGGAGGTTTGGGGGAACAATTGGTTATGTCTCTACCATTGAATCCAAAGTCGGTCGTCTTGGTACTAATTGAAGCTGACGGTATGCTTCTAGGAAAAAGGGGTCTTATTTTTTTCTCCACGCACTTGTTGCATTAAAGCACTTGGCCCCACCTTGCAGTTTCCAAAACAATTATCACTCAAACCTGATACACAGTTGAATCATAGAGTCTAGGCACCACTTATTTTCACATTAGAATTATCTACTCAATGCGTAACTTTTTGTACTGACTTGAGTTTAATTTCTCAATTTGATTTTGTTGACTGAATCATGACAACTTATTTCATATCTTATGCAGCCAAGCTGAGTAGCTAAACCGACAGAGGGACCAAGTTTTCTAGTCCTCACAGACGTGACACATAATTTTTTTTGCTTCCTCATATGAAAAATACGGTGAATCTGAGCCTGGCGATTTCCTGGAAAGGCTGATGATGGGAACATTTTAGTCAGAGTTCAGAAGGGAAAAAGGGAACACGGTGGGTTGTTGTGTGTGTGCCACTGTGTAGCAGGTCCTTTTCTTGTCATTAGTCTACTATGTTTGGCCGTTGTTGGATGGAAAATTTGGAAGATAGCCACCAAGGATGACTGATTCAACTTTGTTATTCAGTTCCTAGGGGAAGCTGAGACTGGGTTATGAGTTATCAGGTGCGCATGCGCCAGTTCAGTCTGGTAACACGTGTAGTGTGATGGATAAAGGTACGTGCCTTATTGTTTTTTAAATTGAATACTCAAGTTAACAATCAGTGCTCGAATCTGTTGGAAGTTTAAGATCTGAGTTCGGTTCTGTAGATGTTTGTTCTGTATCTTCTGAAGAATCATAGTATGACGCATTTGCATGCAAGTAAAAAAAGTGGAAAGCGCTAAGCGAGTGGTAGGCCACCGCCTATTGCAATCACCACTTAAGCGCGAGCTCGAGCGTTTGTATGAACGGAGGGGAGCGCCTATTCAGCGCTTTAAGCGGGATATACGATGCGCTCCGCGCACCTATTTTAGGAAGGATAGGCTTAAATGGGCTCGGCCCAATTAAGCATACCGTTTCGCGAATCGATCGGATCGCTGAATCTTTCGCACCGTTTTGTTATGTACCGTTTCGAAGACTCTTTTGTTACGTACCGTTTCGAATCGATGACCTCAAGCGTTGACTGTTTCTTTCGAAGGAATAACCGTCTACAAGGGAGTGGAAGGTGATGACCGTTTCGAGCGTTGACTGTTTCTTTCGAAGGAATAGCCGTCTCCATTTCGAAGGAATAACCGTCTCCCTTCCGACTGTTTCGCACATAATTGTTTTGTAGCTGCTTCTTTTTTCAGATTTTACTGCTTCGAGAGCATTATGGACAAAATAGCAGTTCGAAATCAAAAAGAATAAAACACATTTCAGGAAAGTACCAATGATAAAAATCGAACAACATAGTTGTGTGAATGCGTCTGAAGAAAAACAGTGTTTCATTTCAGCAAAAAACTTTGCATAGTGAAAAATGAGAGTACTAGTGCCAGAACTTATCCATCTAATTCATTTGCTGCCTTTCACATACATAAAAACTTTGTTGATTGGTGCAGTCTCATGACAAAAATATCACCTTCCATTCCCTTGTATCTTCACCTTGGGTAGCAAAAGGGAAAAAAGAAATCAAAAGGGATAGGGACATTGCTAGTTCGACCAGTCTAAATTACCCATGAACGAATTTCAACTATGAACGATTTTCTCCTTGAACGGTTTCTGTCTCCGAACAATTTTCAAAATGAACGGATTCCCACCTTTTACAATTTGAAAAATGAAAGGTTTTTCCTATATTGGACACGTGAATGGATTTCCATGATGGTCATAATGCAAAAGCATAAAACGGATACCACATTGAACGGTTTCCAACATAAACAAAATCTCTTGCATGAATGAAAATGAAGTATGAACGGTTTCCGTCTTTGAACAAATTTGAAAATAAACTATGAACGGTTTCCGCCTTTGAACAAATTTGAAAATGAACGCATTTCCAAATGAATGAGGTTTTTCCTATGTTACACACATGAACGGAAACATGATGAACAAATTGCAAAAGCATAAAAGGTGTTCCCACCTTGAAACATTTTTGAAATGAATGAATACCACATTGAACGGTTTCCCAATTTAAAACAAAATTCAAAAAGATGAACATAGTTTCCAAGGTTGGACTACATGAACAGATTTCCATGATGAACGAATTACAACTATGAACGGTTTCCTTCAGTAAAAACTTTTTTTCAAAGAATAGAACGCACTTCCACCTTGAACATATCTATTACCCATGAACGAATTTCAACTATGAACGATTTTATCCTTGAACGGTTTCTGTCTCCGAACAAATTTGAAAATGAAATGCATTCCCATTTTGAATGAATTGATTTCCATGATGAACAAATTGCGAATCATGAAAGGGATTCTGTGTCTGAAAAAAATTGAAAATGAACGGATTCCCACTTTGAACAATTTGAGAAATGAAAAGGTTTTTCCTATGTTGGACACATGAATGGATTTCCATGATGATCAAAATGCAAAGCATAAAACGGATACCACATTGAACGGTTTCCAACATAAACAAAAACTATTGCACGAATGAAAATCAACAATGAACGGTTTCCGCCTTTGAACAAATTTGAAAATCAACTATGAACGGTTTCCGCCTTTGAACAAATTTGAAAATGAACGCATTTCCATCTTGATCATTTTTAAAAACATAAAACGGTTTCCCACCTCAAACGGATTACAACTATGAACGGTTTCCTTCAGTAAAAACTTTTTTTCAGAGAATAGAACGGACTTCCACCTTGAACATATCTATTACCCATGAACGAATTTCAACTATGAACGATTTTCTCCTTGAACGGTTTCTGTCTCCGAACAAATTTGAAAATGAATGCATTCCCATTTTGAATGAATTGATTTCCATGATGAACAAATTGCGAATCATGAAAGGGATTCTGTGTCCGAACAAAATTGAAAATGAACGGATTCCCACTTTGAACAATTTGAGAAATGAAAAGGTTTTTCCTATGTTGGACACATGAATGGATTTCCATGATGATCAAAATGCAAAGCATAAAACGGATACCACATTGAACGGTTTCCAACATAAACAAAATCTATTGCACGAATGAAAATCAACTATGAACGGTTTCCGCCTTTGAATAAATTTGAAAATCAACTATGAACGGTTTCCGCCTTTGAACAAATTTGAAAATGAACGCATTTCCATCTTGATCATTTTAAAAAAAATAAACGGTTTCCCACCTCAAACGGTTTTCAACTTCAACAAAAATTTGAAAAATGAAGTGAACATTTCGATTACATGAACGAATTTTAACTATGAACGCATTCCGTCTCCGAACAAATTTATAAAATGAATGGATTCCCACTTTGAACATTTTGTAAAATGAATGAGGTTTTTCCTATGTTACACACATGAACGGAAACATGATGAACAAATTGCAAAAGCATAAAAGGTGTTCCCACCTTGAAACATTTTTGAAATGAACGAATACCACATTGAACGGTTTCCCAATTTAAAACAAAATCCAAAAAGATGAACATAGTTTCCAAGGTTGGACTACATGAACAGATTTTCCATGATGAACGGATTACAACTATGAACGGTTTCCTTCAGTAAAAACTTTTTTTCAGAGAATAGAACGGACTTCCACCTTGAATATATCTATTACCCATGAACGAATTTCAACTATGAACGATTTTCTCCTTGAACGGTTTCTTTCTCCGAACAAATTTGAAAATGAAATGCATTCCCATTTTGAATGAATTGATTTCCATGATGAACAAATTGCGAATCATGAAAGGGATTCTGTGTCCGAACAAAATTGAAAATGAACGGATTCCCACTTTGAACAATTTGAGAAATGAAAAGGTTTTTCCTATGTTGGACACATGAATGGATTTCCATGATGATCAAAATGCAAAGCATAAAACGGATACCACATTGAACGGTTTCCAACATAAACAAAATCTATTGCACGAATGAAAATCAACTATGAACGGTTTTCGCCTTTGAACAAATTTGAAAATCAACTATGAACGGTTTCCGCCTTTGAACAAATTCAGTAAAAATCAACTATGAACGGTTTTCGCATTGAACGGTTTCCGCCTTTGAACAAATCTGAAAATGAACACATTTCCATCTTGAACATTTTTATAAAAAAACCGGTTTCCCACCTCAAACGGTTTGCAACTTCAACAAAAAATTGAAAAATGAAGTGATTTTCACCTTGAAAATTTCTATTACATGAACGAATTTTAACTATGAAGGGATTTCGTCTCCGAACAAATTTGAAAATGAACGGATTCCTTGAAAAAATGAAAAAGTCCTATGTTACACACATGAATGGATTTTCATGATGAACAAATTGCAAAAAAGCATAAAAAACGGAATCCCATCTTGAAACATTTTTGAAATTAAAAAATTTACCACATTGAACGGTTTCCCAACTTAAATCAAATTCCGAACGGATTTCCACCTTTTTGAAATGAACGGATTCCTACGTTGAATTTGTTTTAAAAATGAACGGATTTCCACCTCGAACGGTTTGCAACTCCCACAAAATTAGAAAAAAAAAATGAAAATATTACATGAACGAATTTTAGCTGTGAACGGTTTGCAACTTCCAAGGATACTATATTTTGAACAAATTTCTACCTTTGAACATATATGAGACTTGAACATATTCGAATAATTCTAGTATCACACCTTAAGAAAAAATATGAGTAACAAAAACAGCCACCTTCAAAAAAAAAATGAATTTCAAACGGTTCACTGTGTGAATTTTTCTTATTCCGACGGATTTGCACTTAGAACAAATATGAAAAAAAATCCTTGAACAGTTTTCAACGTCGTTCAAAATTTTAACGGAAAATTTGTCCTTCCAAATGAAAATGGATATGGAATCGGGAAATGGAGGTTGAGTTCTACCTCAAATTTCCATTGACTCTAACTAGTGATTTGTAGGTGTGTGTTTTGTACAAAATTTCATGTATTCATAGAGAAAAAATGTACTTAACGTGATGACAAATTCCGTAAGAAGAGAATGCATAGTCCACATGTTGCACCTTCCCTACTCAGCTGAAAAAATAAAGATGATGGACGTCGAGTTGGTTTTTTTAGTCATTCTTTATGGTAGTATCTATGAAAGACAATTTCGAAAAAAGATTGTCTGGTCTTAACAGATCTTACAGCAGTGCTTAAATTGCTCGATACCAGCACTACGCATAACCGAAAAAAGACGCAAACGGGACGACTAAACAGACAATCTTACAACAGTGCTCAAATCGCTCGGAAAAAGATTGTCTGGTCTTAACAGATCTTACAGTAGTGCTTAAAATTGCTCGATACCAGCACTAAGCAGAACTGAACAAAAAAGGACGCAGAACGGGACGACTAAACAGACAATCAAGACTTCTTCACAAACTCTCAGTTTTCTCAAAAAGTTGACTGTTCAAGGGTGAACGAGTTAAGAACGACGCCTCTGCTTCAGTGAGACTCGCCTCCCGCCACAGGTGCTGCTGCTGGATTCACCCCTTCCTCCGCCGCCACTGCTGCTGGATTCACCCCTTCCTCCGCCGCCACTGCTGCTGGAGCGGGAGACCCATCAACCTTCTTCTTTTTGAAACACCTGCCACCCAATGCAAAAAAAAGGATTAGCCATCAGACAAAAAAGAAGCATGTTACACTACACATATAGTACTATCGGAGCAGCGAATCAGGCACGTATTAAAAAAAAGGGCAAAAAAAGATTCGGTGCTTGCACTGAATCTGTATTACTACAAATAGATGGCAAAACAGTGGCAAAAATAAGAACACAAAACTAAAAAAACTTAAGGACAAGGGTGCAAGTAACCCTATTTTTCGAACAAACAATATGCTGAAGAGCAGCATAATTTTTCGTGTGAGAGGGAAACGGCATGGACTGATCTACCACAAACTGCATACTACTAGGAAAACAAAAACACAGATTGCTAGAATCATAAAAGGTCACGATGCTAGTACCAGCTAAGCAAATGATGATCTACGAGAAAACAGAGCACTAGCATCACGAGCCGATGCTTCTGCGTTTAAAGGATAAAAAGACTCGACAGTGCTCAACATTCATCATATCAGACAGACTCTACAGTGCTTATACATTCGGCCATTTACTACCATGTACAAAAAAAATGCTTCGAGAACCTTCCAGAACTATTGCACCAATGAGTTGTTAAGCAGTATTATTAATAATTAATAAATTGCATAATGTTAAAAAAAATCATGTTGAACCTTCTTTTCCTTCTCCTTTCGAATGATTCAGGAGGAACCTCATTCTGTATACAGTATAAGATGTCATAAGACTTCAACATCCTGTACTTTGGAATAATTTCTGCGAATATAAAAAAGAGGGAAAAGAAAATCATTTGATGGCCAACTAAAAAAGTATACATGTACTCTGTAAAAATAAAGCTTCCTTGACCACATAACAAAGAAATTTACCTTACTGAAGTCTCTCATAAATTTTCCAGTCCAATTATCAGAATATAGCATTACATAAATTCCACCATCAGGTCTACAAAATGAAAATGATTTAGGGATTAATTATTAAAATTGTACCAAAAAATAGATAAAAAATCTAGTGAGAAAGCATTATGATATTCAGGTGTTATGACATAAAAGTATTGGAATCATGGAATGTAGAACATAAAATGGGTACTCACAATGGTGCATTCGAAGGATAATTGGTTGGTTTGGATTTCTTGAATTTTCCAATATCCTTGCCAAATAAATGGAGCTCCTTACATGTAGTATTCAAGTTGAATAACTAGTGATCAAAAACATAAAATTAATTATATTATTAACATACAAAAGTACACAAAAAACAGGATGAAAATTAGACGAAAGTAATACTAGTTTGCTAAAAACATACCAGGTTCTTCACAAGTTCATTTTGAGTTTCTTCACTAACTGTGCAGGTAGGATCAAAGA
Organism: Lolium multiflorum; assembly: GCA_030979885.1. Classification (NCBI taxonomy): domain Eukaryota; kingdom Viridiplantae; phylum Streptophyta; class Magnoliopsida; order Poales; family Poaceae; genus Lolium; species Lolium multiflorum. The sequence continues at coordinate 188,119,650 of CM061747.1, forward strand.
AATTGATCGTGTCAAACAGTGGATTGACACACATCAGTACCCACTGATTGGACACCACAGTAGGAAAATGAAGCTGTTTACAAAAAGATTGCAGAAAACAAATCAAATAAATTACCGAGACAACAGAACATGAAAAGATGATCATCTAATTCAGAACCAAGATTAAAAATTAAGAATCTGAACATGAAAAGGTTATAGTACAATATCCATTGTTGCAATCTCGAAATCTGAATTGAGAATCTTCTGAAACTCTGCTACAACATATATTTTGTCAAAGGCATTTGGATCCTCCATAAGCTTGTCCTGCACAAGCAAGCATAGAAAAAACATTAAGGAAAAAATTCAAGAAATACAGAAAAACTTGCAATTTATTTATGTACTTATATGGAAACATACAGTAGATTCTTACAGTTATGTTTGTGGTGAACATAAACTTCTTCAAAAAAGGTTTGAATTGAGCATCGTATTTAGCTCTGTCATTGAAGATTAGAGAGTATACACACATAGACTCCTTATCCACAATTCCATTAGCTTTGAACCTACGAAGCACCGATACGGCAACACGGATACGGCGATACGGAGACGGCGATACGGGATACGGCGATTTCAAAAAACAGCGAAACGGCGATACGGCGAGTATATGTATAAATGCAAAATATAATAGACCATAAATTAAAAATCATAATAAAGTAAATACAAAAGATGAGATAGAACATAGAAGTACTGCCCCATTTTCTGTCTATGGAATTGCTTGCACTAGGACCAATTGAAGATTGACCTCCTGCAGATGCCATCTCACTTCCTGGCCAGCCAAGCAATCGGGTCAAACTGGAGAGCAACAATCAAGCAGCAGTACACAGGCCTAGCACTAGCACTAGCAGAGCAGCAAGCAAGCAGCAGCTACCAATCTCAGGTACATATGGGAGGCAGCAGTACCTTGGGGAGGCAGCTACCTATCTTAGCACTAGCCTACCACCAAAAGAAGACTGGCTGCCTACCATGCCACTGCCTGCGGATGACATGTCGTCGGTATCTCACTCCAGGTATCGATAGCACCAAAAAAAAGACTGGCTGCCTGCCGTGCTTCTTCACCATCAGTAGCACGCCAGAAAGGAGAAAGCAAGAAGAGGTTTTGAAGTATCAGTGCTTCGTAGATTCCAGGTATCGTCGGAGTATCGTTGGAGTATCGGCATTCTTTTCTTTCCTTTTTAATGTGGGAAAATGGGATACGCCAGCAAGTTTTGAAGTATCGGTGCTTCGGAGCTTTGAACGAATTGAAGAATTTCTCATAAGTTATAGAATGACAACCAATCTCAACAAAGGTAGGTCTGCCAGGAAAAAAACCCAGTAGTATGCAGCCATGACACAATCTTTATATCATATATGAAAAGAGAAAATCATTCAAATAATCAAATATTCATTGAAAAGAGAAAATCATTCAAGAAATACAGTAAGCAATGGAAAGTAAGATCAACCATTCAACAGCAAAATTCCATCAGAAAGTATAGCAAGAAAAAAGCTTAATTAATCACCAGAAGGAGTGGTGCCTTATGGTAAACAGAACACACTGCTAAAACAAATCAGCTACCTATCATTCCAAAAAAAAAAATTAATCTAAACAAGGAACCTGAAAATACCTACTAGAAGCATCAATCTAAACGATCATCAAATCTAAATGTTCTACTAGAAATTATCTTACACTTATTAATACAAATATTCGCTATGAACATGAACCACTATATGTCACTGGTTTTGGAAAAAGATCAGTCAACCATCTAAGTATATACACCAAAAAAGGAGGACTGCTGAAACACAAAGTATGACATTCCGCTGGGCTTTGAAAATCTGTGCAAGGAAACAGAAAGAAATTAAGCAGCCAGAGAGACTGTACAGGGCTGAAAGAAGGCATACAATTGGCTGACACGTCAGCCTGTTCATCCTATTCAACCTGACGCACCACCAATAATTTCAAAAAAAACAGATGGAAATTCCCCCCAAACCAACCAACCGAAACACCTAAACCTAATTTCAGAACAGGCAGAGAAACAATCCACACACGAATCTGATGTGTACGGAAAACAAGTAGAGAAAGCTATCATCAAAACGACTCTGGTAATCCAAGATCCGAAAACGATCCACAGCTACACCAACGCATACGGGGAACCCTAGACGGCCAACAAAAAGGTGAGAACAGAAGGGGTACGGGAAAGAGTACACGGACCTTCGGCTGCCATCGCCGCGACGAATCAAATCGCCCGCCGTCGGAAGGGGGAGGCGCTCCCGGAGACCAGGCGAAGAAACCCAGCGCTCGCCGCCGGAAGAGAACGATGCGAGGTGGATTTGCAGCGAGGAAAGGAGAAAAGGGTTTGCAGCGAGCAAAGAAGAAACGAAGCCGAAGTGGACTACACGGGCGACCAGTCAGCGAGGAAAGCTCAAAAGAAGTTAATGGGCCAGGCCCATAAGGCGCGCGAAGGAGCGGGGGGTATGCGGAGCGAACGTTCGCTCCCGCAATGAGCGATGTATAGGGATCGCCTGAACGGAGTGGCAGCCGGTTGCATTTTTCAACGCGGTTCAATATTCCTTCAATAGTAGCCCAATAGGGCAATATTGGCCCAGTGAGGCTCATATGAAAGCCTAGCCTGCCCAGGTCAATCTAAACCATTTATATTCTCTAATCTTCTCGCCCATCTACTCTCTTCTACTCCCTCCGATTCATATTACTTGCTATTTATATATAAATATATCAAGAACTAAGACCCCTAAATCTTAAAACAGTGTAACCCCCGAAGAGTTATTGTGGTATCATTTAATCTTAGCTATCCTACCTCTAATCCCGAATATGTATCGTTTAATCTCAACCGCACTCAGGAAGATACCTCCTCGGTGATTTACACTGTTTTGAGATTTGAAGTCTATGGAAGCACTAGATAACTAATATGGGTTGGAGGGAGTATATATTTTTTCTCTCACCTACTCCCTTCAGGCACGCATCAATGCCTTGTTGCAGCTCCTCTTCCATGGATTCCTTGTCTCCGCCCCTCCCTCCCTGCCCCCACCCTCTCCTTCCGTTCAACCACCCCTCCTTCCCTACTCAGTTTCCTCTACCATATTCCAGCAATAGCACATACCAGATTCCTAGGCTCGCTTAATTGAACGCTCAGGCCAGAAGCGAAGCAGAAGACCGTCGCTCAGCACTGACGCATGCCTAGACTTAGAGTATCTCCAGCCGCGTCCCCAAACGGCGCCGGATCGAGCGTTAGGGGACGCGTTTTGTTCGTGCATTGTTTGGTGGACGTCGCTCTTCAGTCACGTCCCCCAAACTTTTTTTATAGGGTTTTCGAAAACACAACAATTTATTAAATATAGCATACAAATAAATATGTTTGCGGAGATTGTTTTCAAATTAAAATACAACAAATAATAAAACAATTAAACAAATGTAATAAATAGGGCTAGATCAAGGTGCCGCGCAATTGCTGGTAATCGTTTGATCCTCCACATATGCTCAACGAGATCAGCTTGAAGTTGATCGTAAACATTGCTGTCACGGATCTCTGCGTGCATGGCGAGAAAATCAGCAAAATATGCAGGCAACTCATGATCAACCTCCGGAAGAGGGCCCTGACACTCATAGGGACAAACATGTGTCCTGGCATGATTTTTGCGATCATCCTCGATGATCATGTTGTGCATGATCACACAAGTCTGCATCACCTTCCACATTTGGTCGTGAGACAAGCTTAGAGCAGTTGCAAATTGAGCTTGAAGCACACCAAATACCCGCTCGACATCCTTCCTGCAAGCCTCCTGTCATGCAGCAAAGTGGAAATTCTTCTGACCTAATGGAGCCGAGATTTTTTTGACAAAAGTGACCCATTTTGGATATAGACCATCCGCTAGATAATAGCCTTTGGTATATTGGTGGCCATTGATCTCATAGTTGCATGGTGGAGCATGCCCTTCCACTAGTTTGCTGAACACCGGAGACTGCTGCAACACGTTGATGTCATTGTGTGATCCCGCCATGCCAAAGAAAGAATGCCAAATCACAGGTCATAATCCGCCACAGCTTCAAGCACCACACTGCAATATCCATGACGCCCTTTGTATATACCTTGCCAGACAAACAGGCAGTTCTTCCATAACCAGTGCATGCAATCGATGCTTCCAAGCATTCCAGGAAATCCTCTGGCAGCATTTTGTGCCATGATCCTTGCAGTCTCTTCCTCAGTTGGCCCTCTTAAGTAGTATTTGCCAAACTTTTCCACTGCAGCTCGGCAAAACTTGTACATGCACTCAATGGCAGTAGACTCACTCATGCGAAGATAGTCGTCCCGTGTATCGGCAGGTGCTCTGTATGAAAGCATCCGCCACATCCTCATGGCGGCGGTGCACTTCTGAATCGACGAGAACCCGACAACGCCTACAACGTCGTGCTTGAGCTTGAAATAGGGGTCAAACTCTCGAACGTCGTGAAGGATATTCATGAACAGACCCGTGTGTCGGCATGTGTTGCATCATATGCGAAATAGTCGTTGTGCAGCATGGTATGCCCCTCCATCCTCTGCCGCGGCTTGGACTTTTTTCTCCCCGACCTTGATCCTCCGTGGCGGGGCCTCTTCCTCGTCTCCGCCTCGGCATCAAGCATGTCCTGGAGGGACGTGATGATCAACAAATGCTCTCGGAGGTCGTCGTCGAAGGCTTGCTCGTCCTCCAGCAGCAGGGCAAGCATCTCGTCGTCGCTATCCATGTATGAAGCAAAATCAATGATTAAAATTGCGCCGCGGCAGAGGCAACGAACAGCGGCCAATCGTGCCTACCTGGCAAGTCGTCGAGTACCTTGTGTGCGCGGAGGTGGGGCGGATTTGACGCCGCGTTCTGGGACGCGCTGGCGAAGCGACGGCGGCGAAACGGCCGGCGAGAGTGCTAGCCGCGACGACGGTGCCGACTCTCAGAAGAGATCAGCTGTCGAAATGGCCGCCAAATCCAGCGGCGGAGGGGTGGGAGGCGCGGGAGGGAAAGCGCGACGAGAAATAAAAGGCGCGAACCAATGATTATGGAAATAGTCGCCGGCAGGTAGGAGCTCGCCTCGCTTTTCGTTGTGTTCGACGTGCCCGGAGCGTCCCCTGCGTAGCGGGGACGGGCTCAAGGCGCCGGACACTGTATCAGGACGCGTCGGACAAAAGAAAGCTTTGTGGGACCGGCTGGGAGCGTTTTTTATCCGGCGCGCCCCAAATTTCTTTGGGGACGCTTTGAGAGACGTGGCTGGAGATGCTCTTAGGTTTTTTTGAATGTTGATATTGGCCAAAGGCAGTGATGAACTAAATAGTGGAATGGTAAAAACCCATGAAGATGGAAAAATAATTTTTATAATTTATGTGTACATATATAACTTTTTACATGTATAGTACAACATGCTATATCACTAGTGTACATGTACACGAGTTCTACACCGGCTGTACAAAGAACGGGCCTAAGAGCATCTCCACTCGTCCCCCGAACAGGCCCCCGGCGAGCGTTTTTTTCGACGGCGAATCGCCCGCCGCGCCCCGGTTCCTCGTTGTCCGGAATTGGGCCTAGTTTCATCCGGCGATCCCACGCCATCCCCGGCCCCCGGGGAGCGCTCGGGACTCCGGACGAAACGAAAGCGCGGGAAATACCGAGGAAACTTCCCGTCTGGTGGCCCCAACTTGTCGGCGAGAGAAACCGATCGTCGTCCTCATCGCATCGTCTTCCGCGCGCTGTAAAGCCTGCCGCCGGTCTGCATTCGCCGCCACGCGGCGAGTTAATGTCGCCGTCTTCCGCGCACGCATCGTCTTCCGCGCACTCACGCGGTCAAAGGCTGCCACCGGTCAGCTCGCCGCGACGCGTCGCACTCCACGCCGCATTAATCCCCGTGCCAGCCGCACCTATATACGCCGCTCCGCTCGCCGCCAGGGGTACCCCGTGATCCACTCTCCCTCCAGTCTCCCTCTAGTCTCCATCCACTCTCCCTCACTCTCCGAAGATGGCATTCTCCGACGACGACGGCGCAGCCAACAACGGCTTCCCCGCCGCTCGCTCCACGCGTGGGACCTCCTCCACCAGGCGGGGTACCCCTGCCCGCCGGACACGAGGCCGCCCGGCGGTGGGTGGCGGCTGAGTCGTGGCGGCGTGCCAATCCCGCCGCCGCCTCGGGGCAACCTCCTCGACATCGAGATCGAGGAGGCGCGGATGAAAATGACGGACGAGGAGCGCGCCGAACCACGCCACCACCCCGACAACTACACGGCGTGGAACTCATACTTCCTGCGCCGGTGGGAGCGGGAGCTCGCCGCGTACGACGGCCCGCCGCCTCCGCCTCCGCGCAACAACTCGGCGGGCCGCAAACGTTGGTGGAGCGCGCCGGGCCGGAGCCTCGAGGCCGTCATTGAGCACATCCAGGGCGGCAACTTCCCGGTGCTGACGATGCCCGCTCCATCGAGGGCATCGGCGAGCCGCCGCCGGGGAAACGTCTGGCAGCCACGGCGCATGGCTGCCAGCTCGTCGTCTCCGGATCGGCGTCGAGGTCATCCTTGGCGCCGGTGAATAGGGAGGAGGCGACGTCGCCTTCGACGCCGGTGCGCGTGAAGAGGAGCGGCGTCTCCGCCGCCGACCGAGAGCGCAGCACGGCGCCCTCCATCCGCGACCAGCCTTCCGCGCCGCAGAGCGGCCGGAAGAGGACGAAGAAAGAGGCCGCCGCACTCCAGCTCGCCGAGGAGGAGGCGAAGCGCGCGGAGGACGCCGCGATGGCGGAGGCGACGCGGTCGTGAAGGACTTGGAGGAGGAGAAGCGCGAGGACGACGCCGCACTGGAATGGGCCAGCGCGACTGGGAGCGGCAGGAGGCGGAGCAGCAGCGGCGGGTGCTGGACCGCCGCACACCAACGCGCCGCCCGCGCCGCCCGCGCCGCCCGCGCCGCCCGCGGCGCCACAACCGCCAACGACGATGCCGCGCGCTTCCGCCGTCCCGCGACACCTACTTCCGGCGTCGCTGTCCCCGTCGTCGACCTCGAGTCCTCCGACGACGACTGGTACAAGCCATCCCCGGGGTGGGGAGACGCCGGCCAGGGCAGCAGCAGCCAGGCCGCGCAGCCGAAGGACGACGGCTCCGACGACGACGACGGCGACTACACGGTGTTCTACCGCCATCTAGGCATGTAGATCGCCGTGTTTTAGAATTAGCATTTGAATTCCCCTAGCCGAATTCGAAATATAGTCGAATTCGGCCTCTATGTATGAACTCCGCCCGTTATATGATAAATATCATTAAATTTAGTCTATATTCACCCGTTTTTAGCCGTAGTTTGTCAAGTTTCCGTTTTTCAAATTCGCCTCGTCGACTTCGCCTGGGCACGCGGCTGGTACAACACTGCTATACAAATCACTAGTGTCCATGTACACGAGTTCTACACCGGCTGTACAAAGAACGGGCCTAAAGCCCGTTACCCCCACCTACTGTGGGGGCAAGGCGACGGTCCGAAGACTAGATTTTAAACCGCGTCATCCCGTAGTAGCTTAGCAGTATGGTACAAAACAATTCCTAGATTAACCTACTCGCTTCAGAAATATGCTGCTCGACCCGAGAGAAGAGGAAGCATGTTCGCCGTCGCCGGTGCCGCGCATGGGCACATGGATCGCTCGCGCCAGCCGATCTCGCGCACGGCCAACACAGGGACCTTGATCCGGCCGATCGCGCGCCGGTGCGGTGCGGCCTGTCATTGAATTGCGCTGGCATCTCCGTCTAAAGACACGGCTGCCTTTTAGGGTTGCAACCGCAGGTATGTCGTCATCCATCCTACACCCTCTATATCAGGCTTTGCACCATTGGGATCTTACAGCCACGATGAGAGCGCATGTGGAGTGATTGCCTAACACACCTACCTGGAGGGCTGCTGTTTGATCAAAGGGAAGGAAAACCAGGCTCCCGTCTCTTGGTTGATCTGTCAGGTTCGACAGTCATTTTCAGTTAACAGAGAAAAGTCAAAACTTAACGTTAAAGGGATGGGCCCACTGGACCAACGTCCAGGGCTTGATCTGTACGTGACTTGTTCTCGTATGTAACAAACGCACCCTGATCGGGGGTGCCAAAACCAACTCGATGGTTTTGGTCCCCTGTTGCGCTGTGCCATATAAAGGGGGGGAGTCTGGCAGAGATCGATACCGAGTTAACGATCTAAACATCTGCTTCCCCCACATCCCAAAACTCTACCGATCTAGAGTGGCCAGAAGCAACGGGAAGACTGGAACCTCGCCGTGTTGTGCCAGGGCAGTGCAGGTGGCGCCCGGAGGGGATCAGGAGGATCTCCAGATCGTCATCGACCACAAGTTCGTCATCAACACCGCCACACCAAGCCTGCCTCACGCAGGCGTCGATGGGATCGTCAGTGCCCAGTAATGCAACACATCTACTCTCTCTGTTTATGATCATTAGGTGTTCTAGTGTCTGCTTTTGCGATCTTGTGCTTCTCATGCATTTTTAATCCTAACAATGGTATCAGAGGCCTTGTGTTGCTAGCACTAGAACCCTAGTTGTGATTAAGATCATGTTTTAGGCAATTATGTTAATGTTTTACCCTTGGATTAGCCCCTGTTATGGATGTCTAGCTGTCAGATCGATTAATTTTGTATCGAATTAGAACCATCTGCAAGCAATTATGAACCCTAAATATGAATTTTGGCACAATTTGGAGATGAGAACCTCACCTGATGCCGCCGGGTGTCTGCCTCTCCCCTCGGGGCCCGTCGGAGCAGCCGCTGCTCCGGCGAGGGCAGAGATCCCGCGCCGCCACTCTCTCCCGACGGAAAAGTGCGCGTTGACGCGCGGTAACGCGCGGAATGGACTGACCGCCGTGGCCTTCGCGCCGCCGGCCTTTTCGTCGCCAACGGCTGCCGGCCGGTGAGCACCACCCCTCACGGACGCAAGGAAACGGCGCGTAGCCACGCTGACGGAGAGCGCGCACATGGTCCGTCGCACGCTGCTCCGACGAGCGCAGCCACCGCGCGGATGATGAAGGCGAGGCTCGCGTGCCTCGCGCAGCAGGGCCGCCTCAGCCGCCGCGGCCGAGGCCGACACGCGCGCCGCCGGCCGGCCGGCCGTGGGCGCCTCGCGCGCTCCCGCCCGCCGTGACGTGGCCGCCTCGCGCGCGCCCGCGCCGCCGGGCCGTGACGCGAAATTTTCGGGGGAGAGGTAAAATCGGGGACTGTTTTTAGGGTTAGGGTTTTCCGTCGCCCTAGGGCGTTTTTGTTTGGCCGCGCATCTCTGCCGTCCGATCGATCGGACGGTCCAGCTCGCTGCGGGGAGGGTGCTCGGGCCGGCGGGATTACTGGGCCAAATCTGAGGATGGGCTGCGGCCCAGGTTTTCGTCAGCCCGATCTTTTTTGGGCTGCTCGAATTTTCTGTTTTCGTTTTCAGTATATTTCAGTGCATAATTGATGTTATATTTATGTTTTTTCACTGCTTATTATACTGACAAAATTGCCTAAAATATGATCAGAAAACATGCTACTTATTCTGGACAGAAATGAACCAACGAGATTTTTTGTTTAGAGTATTTAGTATGTTTTAATGTTGAATAATCAAATTAAACATTAAATATGTTGTTCCTTAAATGATTAATGTTGATGTTTAATTTTGAGAATGTCATGACTGCAAAAATAATTCTGACCAACGTTGTGTTATTTCTGCAAGTCAAACCCCTAATGTTGTTCTAATTCATGTCATTTCTGCCCAACGGTGTTTGACATAGAATAAGAATTTTATGGCATGTTTATTTTATATTCATGCAATTTTACTTATGAATGTCCATGTCAATTTTCAGCTTCCGCTGCGATGCGTTATGATGCTGTCGAGCAGTTGACCGGCAGCAACTTTCCTCGTTGGAAGAACTCTATTGAGCTATGTTTGGCTTTCAACGAGTTTGATTATGCCTTAAGGGAGGATAAGCCCGTGGCGCCAGTTGCTGGTGCCACGGGGTATGATGAACTAAAGAAAACTTATGACTCCAAGATGGAGAAGTGGGACAAATCCAATCACGTTGCAATGCTCGTGATGAATTCTTCCATTTCACCTGAGATTATTGGGGCTCTCCCCAAGAAAGATACTGCTAAGGAATTTATGGAAGCCTTGGAGGAGCAATTCAAAGGCTCTGAAAAGGTTTATGCTCATGAGCTTTTTCACAAGCTACTTGGCAAGTATAAAAATGATGGTGATGTTAGGGGACTGATGCGCGTAGATGTACACGTCCGTTGGGAACCCCAAGAGGAAGGTATGATGCGCACAGTGGCAAGTTTTCCTCAGAAAGAAACCAAGGTTTATCGAACCAGAGGAGCCAAGAAGCACGTTGAAGGTTGATGGCGGCGGATGTAGTGCGGCGCAACACCAGGATTCCGGCGCCAACGTGGAACCCGCACAACACAACCAAAGTACTTTACCCCAACGAAACAGTGAGGTTGTCAATCTGGCTTGCGTAACAAAGGATTAACCGTATTGTGTGGAAGATGATTGTTTGCAAGAAAACAAGTAACAAGTATTGCAGAGATTGTATGCGATGTAAAGAATAGGACCGGGGTCCACAGTCACTAGAGGTGTCTCTCCCATAAGATAAAAGCATGTTTGGTGAACAAATTACAGTGGGCAATTGACAAATAGAAAAGGGCATAACAATGCATATACATGATATGATAAATATAGTGAGATTTAATTGGGCATTACGACAAAGTACATAGACCGCCATCCAACTGCATCTATGCCTAAAAAGTCCACCTTCAGGTTATCATCCGAACCCCTTCCAGTATTAAGTTGCAAAGCAACAGACAATTGCATTAAGTATGGTGCGTAATGTAATCAACAACTACATCCTTAGACATAGAATTAATGTTTTATCCCTAGTGGCAATAGCACAACACAACCTTAGAACTTTCTGTCACTGTCCCAGGTATCAATGAAGGCATGAACCCACTATCGAGCATAAATACTCCCTCTTGGAGTTAAGAGCAAAAACTTGGCCAGAGCCTCTACTAATAACGGAGAGCATGCAAGATCATAAACAACACATAAGTAATAGATTGATAATCACCATAACATAGTATTCTCTATCCATCGGATCCCGACAAACACAACATATAGAATTACAGATAGATGATCTTGATCATGTTAGGCAGCTCACAAGATCCAACAATGAAGCACAATTAGGAGAAGACGACCATCTAGCTACTGCTATGGACCCATAGTCCAGGGGTGAACTACTCACTCATCACTCCGAGGCGATCATGGCGATGAAGAGTCCTCCGGGAGATGAATCCCTCTCCGGCAGGTGCCGGAGGCGATCTCCGAATCCCCGAGATGGGATTCGGCGGCGGCGTCTCCGGAAGGTTTTCCGTATCGTGGCTCTGTACCGGGGTTTCGCGACGGAGGCTTTAAGTAGGCGGGGTAAAGAGGCGCACGAGGGCCCCACACACCAGGCGGCGCGGCCCTGGCCCTGGCCGCGGCCCTGGCGTGGCGGCGCTCGTCGCCCACTTCGTTATCCTTTCGGTCTTCCGAAGCTTCGCAAAAAAATAGGACCCCGGGCGTTGATTTCGTCCAATTCCGAATATTTCCTTACTAGGATTTCTGAAACCAAAAACAGAAAAAAACAAGAATCGTTCTTGTTGTTAGGTTAGTGCCGGAAAATGCGTAAATACGACATATAATGTGCATAAAACATGTAGATATCATCAATAATGTAGCATGGAACATAAGAAATTATCGATACGTGAGACGATCAGCATCCCTGCTTAGTTCTGCTCGTCCCAGGTAAACGATAACAAGGATAATTTCTGAGTGACATGCCATCATAATCTTGATCATACTATTGTAAACATATATAATGAATGCAGCGATCAAAACAATGGTAATGACATGAGTAAACAAATGAATCATAAAGCAAAGACTTTTCATGAATAGTACTTCAAGACAAGCATCAATAAGTCTTGCATAAGAGTTAACTCATAAAGCAATAAATCAAAGTAAAGGTATTGAAGCAACACAAAGGAAGATTAAGTTTCAGCGGTTGCTTTTAACTTATAACATGTATATCTCATGGATAGTGTCAATGTAAAGTAATATAACAAGTGCAATATGCAAGTATGTAGGAATCAATGCACAGTTCACACAAGTATTTGCTTTTTAAGGTGGAGAGAGATAGGTAAACTGACTCAACAATAAAAGTAAAAGAAAGGTCCTTCAAAGAGGAAAGCATCGATTGCTATATTTGTGCTAGAGCTTTTATTTTGAAAACATGAAACAATTTTGTCAACGGTAGTAATAAAGCATATGAGTTATGTAAATTATATCTTACAAGTTGCAAGCCTCATGCATAGTATACTAATAGTGCCCGCACCTTGTCCTACTTAGCTTGGACTACCGGATCATCGCAATACACATGTTTCAACCAAGTGTCACAAAGGGGTACCTCCATGCCGCCTGTACAAAGGTCTAAGGAGAAAGCTCGCATTTTGGATTTCTCGCTTTTGATTATTCTCAACTTAGACATCCATACCGGGACAACATGGACAACAGATAATGGACTCCTCTTTAATGCATAAGCATGTAGCAACAATTATTATTCTCATATGAGATTGAGGATATATGTCCAAACTGAAACTTCCACCATGATTCATGGCTTTAGTTAGTGGCCCAATGTTCTTCTCTAACAATATGCATGCTCCAACCATTAAGGTGGTAGATCTCCCTTACTTCAGACAAGACGGACATGCATAGCAACTCACATGATATTCAACAAAGAGTAGTTGATGGCGTCCCCAGAAGCATGGTTATCGCACAACAAGCAACTTAATAAGAGATAAAGTGCATAAGTACATATTCAATACTACAATAGTTTTTAAGGCTATCTTGTCCCATGAGCTATATATTGCAAAGGTAAAGAATGGAAATTTTAAAGATATCACTCAAGCAATTTACTTTGGAATGGCGGAGAAATACCATGTAGTAGGTAGGTATGGTGGACACAAATGGCATAGTGGTTGGCACAAGGATTTTGGATGCATGAGAAGTATTCCCTCTCGATACAAGGTTTAGGCTAGCAAGGTTATTTGAAGCAAACTCAAGGATGAACTGCAGCAAAACTCACATAAAAGACATATTGTAAACATTATAAGACTTTACACCGTCTTCCTTGTTGTTCAAAACTCAATACTAGAATTATCTAGACCTTAGAGAGACCAAATATGTAAACCAAATTTTAGCAAGCTCTATGTATTTCTTCATTAGTGGGTGCAAAGTATATGATGCAAGAGCTTAAACATGAGCACAACAATTGCCAAGTATCACATTATCCAAGACATTTTAGAATTACTACATGTAGCATTTCCCAATTCCAACCATATAATAATTTAACGAAGAAGTTTCAACCTTCGCCTTGAATATTATGAGTAAAGCCTAAGGACATATTTGTCCATATGCAACAGCGGAGCGTGTCTCTCTCCCACAAAGTGAATGCTAGGATCCATTTTATTCAAACAAAAACAAAAACAAAATAAACCGACGCTCCAAGTAAATAACACAAGATGTGACTGAATAAAAATATAGTTTCAGGGGAGGAACCTGATGATGTTGTCGATGAAGAAGGGGATGCCTTGGGCATCCCCAAGCTTAGACGCTTGAGTCTTCTTAGAATACGCAGGGGTGAACCACGGGGCATCCCCAAGATTAGAGCTTTCACTCCTCTTGATCATAGTATATCATACTCCTCTCTTGATCCTTGAAAACTTCCTTCACACCAAACTTCAAGCAAACTCATTAGAGGGTTAGTGCACAATAAAAGTTTACATGTTCAGAGGTGGCACAATCATTCTTTACACTTCTGGACATTGCATAAAGCTACTGGACATTAATGGATCAAAGAAATTCATCCAACATAGCAAAAGAGGCAATGCGAAATAAAAGGCAGAATCTGTCAAAACAGAACAGTTCGTAAAGACGAATTTTAAAAATGGCACCAGACTTGCTTAAATGGAAAAACTCAAAACTAAGGAAAGTTGCGTACATATCTGAGGATCACTCACGTAAATTGGCATAATTTTCTGAGTTTCCTACAGAGAATTAGGCCCAGATTCGTGATAGCAAAGAAATCTGTCTCTGCGCAAATCTAGTATGAACCTTACTATAGAGACTTTACTTGGCACAAAAACATGATAAGGAGAGGTTGCTACAGTAGTAAACAACTTCCAAGACTCAAATATAAAACAAAGTGATGTAGTAAAACATGGGTTGTCTCACATAAGCGCTTTTCTTTAACGCCTTTCAGCTAGGCGCGGAAAGTGCAAATCAAGTAACATCAAGAGTAGAAGCATCAACATCATTACCTTGAGAGTTGGGAGTTTTCTCAACAATGCATTGTATCTGGTCTATATAAGTAACTCCTCTCATTGCTCCTAGGCTTACTATTCTCATCAAACAAATTTTCAGGAACAAGCCAAGCATAATTATTTTCCAAAGCTTCATGCATTCCTAGTAGCTTACTAGGTATTGGCGCTTTAATTTCCCTACCATCATTAACATTACTAGTATACTTAATTCTATCCATATCCATCTTTTCAAGTATTTGTTTAAAATCAGGAAAGAAACCAAGCCTCTTATGCTTGATAAAAACTTTTCTAGCTTCTTTAGCTATATCTTCAAATTCTCTAACAAGGACTTTTAAAACAAAATTTCTCTTTTCTCCCATCTCTATATCCGTAAGTGTAAGAAACATATGTTGTATTATGGGATTGAGATTAACAAATCTAGTTTCCAACATGTGTATTAAACAGGCAGCAGCACTTTCATAAGTAGGGGCAGTTTTTAATAATGGTATATCTTTAAAATCTTCATCCATACTAACATGGGTGAAAAATTCTTCTATATTATCTCTTCCAATGATACACCCACGCCCTACCGGTATCTTTTCCAAAGTAAACTTAGGATTAAGCATGATGAAATAAGCAAAAAGTAAACTAGGCAAATAAAGTAAAGACAAGTAACTAATTTTTTTTTTGTGTTTTTGATATAGAGAACAAGACAGTAGATAAAGTAAAACTAGCAACTAATTTTTTTGTGTTTTGTTTAGGTGCAGCAAACAAAGTAGTAAATAAAATAAAGCAAGACAAAAACAAAGTAAAGAGATTGGGAAGTGGAGACTCCCCTCAGCGTGTCTTGATCTCCCCGGCAACGGCGCCAGAAAAAGTGCTTGATGCGCGTAGATGTACACGTCCGTTGGGAACCCCAAGAGGAAGGTATGATGCGCACAGGGCAAGTTTTCCCTTAGAAAGAAACCAAGGTTTATCGAACCAGGAGGAGCCAAGAAGCACGTTGAAGGTTGATGGCGGCGGGATGTAGTGCGGCGCAACACCAGGGATTCCGGCGCCAACGTGGAACCCGCACAACACAACCAAAGTACTTTGCCCCAACGAAACAGTGAGGTTGTCAATCTCACCGGCTTGCTGTAACAAAGGATTAACCGTATTGTGTGGAAGATGATTGTTTGCAAGAAAACAGTAAAACAAGTATTGCAGTAGATTGTATGCGATGTAAAGAATAGGACCGGGGTCCACAGTTCACTAGAGGTGTCTCTCCCATAAGATAAAAGCATGTTGGGTGAACAAATTACAGTCGGCAATTGACAAATAGAAAAGGGCATAACAATGCATATACATGATATGATAAATATAGTGAGATTTAATTGGGCATTACGACAAAGTACATAGACCGCCATCCAACCGCATCTATGCCTAAAAAGTCCACCTTCAGGTTATCATCCGAACCCCTTCCAGTATTAAGTTGCAAAGCAACATACAATTGCATTAAGTATGGTGCGTAATGTAATCAACAACTACATCCTTAGACATAGAATCAATGTTTTATCCCTAGTGGCAACAGCACAACACAACCTTAGAACTTTCTGTCACTGTCCCAGTTATCAATGAAGGCATGAACCCACTATCGAGCATAAATACTCCCTCTTGGAGTTAAGAGAAAAAACTTGGCCAGAGCCTCTACTAATAACGGAGAGCATGCAAGATCATAAACAACACATAAGTAATAGATTGATAATCACCATAACATAGTATTCTCTATCTATCGGATCCCGACAAACACAACATATAGAATTACAGATAGATGATCTTGATCATGTTAGGCAGCTCACAAGATCCAACAATGAAGCACAATTAGGAGAAGACGACCATCTAGCTACTGCTATGGACCCATAGTCCAGGGGTGAACTACTCACTCATCACTCCGAGGCGATCATGGCGATGAAGAGTCCTTCGGGAGATGAATCCCCTCTCCGGCAGGGTGCCGGAGGCGATCTCCGAATCCCCCGAGATGGGATTCGCGCGCGGCGTCTCTCGGAAGGTTTTCCGTATCGTGGCTCTCTCCGGGGGTTCGACGAGGCTTTAAGTAGGCGGAAGGGCAAAAAGAGGCGGCACGAGGGCCCCACACACCGTGGAGGTGTGGCCCACCCGCCGCGGCCTGGGCGTGGCGGCGCTCGCCGCCACTTCGTTATCCTTTCGGTCTTCGAAGCTTCAAAAATAGGACCGGGCGTTGATTTCGTCCAATTCCGAGAATATTTCCTTACTAGGATTTCTGAAACCAAAAACAGCAGAAAAAGAACTGGCTCTTCGCATCTTGTTAATAGGTTAGTGCCGGAAAATGCGTAAATACGACATATAATGTGCATAAAACATGTAGATATCATCAATAATGTAGCATGGAACATAAGAAATTATCGATACGTCGGAGACGTATCAGGGACACATACTGAGAATGATAAATGCTTCAAATAAACTGAAGCACCTAAAGTGTGAGCTCAGTGACAACCTCCTTATCATCATGATCTTGGAGTCCCTCCCTGAAGAGTTCGATCAGTTCAAGATCAACTACAATTCCATGAAGGAGAAGTGGACACTTGCTGAGATATCCCCTCGGATTGTCCAGGAAGAAGAAAGAATGATGAGGCAGAACAAGGATCAGGCTTTTCATGTTGGCTCCTCAAAGAGAAAGCATGACGGGTCAGGCCCTTCAAAGTCGCCAAAGAAGACCTTCAAAAAGGAAATGCCAAAGTTTAAAGCAAAGGAAAAGGATAACGGACAGTCTTCAGAGCCTACTGATAATGTGTGTTTCTTTTGTAAGAAGGAAGGCCATTACAGGAAAGACTGTCATGAATACCTCAAGTGGATGATGAAGAAAGGTACAGATGAAATCACTTTTGTTGATGAAATGTTATATACTGATTTCTCTTGTACATCATGGTGGATTGATTCAGGTGCAACTGCTCACGTTGCTAATTCTATGCAGGGATTAAATTTGATCCAAACCATAACAAGCGGGGCAAGACGACTTAGAGTTGCAAATGGAGTTGAAGTTGATGTTGAAGCTGTTGGGTCACTCACCTTGGAGCTCCACACCGGCTTTCACCTTCATTTAAATAATGTTCTTTATGTACCTACTTTAAGTAGGAATTTGATTTCAGTTTCTTGTCTCGATGATAACATGTTTGAGTGCAAGTTTGGTAACAAACAATTTGTTTTAAATTATTGTAATAATGATGTTGGCCTCGGTGTCAGACGAGGCAAACTATATATGTTATCTATGAATGATTATGTTTTGCATGTGAGTAATGTTTCGAATGTTGAGAAGAAATGGAAGGGTACTAGTACTTCTTCGAAATTGTGGCACTGTCGTTTGGGCCACATTTCGAGGGGGAGAATGGAAAGACTTATTAAAAATGATGTACTCCTCCCATTAGACTTCTCCGATGCGGACAAATGTGTTGATTGCATCAAAGGTAAATATGCAAAAACAATTAAGAAAGGAGCGGTAAGAGCCACGAGTGTCCTCGAACTCATACATACTGACATATGCGGACCTCTTAATGTTAAGTCTATAGATGGTTTTGATTCGTTCATCACCTTCACAGATGACTTTTCCCGTTATGGGTACATTTACCCTATACGTGATCGATCGGAAGCTTTGGACAAATTTAAAGTGTTCAAAGCCGAAGTTGAGAACCAACTGAATGCAAAAATTAAAGTTGTACGATCTGATCGCGGGGGAGAGTATTACGGTAGGCACGCTCCTTATGGGCAAATTCCAGGACCTTTTGCTAAGTTCCTAGCTGAGAATGGAATTGTTGCCCATTATTCAATGCCTGGTGAACCTCAACAAAATGGTGTGGCTGAGCGCCGCAATCGCACGCTTTTGGATATGGTGCGTAGCATGCTCAGTCATGCAAGTTTGCCGGTAAGCCTATGGATGGAGGCATTGAAGACGGCTGCACATATTTTAAATCTTGCTCCCACTAAGTCAGCACCGAACACACCTCACGAGATGTGGACGGGAAAGAAACCGAGCTTGAACTATTTACGTGTGTGGGGCTGTCCTGCTGAAGCTAGAATTTTCAATCCACAACTTAAGAAGTTAGACCCAAAAACGGTTAGTTGTTTCTTCGTCGGATACCCGCACAGGGGAAAGGGATATCGTTTCTATTGCCCAGGTCATACCACTAAGTACGTGGAGACCCGGCAAGCGGTATTTTTTGAGGATAATGAAGTTAATGAAATAAGGAAGATCGATCTTGAGGAAAAGCGGGTGTGTGCTCCATCCCCGATTATCCAAAAGGTCGTTCTACCAATGCAGAGGAGAATCACTTCTAATGTTGAGACTGAACCTCACAGTTCTGGTCCTCAACCTGATGGTGATCCTGAAACTAATGATAACGCAAATCCAGAAGGTGAAGAAAATCACCAGTCGGATAATGAAGAAGATCCTCATAATAATAATGCCCCTCCACCACCATCGCCTGTGAGAAGATCACATCGAGAAAGAAGAAAAGCCATCTCAGATGATTATATCACCTACATGAGTGAGGATGTAGACGATATAGGAAAGGTGGAGGATCCAACCTCATACAAGGAGGCCATTAAGAGTTTGAATTCGTCTAAGTGGCAAATCGCCATGGAAGACGAGTTGAAATCTATGAGCTCAAATGATGTTTGGGACCTAGTAGAAGTTCCTAATGACGCCAAAAGAGTAGGCTCCAAATGGATCTACAAAACTAAGTACGACCCCAAAGGGAACATCGAAAGGTTCAAAGCTAGACTTGTGGCAAAAGGTTTCACACAGAGAGAAGGAATCGATTATAATGAGACTTTCTCTCATGTGTCATCTAAAGATTCTTTTAGGATCGTCATGGCTCTGGTAGCTCATTTCGACCTAGAATTGCATCAAATGGACGTTAAGACGGCATTTCTAAATGGTGACCTTGATGAAGACGTATACATGACTCAGCCGGAAGGTTTTGTTGTGGAAGGAAAGGAACATTTAGCATGTCGTCTGAAGAAATCCATCTATGGCTTGAAGCAAGCTTCAAGACAGTGGTACCTCAAGTTCGATAAGATTATTAGAACTTTTGGTTTTACTGAAAATGTTAAGGACAACTGCATTTATGTTAAGTTTAAGGGCAGTAGGTTCACAATATTAGTCCTGTATGTGGATGACATATTATTGGCCTGCAGTGATAAGGATATGCTGCACGAGACCAAGAATTTTCTGTCTTCCAATTTTGATATGAAAGATCTCGGTGAAGCTTCATATGTCCTCGGCATTGAGATTCATCGAGATAGGTCTAAAGGTGTGTTGGGACTATCACAAAAGGCATACTTTGAGCGAGTACTAAAGAAATTCAATATGCATAAGTGCTCTGGCTCACCTGCCCCAGTAGTCAAGGGCGATAAGTTTGGGACATTTCAATGTCCGAGGAACCAAATTGAAACTGATCAGATGAAGTCGGTTCCTTATGCTTCAGTTGTCGGAAGCATCATGTATGCACAAGTTTGTACACGCCCTGACTTGGCTTTTATAACCGGGATGCTTGGCAGATTCCAATCAAATCCAGGACTAGACCACTGGAAGGCCGCAAAGAAAGTCTTGCGTTATATGCAAGAGACAAAAGGGTACATGCTTACGTACAGAAGGTCTGATAACCTACAAGTTGTTGGTTATTCAGATTCTGATCATGCCGGTTGTGTGGATAGTAAGAAATCCACGTCAGGTTATGTATTCACACTTGCCGGAGGAGCTATATCGTGGAAAAGCTCCAAACAAACTATAGTTGCTTCATCTACGATGCAAGCAGAGTTTATAGCATGTTATGAGGCCACTGGGCAGGCTGTATGGCTAAAGAATTTCATTCCCGGACTTAAAGTGGTCGACAGCATTTCAAAACCACTTCTATTGTACTGCGATAATGAACCCGCAGTTTTCTATGCGAATAACAACAAGTCAAGTGATGCTGCCAAACACATTGACATTAAGTATCATGTTGTGATGCATAGGATCCAGGATCAAACAACTAATGTTAAGCATATAAGTACGACTCGTATGCTTGCGGATCCGCTAACGAAAGGCTTACCACCCAGAATCTTTCGTGAGCATGTTGCCGGCATGGGATTACTGGAAGCCTTATGATTCTGGAATAAAGGGACCATAATAAGAACCACTCCCAATAAGTATTATGTTATCCATTTCAAGATAGGCTGGTATGCCATAAGTGTTGAGGTTCAATAGCATTTCATTGGTTGTTGTAACACCTCACTTTGGTTTATTATTCCTATGGAGAATGGGCAAATGATGTTAAACCTAACGATCAAGGGGGAGAATGTTGGTTGATCTGTCAGGTTCGACAGTCATTTTCAGTTAACAGAGAAAAGTCAAAACTTAACGTTAAAGGGATGGGCCCACTGGACCAACGTCCAGGGCTTGATCTGTACGTGACTTGTTCTCGTATGTAACAAACGCACCCTGATCGGGGGTGCCAAAACCAACTCGATGGTTTTGGTCCCCTGTTGCGCTGTGCCATATAAAGGGGGGGAGTCTGGCAGAGATCGATACCGAGTTAACGATCTAAACATCTGCTTCCCCCACATCCCAAAACTCTACCGATCTAGAGTGGCCAGAAGCAACGGGAAGACTGGAACCTCGCCGTGCTGTGCCAGGGCAGTGCAGGTGGCGCCCGGAGGGGATCAGGAGGATCTCCAGATCGTCATCGACCACAAGTTCGTCATCAACACCGCCACACCAAGCCTGCCTCACGCAGGCGTCGATGGGATCGTCAGTGCCCAGTAATGCAACACATCTACTCTCTCTGTTTATGATCATTAGGTGTTCTAGTGTCTGCTTTTGCGATCTTGTGCTTCTCATGCATTTTTAATCCTAACACCGTCCGGCCGTCCCACTCCTGCCGATTGAACCGGGAGCGAAACGTAGCCACCGGCCGGCAGCAATCTACCTCTTGAGGGCTTGAGGCCATCTCGCCGCTGCTGGCCCGCGCAGCTGCTGCGGTGGGCTCGTCTCCAAATGGAGAGGGCAGGCTCAACGTGGCATTTTCAAGGCAGCGTCGCGGCGAGAGCTCTGGGCGGTGTGCTTTGGAACAGCGTGAGGAATCGGCGCGGCTCCTCCGCGGCGGAGGGGCTTGAGAGCCTGCCGGATCATTCGTTAAATCGGCAGTACCGGTGCGTTGATCTCCAGCTATTGTGTGGATTATGTCGGTGGGGTATATCTTTCTTTCATGAAGCTCATCATCAAAGTAGGAGCTGCCTCTTCCTCTAACGCATTGGGTCCGTCGTTGTTTAGGGTTTAGGGCTTAACGTTGCCTTCTGCCCACCGCTAGCTCGTGCCTACCTAACCTCTATGATCTCTTCCGCATCGGTGGGGAGCGTCGTCTTTAGGGTGGAATGCTAGTCCGCTCTGATTACGGCAAGTCCAACGAAATTTGGCCGGATTTTCGGTGACTTTGGCGATCGTATGGTGGCAGTTGGCTGAAATTTCCTTCGCGCCAATGCCTTGTGCGAGATGTGGTTCGTGGGCCGAGACAGGGCCAAATCGCATCGTGCGTATGTGGCGTGACAAGGCCCATAGAGATGTATTTACAGTAGCGATTAAATCCGGCCTCGCAAGCCAACGTTAGGAAGCAAGCTACCTACCCAACAGCCCAAGCGTGATTTCCGGCCATAACACGGTAACAGTCCGCGTCGGCCGGCTGGCGCCTCGAGCTAACATGATTAAACACGAAATCTATATTGTATAGGGCTACGTATCTTTCCAAACCCAAACACACCATCTAGCTCCACGCCGACCGATCGCCATGGCCGCCGTCGGGAACCCTCCTGGTCCCTACCACGGCCACCTCCACGATGGCGTCGCGACGCCGCAGGCAGACACGCGGGGCATGCAAGTGTTCATGTGCCAGGTGGCCCTTGTTTCTTTCCTGCTATTCATAGCCTCCCTGGCCCTCACCTTGTCGCGCTTGGGCTCCTCTTCTGAAAGGAGTACCCATGGTGTCGTCGCGCTCGTCCTGGAGATCGCAGGTTTCGCTGGAACGAGCTTCGGCTGCTGGTTTATCAGTAGGCTCGTAAGAGGGAGGTGGATATAGGTTGATCTGATATATACTCCTGCTGCTACTGAAGATCGGACCTGCATCCTGGTCACAAATAGGAGTACATCTGTTTCTTCACCAGGCGTGTGTAATGTGCGTCCGTATTATGCAAGTGCGACAATTAATTAATGCATAGTACTATTATTTGTTTCCTTCACTGGGATTTAGACAATTCTTCTGTACGATCGAGTATTCAGCAATGCAATGTCCTGTGCTAGTTTGGGGTTGTTCGTCTTAAATTGGGGCTTGGTTCCCGTTAATCAATGGCTAAAATAGAGCCCAATGGACCAGATGGTCCACCCAAGAAACCATTAGTCCTTTAGGTTCTAAATCAGGGATATCCGCGCCATGCACGCCTTCCAACAGCCAATACCCATCGCCGTGTGTCGTCGTGACTACTGAGTGCAACCTTCACCGCCAATTGGTCGCCTGTCCGGCGCGAACCAAAAGCTAAGTACTTGAGAAACAATTGAACCGGTATGGCCCCAAGGGAGAAAGGGGAGGAAATTCAAAAAGCGGTCTAGGGTACCACCCCCTCGCCAGCGAGGCCTCGAAAGGGGTGGCACTGGGGCCTTGGAGGTGCGGAGGACCACGACCCCTCGCCAACAGAAGAGTCCTTGTTCTTCTTTTTAGGGTTTTCAGTGTCTTCTTTGGATGGTGAGGCGAAAATGATTAAGGTCATCCCTGCTCTATCCCCACTATGGCGGTGCGCCAAGTGTCGGTGGAGAGCATCTGGAATTGTCTCCCTGACAGTTCTCTCACGATCCGGTGGGTGTTAATTAGTGTCAGTTGGTGTGTTTGCAAGGTCTGGGCCTTCTGATCTATGGTTCGCACATGTGGAATGATTGTTGTTTTGGTGCGCTGGTCTTTTGGCGCCTTAGTGCGACAACTTCCCGTATGTCCACCACACCGAACTATAGCATGGCAAGTTTTGTCAGCTCCGATGAGGGGGGCAAGGATGGCGGCGCTCCTTTGGTTCGCTCCAGTGCTTGCCTGTAGTCGTCACTATGTGGTCCAGTGATCTATTTGTAGTTTTATTACTTTTAGGATTCTTTGACTATTGTTCATGATTATTAATAGATAGGTGAACCTTTTCGCAGGAAAAAGGTACTTGAGAAATAAAACTGTTGCAACAAGAAATATAAGTGATATTAATTTTTTTAGGAACTCTTTGACACACTTCAAAATTATTTCTCTCTAACCAAGTGTTGTTTATAGTCTAATTTGTAAAAGAAAGTCAATAATTATTTTCAGATAAGCACACTATTTTTTTTAGTTTGGCACTAGTAGCATATGTTGTGATTTATTATTGGCCGTCGCGGTGAGTAATATGGCTTTGTGATTTATTACTGAGCGTCACGGAGAGACCATACCATGTGAACGACAAGCTTCTCTAATCTATAACCCGTCTAACGAACAACGACTATGCCGTGTCTTAATGAAAGCTGCGTGTTCCATGTCAAAACAATATAAATAAAAAGTATATTTTTATAAAGAGCATATATAAATAAAAAGTATAATAGATTTTCGAAACGACTCAAGTCAATTCTCCCAAATTTGCCCCGTCACTATATTCATGCATAGGTCAATGTTGCTTCGCAGAGTTCCTTCGACATAATAGGATCTTGATGCTCAGTCTTATCCGTAGGTCATGCCGTCGGTTCAGTCTTTCGGAGGTGCTCATAGGGGTAGGGTGTACGTGTGTGTGTTAGGAGTGAGTGTATGCGTGTATATGTAAGCGTCCGCGTTTGTACTGTGTTTCTCAAAAAAAAAAAGGTCATACCGTTTAGTGGTGCATATGTCGATACAATCTAAGATCTAACAATACTTGCTCAGTATACACGGATCGGCAACCCGGGATAGTGTTTGAATCAATGTTGACTTTCCAATTCCACCACTCACTAGTACAAAAATCGACCGTGTCTGCGGTCTAGGTAGTCTCCTTCACTGTCACAATGCACACGGAAAGTGTATTCACGTGGACGGGCGTGCAATCCAGAGGGAGCTCAGAGCGCGCAGCCGGGAGAAGTAGTCGGTGATCGCGAGCAGAGCTCGTGCACATTGGCGGGTGGTCAGTACCCGCTGCACTTCCTGAAGAATCCGAAGCCGCAGATCATCAGCCTGCAGAACAGCAGATCACCAGAAAGCAGTTAGCAAAACCCTGCATATCTGAAACACACATAGGATTTCCAGGGTACAACCATGGCAACAGAAGTCTACCTGGCGCAGGAGGATTTCCAGAGTGGCAAGCTTTGCAACAGCCACCGTCGTTTGGCCCGTGTAGTCGCCGGAGGAACCTGCCATGCGGCACAGGGACGACGATCCCGACGCGGCGACGGTTTCCACGACTGACTGCCGCAGCTCTTCCATCTCTCGAGAAAGAGCGTCTTCGGCTTGCTGGGAGGAATGTTGCAGGACACAAATACTATCGAGCTGCTTCTCTGTCAGGGGTTCTAGCCGGCTCGCGAGTAACTGCGGTAAATTCATCAAACTTCAGAAAAGGGTATCCAAATGAAGGGAAGTTATAAAAAAAAGAGTACAGTTTGTCAACAAGCTTCGACGACTGTCGATTGGATCGTCGAGGCCCTGTCGGTGACACCTTGAGAAGCTCTGATGGCCGGAAGCCGCTGAGCCAGAGGAAGCACCTCTCAACGGGGGTTGTCCACGTTCCCGACAGCATCTGGAAGGCGTCGATCTTGGCTGCGGCGTCCTTGCGCATGAAAAATTCGTGGCAGCGTGCCATGATGGCGTCGATTATCGCCTGCAGATCGCTGTCGCCGGCGTGGGCGTTGACGGCGGCTCTGAGCTCATCTACCTGCTCATTGTGTTCCTCCAGCCACCGTGCGTACTCCACGCCAAAGGCCAAAGCTCCTGTAATTGGGAAGATGTGGTGGTTTTTCACATAAGGCAGAAGAAAGAATGTGAGTGGTTTCTGTTACCATTTCCATTGGCTGAATGGTGCTGATCTCCCGAAGTAGAAACCAAAAAACCCTGAATAAATAAGCAGACAACATATCACTTGTCAGCGTGTTAGACTAGACAACTACGCGAATGGATTTTGTCGAATCGGAAAAATGGAGAGATGAAGAGCATACCTGCTGGCGAGCACGCTGCAGCTCCTGCTCCAGCTGAGCCAATTTCAGGTTGCTCCTCTCAAGCTGTTGGACATATGCCTGAGGTGGAAGAGGAGGAAGAAAATGATGGGTAAATTTAGGAATTCTTGCCAAGGTGTTCATAGGAGCGCGTGGATCATACCTTTTTTCTTAGCCGGCTTCTCCTGGCAGCTTCACGGTTTTGGGCAAGACGACGTAGTGTCTGTCAGTGAAAGCAAAGATTGAATTCAGATCTGTGACAGCTTCATCTCATGATCCATGTACTGAAGATGTAGTGATCAGTTGTAGTTATACCTTTTGACCTTGTTTACCATTTGGCTTGTCACTGGAATTCGAAGGTGTGAGCGCGCCAACATGCCCTTCTTCGGACTGATCAGAATAGACAAGTTCGGTGAACATCATATATGCAGCAACACTGCAACAGTATGCTTGCAACGGTTTTTGCACACGCATGAAAACTCGAATAGAGTAAGATCGCCAACAAGATCACTAGAGAGACTCCACGATGCCAAGGATAATAAAACAGTTACTGCAGAACATCAAAAGCGAGCATAACTGTATATAACAGAGCTGACTAGTGTGGAAGTAATCGGTACCGCTGGGTTCATCTTGTCGACGTCTAGATCTGTGGATGTATCAGTCCCGCCAGGGCTCGCGTAATCCATGTCAGACTCTTCCCAGCTACCAATTACGCCCGTGGTTAATTACAGCTCACACAGCCAGATTTTGTTGCGCAGCAGGGCCGATAGCTGGAGGAACAGGTTTCAGAGAAGAGTCCGTGAGAGAACTTACAGACGATGTATATATAGCTCCAGTTAGGAACGGCCACAGTTGGGCGACAAATCTGTAGTATAGGTTACATCAAATATCTTCCGGTATCTTTCATCTTCTTCTTTTTTCTTGAAATGAAATATCTTGTGGTATCTCCCTGTAATCAAGGATGGTGGGGTGATGTCCATATCTAGCTGCTAGCTTACGCTGTATCGCAGATACAGAAATCCGTGCTAGCATGGACACAGAAATGAAAGTAATTCAGAATCGATGCGGTGTATCGCAGATATGGAGTAGACAGGTTGGACTCTCTCTTTTTCACGATCGGACTGCCGCGTGCAAGCATCATCCAATGTGTCGTCTCGTCCTGTGTACAACAGCAACGCGACGCGACACAGCTCATGTGCCTTTGCATTAGGCTGCATAGGCCTAGCTAGTAGCTACCCGTAGAGTCGCTCGAGTGGTAAGCGAGTTTCTTCCAACCTCGGTTTCCCTGCCTGTAGGTTTAGATGCATCCATTATGAAAAATGCATTTCAAATGTATTTCGAAATGTTCAAAAAATCCATACAAAATCAAATTGTAGATGCTGATATTCTATATTCGCATACAATGTTTATAAAAGAAGACCTTTTTTGTGCTCCGTGTAAAAAAGATAAAAATATCATGTCAACAGCTATTTTGAAACACCGAAAATTATCTTCTTTTTTTACATGCCAACTAAAATATCCTTTTTTTGGTGAAACTTTGTATACGGACATGAAATACCTGGATGTACGCCAAGATATAAAAAAAATGAAATTTCTAGTCATTTCGAAATACTTGTTTTAGGCAATGGGCATCTACACCTATGAGGCACAATTGGCCGGTAAAACCAAGACATTCAGCCCGACCCGCATACAAAGTGGGCCGGCCCGTCTAGAAGTTTAACCGGTTAAACGAGGACATTCAGCCCGTTCGTGTGCTAAGTGGATCGGCTCATTTAGCAAGTGTGCTGGTCAAACCTAGCCATCTAACCTAGCCCTTGTACTAAATGGGCTGGAAAGTTGACCGGTTAAAGGAAGTCAGCTGGCCCGGCCTAATAACTAATTGGTCTGGCTCGTTTATCCGTATTGGGCCGACCTCCTTAAGACGTAGCAGGTCTTTATGTTGGTCTCTCATCAACCACGAGATTCAGTTAGCATGATGTCGGTACTTTTTTTGTCACGACCCGATTTTTCGTGGCTATATGCCCCTCAACCGTCACGGACCTAAAAATCTGTGGTGGGTCCTTACGTGACATGACATGCACCACAGAACTCGTTTCGTCGGCTTAGACTCATTAACCACGAAAATGACCCCTTAGCCAAAAAACATTGACCTCTTGTTGCCGCCGCACATCACCTCCATGACTCGACACATCATGTTGCGTCGACGTGAGCGAGGCGGGCCAAGGTCATGGCCTCCCGCTACACGCGCACCGCCACATCACGTTGCGTCGCCTGCCATGTGGGAGGCCGTGATTGCCGCCACCTCCGCCCCGGTTGAAGCATAGACCTTGGTGTTCCTGGCGTGCCCTAACCACCTAGCGGGCTTCCATCTTTGCTCTGTCCCGTTGGAGACTCTTCGCTGCCGCCAGCATGGTGACACAGGTAACATGCGTGCGGGCGGCCTCTTTCGCCTCCAGCGCAGCGGGGACAACGACTTGCTGCCGAGTGGCTGATGGCGTGTAACTCACACGTTCGTTGGGAACCCCAAGAGGAAGGTATGATGCGCACAGTAGCAAGTTTTCCTCAGAAAGAAACCAAGGTTTAATCGAACCAAGGGAGCCAAGAAGCACGTTGAAGGTTGATGGTGGCGAAATGTGATGCGGCGCAACAACAGGATTCCGGCGCCAACGTGGAATCTGCACAACAAAACCAAAGTACTTTGCCCCAACGAAACAAGAGGTTGTCAATCTCACCGGCTTGCTGTAACAAAGGATTAAACGTATCGAGTGGAAGATGTTTGCAAAGAAAATAGTAAAACACAATTGCAGATTGTATGCTATGTAAAGAATAGGACCGGGGTCCACAGTTCACTAGAGGTGTCTCTCCCATAAGATAAAAGCATGTTGGGTGAACAAATTACAATCGGGCAATTGACAAATAGAGAAAGGCATAACAATGCATATACATGATATGATAAATATAGTGAGATTTAATTGGGCATTACGATAAAATACATAGACCGCCATCCAACCGCATCTATGCCTAAAAAGTCCACCTTCAAATTATCGTCCGAACCCCATTCAGTATTAAGTTGCTAAGCAACAGACAATTGCATTAAGTATGGTGCGTAATGTAATCGACAACTACATCCTTAGACATAGAATCAATGTTTTATCCCTAGTGGCAACAAGACATCCACAACCTTAGAACTTTCTCACTGTCCCAGATTCAATGGAGGCATGAACCCACTATCGAGCATAAATACTCCCTCTTGGAGTTAAGAGTACAAACTTGGCCAGAGCCTCTACTAATAACGGAGAGCATGCAAGATCATAAACAACACATAAACAATAGATTGATAATCACCATAATCATAGTACTCTCTATCCATCGGATCCCGACAAACACAACATATAGAATTACAGATAGATGATCTTGATCATGTTAGGCAGCTCACAAGATCCAACAATGAAGCACAACAAGGAGAAGACGACCATCTAGCTACGCTATGGACCCATGGTCCAGGGTGAACTACTCACTCATCACTCCGGAGGCGACCATGGCGGTGTAGAGTCCTCCGGAGATGAATCCCCTCTCCGGTAGGGGAGGCGATCTCCGAATCCCCGAGATGGGATTCGCGGCGGCGGCGTCTCCGGAAGGTTTTCCGTATCGTGGCTCTCGGTGGGTTTCGCGACGGAGGCTTTAAGTAGGCGGAAGGTCAACGCGGGGGCCACACGAGGTGCCCAGGGGGTCGACGCGCCAGGCCTCGGCCGCGCCGCCCTAGCTCCCGGCGCCTCGTGGCCCCACTTCGTTATCTCTTCGGTCTTCCGGAAGCTTCGTGCAAAAATAGGACCCGGGCGAAAGTTTCGTCCAATTCCGAGAATATTTCCTTACTAGGATTTCAAACCAAAATAGCAGAAAAACAAGAATCGGCTTTCGCATCTTGTTAATAGGTTAGTTCCAAAATGCATAAATATGACATATAATGTGCATAAAACATGTAGGTATCATCAATAAAGTAGCATGGAACATAAGAAATTATCGATACGTTGGAGACGTATCAGCATCCCCAAGCTTAGTTCTGCTCGTCCCGAGCAGGTAAAACGATAACAAAGATAATTTCAAGTGACATGCCATCATAATCTTGATCATACTATTTGTAAACATATGTAATGAATGCAGCGATCAAAACAAAGGTAATGACATGAGTAAACAACTGAATCATAAAGCAAAGACTTTTCATGAATAGTACTTCAAGACAAGCATCAATAAGTCTTGCATAAGAGTTAACTCATAAAGCAATAAATCAAAGTAAAGGTGTTGAAGCAACACAAAGGAAGATTAAGTTTCAGCGGTTGCTTTCAACTTATAACATGTATATCTCATGGATATTGTCAACATAAAGTAATATAACAAGTGCAATATGCAAGTATGTAGGAATCAATGCACAGTTCACACAAGTGTTTGCTTCTTAAGGTGGAAGGAGATAGGTAAACTGACTCAACAATAAAAGTAAAAGAATGGTCCTTCAAAGAGGAAAGCATCGATTGTTGTATTTGTGCTAGAGCTTTTATTTTGAAAACATGAAACAATTTTGTCAACGGTAGTAATAAAGCGTATGAGTTATGTAAATTATATCTTACAAGTTGCAAGCCTCATGCATAGTATACTAATAGTGTGCACCTCGTCCTACTTAGCTTGGACTACCGGATCTTTGCATGCCATGTTTCAACCAAGTGTCACAAAGGGGTACCTCCATGCCGCCTGTACAAAGGTCTAAGGAGAAAGCTCGCATTTTGGATTTTTCGCTTTTGATTATTCTCAACTTAGACATCCATACCGGGACAACATGGACAACAGATAATGGACTCCTCTTAAATGCATAAGCATGTAGCAATGATTATTATTCTCATATGAGATTGAGGATATATGTCCAAAACTGAAACTTCAACCATGATTCATGGCTTTAGTTAGCGGCCCAATGTTCTTCTCTAACAATTTTGCATGCTCCAACCACTAAAATGATAGATCCTTCAGACAAGACGGACATGCATAGCAACTCACATGATATTCAACAATAGTTGATGGCGTTCCCCAGAAGCATGGTTATCGCACAACAAGCAACTTAATAAAAGATAAAGTGCATAAGTACATATTCAATACTACGATAGTTTTTAAGGCTATTTTGTCCCATGAGCTATATATTGCAAAGGTAAATGATGGAATTTTAAAGGTAGCACTCAAGCAATTTACTTTGGAATGGCGGAGAAATACCATGTAGTAGGTAGGTATGGTGGACACAAATGGCATAGTAGTTGGCTCAAGGATTTTGGATGCATGAGAAGTATTCCCTCTCGATACAAGGTTGCTACAGTAGTAAACAACTTCCAAGACTCAACAAAACAAAAAATTGCTGTAGGTAAAAACATGGGTTGTCTCCCATAAGCGCTTTTCTTTAACGCCTTTCAGCTAGGCGTGCAAATCAAGTAACATCGAGAGTAGAAGCATCAACATCATAGCTTGTTCTAATAATAGAATCAAAAGGCAACTTCATTCTCTTTCTAGGGAAGTGTTCCATACCTTTCTTGAGAGGAAATTGATATTTAATATTACCTTCCCTCATATCAATAACAGCACCAACGGTTCGAAGAAAAGGTCTTCCCAATACAATAGGACAAGATGCATTGCATTCGATATCCAAAACAACATAATCAACGGGGACAAGGTTATTGTTAACCGTAATATGCACATTATCAATCCTCCCCAAAGGTTTCTTTTTAACATTATCGGCAAGATTAACATCCAAATAACAATTCTTCAATGGTAGCAAGTCAAGCATATCATAAATCTTTTTAGGCATAACAGAAATACTTGCACCAAGATCACATAAAGCATTACATTCAAAGTCATTGAATTTCATTTTAATGATGGGCTCCCAACCATCTTCTAACTTTCTAGGAATAGAAGTTTCAAGTTTTAGTTTCTCTTCTCTAGCTTTTATGAGAGCATTTGTAATATGTTTTGTAAAGGCTAAATTTATAGCACTAGCATTAGGACTTTTAGCAAGTTTTTGTAAGAACTTTATAACTTCAGAGATGTGGCAATCATCAAAATCTAAATCATTATGAGCTACAGCAATGGGATCACTGTTCCCAAGGTTGGAAAAAATTTCAGCAGTTTTATCACAAGCAGTTTCAGCAGTTTTAGCAATTTCAGGCAGTTTTGTTCGCTTTGCACTAGGAGTAGAAACATTGCCAACACCAATTATATTACCATTGATAGTAGGAGGTGCAGCAACATGTGGAGAATTAGCATTACTAGTGGTGGTAATAGTCCAAACTTTAGCTACATTATTCTCTTTAGCTAGTTTTTCATTTTCTTCTCTATCCCACCTAGCACGCAATTCAGCCATTAATCTTATATTCTCATTAATTCTAACTTGGATGGCATTTGCTGTAGTAGTAATCTTATTATCAATATCATTATTAGGCATAACTTTCAATTTTAAAAGATTAACATCAGAGGCAAGTCTATCAACTCTAGAAGCAATAGTATCAATTTTATCAAGCTTTTCCTCAACAGATTTGTTAAAAGCAGTTTGTGTACTAATAAATTCTTTAAGCATAGCTTCAAGACCAGAGGGTACATTCCTATTATTGTTGTAAGAATTCCCATAAGAATTACCATAACCATTACCATTAGCAGAAGGATATGGCCTATAGTTATTACCAGAGTTGTTCCTATAAGCATTGTTGTTGAAATTATTATTTTTAATGAAATTCACATCAACATTTTCTTCTTGAGCAACCAATGAAGCTAAAGGAACATTATTTGGATCAACATTAGATCTACCATTCACAAGCATAGACATAATCACATCAATCTTATCACTCAAGGAAGAGGTTTCTTCAACAGAATTTATCTTCTTACCTTGTGGAGCTCTTTCCGTGTGCCATTCAGAGTAATTTATCATCATATTATCAAGAAGTTTTGTAGCCGCCAATGTGATGGACATAAAGGTACCTCCAGCAGCTGAATCCAATAAATTCCGCGAAGAAAAATTTAGTCCTGCATAGAAGGTTTGGATGATCATCCAAGTAGTAGTCCATGGGTTGGGCAATTCTTTACCAAAGTTTTCATTCTCTCCCATGATTGAGCAACATGTTCAGTATCTAATTGTTTAAAATTCATTATGCTACTTCTCAAAGATATAATTTTAGCGGGAGGATAATATCTACAAATAAAAGCATCCTTGCATTTAGTCCATGAATCATACTATTCTTAGGCAAAGATAGCAACCAATCTTTAGCTCTTCCTCTTAATGAGAAAGGAAACACTTTCAATTTAATAATATCACCATCTACATCCTTATACTTTTGCATTTCACAAAGTTCAACAAAATTATTGAGATGGGCAGCAGCATCATCAGAACTAGCACCAGAAAATTGATCTCTCATAACCAGATTCAAAAGGTTTAATTTCAAAGAATTCTGTAGTAGCAGGTGGAGCAATAGGTGTGCATAGGAAATCATTATTATTTGCATTTGTGAAATCACACAACTTAGTATTTTCAGGGGTATTCATTTTAGCAACGGTAAATAAAACAAACTAGATAAAGTAAATGCAAGTAACTAATTTTTTTGTGTTTTTGATATGGAGAGCAAGACAGTAAATAAAGTAAAACTAGCAACTAATTTTTTTGTATTTTGATTTAGTGCAGCAAACAAAGTAGTAAATAAAATAAAGCAAGACAAAAACAAAGTAAAGAGATTGAGAAGTGGAGACTCCCCTTGCAGCGTGTCTTGATCTCCCGGCAACGGCGCCTAAAAAGAGCTTGATGGCGTGTAACTCACACGTTCGTTGGGAACCCCAAGAGGAAGGTATGATGCGCACAGTAGCAAGTTTTCCCTCAGAAAGAAACCAAGGTTTAATCGAACCAGTAGGAGCCAAGAAGCACGTTGAAGGTTGATGGTGGCGAAATGTGATGCGGCGCAACAACAGGATTCCGGCGCCAACGTGAATCTGCACAATAAAAAAGTACTTTGCCCCAACGAAACAGAGGTTGTCAATCTCACCGGCTTGCTGTAACAAAGGATTAAACGTATCGAGTGGAAGATGTTTGCAAAGAAAATAGTAAAACACAATTGCAGTAGATTGTATGCTATGTAAAGAATAGGACCGGGGTCCACAGTCACTAGAGGTGTCTCTCCCATAAGATAAAAGCATGTTGGGTGAACAAATTACAGTGGGCAATTGACAAATAGAGAAAGGCATAACAATGCATATACATGATATGATAAATATAGTGAGATTTAATTGGGCATTACGACAAAATACATAGACCGCCATCCAACTGCATCTATGCCTAAAAAGTCCACCTTCAAAGTTATCGTCCGAACCCCATTCAGTATTAAGTTGCTAAGCAACAGACAATTGCATTAAGTATGGTGCGTAATGTAATCGACAACTACATCCTTAGACATAGAATCAATGTTTTATCCCTAGTGGCAACAGCACATCCACAACCTTAGAACTTTCTGTCACTGTCCCAGATTCAATGGAGGCATGAACCCACTATCGAGCATAAATACTCCCTCTTGGAGTTAAGAGTACAAACTTGGCCAGAGCCTCTACTAATAACGGAGAGCATGCAAGATCATAAACAACACATAAACAATAGATTGATAATCACCATAATCATAGTACTCTCTATCCATCGGATCCCGACAAACACAACATATAGAATTACAGATAGATGATCTTGATCATGTTAGGCAGCTCACAAGATCCAAAAATGAAGCACAACAAGGAGAAGACGACCATCTAGCTACTGCTATGGACCCATGGTCCAGGGGTGAACTACTCACTCATCACTCCGGAGGCGACCATGGCGGTGTAGAGTCCTCCGGAGATGAATCCCCTCTCCGGCAGGTGCCGAGGCGATCTCCCGAATCCCCCGAGATGGGATTACGGCGGCGCGTCTCCGGAAGGTTTTCTATCGTGGCTCTCGCATCGGGGTTTTCGCGACGGAGGCTTTAAGTAGGCGGAAGGTCAACGCGGGGGGCCACACGAGGTGCCCAGGGGGTAGGAAGGCGCGGCCAGGGCCTGGGCCGCGCCGCTGATCAACTGTATATATAGGGTAATTATTCGCCCACGGACAGTGGATGTCGTTCTTTCCACAGGGACTAGGCGACGACTACGGTACTCGGCTAAATCTAGGTCACACAAATAGATTTGGTTTTTGCAAAGAAATAAATCTAAACTACAGAGCAGTTTCAAAGGTCACACAAGCGATCAGATGCATCTCAGCTAGAACAACAAACAAAGAAAAATGACTGACAAAACACACTCACTAGCATACATTTGAGACTGGGATAGAAGCAAATGGGATAGAGGACAGAGAGCAAAACTAGCACATACACATCTTATACGAGAAACTGAACATGTTTGTGCACCAAGTGCAGCTCACAGGGTAACACACAAGTGACGGAAGTGACAAGTAGGTACATACATATGAGCAAGTAACACAGTAGCACAAATACACGTGAACACTACACAGCAGTTTTTATCACAGGTTACAGTAGTATAGCACGGTATCAAAACAAGCTCCTCGACAATTCAATGTCTAGTGAAGATTAGCAGAGAAAAAGACCGGGATAGAGAAGAAAAGGATCATCACTACACTGAACTGTCTTGTGAGCAAATTACCGAACACCTTGTGGGCGTCCAGGAGTCGGTGAAGAGGAGGCTCTTGTGCTTGCAGCAGCAGGGGATCAGAGGATGGAGCAGTAGGAGATCAGAAGAAGGAAGTGGTCGTCGCCGTCTCAGGTTCGTTGGTGAAGGTCTGAAGGAGCAGCAGCAAGGGGTTGAGGAAGATGAGCTTCAGGTTGCCATCGTCTTCGTCGCGGACGCTTGAGTCGATGACGAGCAGCAGGCGACTGATCGATGCAGAGGGCAGCCCAACGTCATCTGGTGGTGGCTCGGTGGCGCGCCGCCACGCCTGGCCTAGCCGTGGCCGCGGCCAGAGGTGGAGCAGGAGCAAAGGGGATTAGGGATAGAAGTGCCAGGCCTGGTCGACTTGGAGATGCTGCTAGGGATTTGATGCCACGATCTGATGTGGTAGCTTTGCAACTTTGACCCTGTACTTCTAATGTTTCATCACAAGTTCATCCCTCATCTCTTCAGCTAGGCCCCTGGATATTTATTCTTCTTTATATTTGGCTCCTTCTATTGATTACAGTAACATCAACTCATCTTCACGATCCATTATAGAAGCACTTTGGGCCTTCTCACCCTGAACTGCAAAAACGTATGAACAGACTGTAACTTGTTGTTTTTGATGACTTCTAGTATTTTAGCATGCTTTTGCACTCGGAATGATACCAAAAATAAAGCTAAAAGGTAATTATAAGTGCTGGAAAATGTTATATAAATTATGCTTATCATACCCCCACACTCGAGCTTTTGCTTGTCCTCAAGCAAATGAAACATGCAATAATCTTGCAATTTTGACAACATTAAAATAAGTGATACTGCAAACAAGACATATCAAGCAATATTAGAGATCAACTTGCAATGTGCTACATCCCAACAAATTTCTTCTGGCTGTCCGAAGTATACATATTTTTGGTTTAGTAAACTTTCCAATGATTACCTGCCATCACATTCTGAATACAAGAGAAGACAAAACTCTGAATGCAAGTTATGACATAGCCTAGAAGTGAGCTACGATTCCACAATTTATAAATCAAATATGAATGCATGGGGACAACAGAGAGAGGGAAATTTTGGCACATTTGAGATGCCAAGGCAGAACCACTTATTGAGGAACTAGGAAGTACTCTCTTTCTTTCTTTTATTTTATTTTTATTTTTTTTCTTTTTCTTTTTTCTTTTTCTTCTTTTCTTTTTCTTTTTTTTCTTTTTCTTGTCAAGAACACCACAATGGCTACTACGGCTGCACTTTTATTTGGGGACAGAGTGTGGCAGGGCCACTGATTTGATGCAATGCAAAGTTTTTGAAAGGTTTCTACAATCGATTGTGCCTCATTTTCACATGCTACCGATCCCGAGACCATAGCATACTACTTTTAGCACAGCCAATTGATTAGCTCACTACTAGCCTAATTGCCACAGCTTAAACATCTAAGACAGTGTATTCTCAAATATTCAGAAGTGATAGACAGGGAATAAGGGGAATTTAAACTACTCCAGCAACAGGTATATCCCAGACAAAAAGAATAGGCTGTTACAGATCAAGCAATATGCATTTGATTTCAGACATTGCTAGATATTTAATGTTGCAAGCATCAAATGAGAATTTGAGCTCAAGCTTTCTTTTATTTCTTTGAAACCTTGCTGCGAGAAATTCATTTTCAACGATATAAACAATGCAACAGAATTTATGTAGATAGCATGCAGCAAATGGATTTCCCCCCACACTTAGAATTTTCATTAACCAAATGGGGTAAGAAACAGCTCACCGGGCATATAATGCAGCAGCTCACAACCTTCTACATCATCATGCTTTTATTCATTTTCTCTTCACCCTTCTCCTCATTCCATTCCAACTTTTCTCCTCATCGCCATGCCATACATCCACCAGGATCCCAAGGGATGTCAACCCGAACCATCTTTGGCCTCGATGAGTGGTGCACAAGTAAAATCCTGAAAGTACACTCACACAAAGAACAACTTGCACAAGTGATAGGGTTCGCACCCACTAGATCATCAATTGAGTAACCAATTATATAAGCATAGCAATAAAAGATAGCATGAAGGAATGTCAACAAAGAATTGCATGTTACATAGGTATTATCAATGGTTCTGCATGCTTTGTTAAGGAAGTTGAAATCATCATACCTGAGATGGTTGAGCAGTTTCAATACTGCCTTAATGGGAGATGTCATGGGATGTATGGTAGTAGAAATTTCTTGAGGGACAATGTCAGTAATGGAAGTAGTTGAGCTTAGCTCTTTGACATCTGAGGTAACCTCATCCTCATCAATCGTGAAGATCTCCATCTCAGGCTCAAAGGCTGCAGAATCAATGCTGCTATCATACTCGGATGTGAACTTCTCCATTTCTGTTTGCAGCAGCACATCATCAATATCAACCGAAGGTGGATCCTCAACATCAAAACCAACTGACTGAAGCTCAGGCTCACATATGAAAGATTCATCCAGGAGAATAACTGAATCTTGCACATTGGCGTCCCTTTGAGCTACCATGTGTGTATCACTTACGATGGCATCATCATCATCAAACAAGACCCATGCAAGATCGATTTTGTCACATGAAGAATCTGATTTAAGCTTTTGAGTAGGAGGTGGCTGAGTAGGTGTAGTAGTCTCATAGCAGCAAGCCAACAAGTCTAAACTGGGCTTCTCACCATACCACTGAAATTGGTGGAAGGCTAAGTTCTCGATGAGCATAGTTGCACCATCAACGGTTTTGTTCATGATTGTTCCACCAGCTGACATATCAATAAGATCTCTGGAAGCACATGTCAGCCCTCTGTAGAATATTTGTAGCACTAACCAATCCTTTTGCCCATGGTTAGGACATTTTCTAAGAAGATCCTTATATCTCTCCCAAGCTGCGTACAAGCTTTCACTGCCATCTTGTGCAAAACTGAGGATCTGGTCACGAATTGCAGATTGCTTGTGCAGTGGAAAATATGTTTCTAGGAAAGCTTGTGAAATCTCACCCCAAGTGTATGACCTTGATGGCAAGGAATAGTACCAATCCTTAGCACCATCCCTGAGAGAGAATGTGAACAACATACACTTGATTGCATCCTGAGAAACTTCATGGTACTGGACTGTGTTCGCATACTCGAGGACATTGCGGATGTGCTCATGAGGGTCTTCAACGGGTAATCCTCTAAACTGATTCTGCTGGACAAGAGCAATAAGTCCAGGTCTCAACTCAAAGTTTTCTGCTTCAATAGATGGCCAAATTGGCCCTGTTATAGTATCCAAACTACTTGGCAACCAAAGGTCACGAACTAAAGCCATATTTTCAAGTGCAACTATTAGTCAACCTGCAAATAGTTAATATATCCTACAAAAACTGACAAACAACACACACTGGTGAGACGGTTAGTATCCTAATAAGCCGAAGCAACAAAAAGAGAAAAAAGATAAGAGAAACACAGAAACAAATTTCACAGAAAAAAAAACAAGCTACCCTAAACCTAGTCTCTAACCTCACACGATAGCTCGACGCTAGTCCCCGGCAACGGCGCCAATTTGATCAACTGTATATATAGGGTAATTATTCGCCCACGGACAGTGGATGTCGTTCTTTCCACAGGGACTAGGCGACGACTACGGTACTCGGCTAAATCTAGGTCACACAAATAGATTTGGTTTTTGCAAAGAAATAAATCTAAACTACAGAGCAGTTTCAAAGGTCACACAAGCGATCAGATGCATCTCAGCTAGAACAACAAACAAAGAAAAATGACTGACAAAACACACTCACTAGCATACATTTGAGACTGGGATAGAAGCAAATGGGATAGAGGACAGAGAGCAAAACTAGCACATACACATCTTATACGAGAAACTGAACATGTTTGTGCACCAAGTGCAGCTCACAGGGTAACACACAAGTGACGGAAGTGACAAGTAGGTACATACATATGAGCAAGTAACACAGTAGCACAAATACACGTGAACACTACACAGCAGTTTTTATCACAGGTTACAGTAGTATAGCACGGTATCAAAACAAGCTCCTCGACAATTCAATGTCTAGTGAAGATTAGCAGAGAAAAAGACCGGGATAGAGAAGAAAAGGATCATCACTACACTGAACTGTCTTGTGAGCAAATTACCAAACACCTTGTGGGCGTCCAGGAGTCGGTGAAGAGGAGGCTCTTGTGCTTGCAGCAGCAGGGGATCAGAGGATGGAGCAGTAGGAGATCAGAAGAAGGAAGTGGTCGTCGCCGTCTCAGGTTCGTTGGTGAAGGTCTGAAGGAGCAGCAGCAAGGGGTTGAGGAAGATGAGCTTCAGGTTGCCATCGTCTTCGTCGCGGACGCTTGAGTCGATGACGAGCAGCAGGCGACTGATCGATGCAGAGGGCAGCCCAACGTCATCTGGTGGTGGCTCGGTGGCGCGCCGCCACGCCTGGCCTAGCCGTGGCCGCGGCCAGAGGTGGAGCAGG
The DNA here is from genome assembly GCA_030979885.1 of Lolium multiflorum. Classification (NCBI taxonomy): domain Eukaryota; kingdom Viridiplantae; phylum Streptophyta; class Magnoliopsida; order Poales; family Poaceae; genus Lolium; species Lolium multiflorum. The sequence continues at coordinate 188,159,380 of CM061747.1, forward strand.
AGCAAAGGGGATTAGGGATAGAAGTGCCAGGCCTGGTCGACTTGGAGATGCTGCTAGGGATTTGATGCCACGATCTGATGTGGTAGCTTTGCAACTTTGACCCTGTACTTCTAATGTTTCATCACAAGTTCATCCCTCATCTCTTCAGCTAGGCCCCTGGATATTTATTCTTCTTTATATTTGGCTCCTTCTATTGATTACAGTAACATCAACTCATCTTCACGATCCATTATAGAAGCACTTTGGGCCTTCTCACCCTGAACTGCAAAAACGTATGAACAGACTGTAACTTGTTGTTTTTGATGACTTCTAGTATTTTAGCATGCTTTTGCACTCGGAATGATACCAAAAATAAAGCTAAAAGGTAATTATAAGTGCTGGAAAATGTTATATAAATTATGCTTATCATACCCCCACACTCGAGCTTTTGCTTGTCCTCAAGCAAATGAAACATGCAATAATCTTGCAATTTTGACAACATTAAAATTTCGTGAATTAAATATTTCCTTACTAGGATTTCGAAACCAAAAACAGCAGAAAACAGAACTTGCTCTTCGGCATCTTGTTAATAGGTTAGTTCCAAAATGCATAAATATGACATATAATGTGCATAAAACATGTAGGTATCATCAATAAAGTAGCATGGAACATAAGAAATTATCGATACGTTGGAGACGTATCAGTGGCCTCTTCTTTGGTCGTCAGTCCAGCGACCTCGTCCGCTTCTCCTCCATCTCGTACCACCACCGCTGCTCTTGCGCCATGAAATAGCAGCCACGGTCCTCCAAGGCCACTGGCCGGAAGGAGAGCTCGACTATGGGCTCCTCTTGTCCTTTGAGCGTGCGAGAGCTCTCGAAGGACTCAAGGAGGACGCGTTGCTGAGCCGTGGTGGGGCGCGAAGAGGGACTTTGCCGAAGTCTTCCTGTCGTTGCCTATTCGACGGTACCCCGGAAGAGGGATCCTCACGTAGCGGACAAGATATGGGGGCCATAGGGCGGAGCACCATTGGGACGGTGGTACGCAATTTACCCAACTTGGGAACACGCTGCACGGAGGCATGGCCTCTTCTGGTTGTCTGAAATTATATGGGCGCTTTCAAGTTGTTACAATGAGTTGTGGTTGTGCCTCTAGGGTTCCCGGGATCCGGCTTACGAAGGCGTTAGGATCTAGGGTTTACACGTCCTAGCTGGAATATAAAGACGCCGTGATCTAGGGTTTACCCGGTTAGAAAATTTTTAGAATCGACAAATTCGAAAAGAGTAAAAATTTACAGCAAAGTCAAGATTTTTTCCTGCAAAAAAAATGTGGCGCACCAATTGCACATGCGCCACATAATTCTTTGGCTGAAATTTGAATTTCGGTGGCACCTCCTCCTCCTCTCCTCCAATTCTCCTCCTCACATTCTCCTCCACTTCCACTTCCCCTCCTCTCCTCCACTCCCCCTCCTCTCCTCCACTTATCCCCCTCTCCTCCACTCTTCCTCCTCTCCTCCACTTCTCCTCCTTTCTCCTCCTCCCTCCTCTCCTCCTCCTCCTCATCCCCCACCTCGGGCGACCCCCTTCGTCCGGCCTCCTCCTCCTCCATCCATCCACCACCTCTGGCCGGCCTCCTCCTCCACCCACCTCAACTCACCCCACCACCCACCCACCTAAGGCAAATTTTAAAAAATTCCAGCGAAATTCCAGTGGCCCCATATCTAGATCTGGCCGCCTTTTTAAAAAAATTCCAAAAAAATTGTGGCGCACCACCGCTGGGTGCGCCATAGAAAGTTTTCTGTGCCGCAAATTCAACAAAGTAGCTATCAAATATAGGAGGTATATTGTAATCATAATCAAATTTATCCTCCATAACAGGTGGTAACAAAAGACTACTATCATTATAATCATCATAAATAGGAGGCAAAGTATCATCAAAGTAAATTTTCTCCTCAATGCTTGGGGGACTAAAAATATCATGCTCATCAAAGCCAGCTTCCCCAAGCTTAGAATTTTCCATAGCATTAGCAACAATGGTGTTCAAAGCATTCATACTAATAACATTCCCATTATCATGCATATAAAGTTCCATGGGTTTCTTAATTCTTTCTTCAAACACATCATGTCCTAATTCAAGATAAAGTTCATAAAGATCTCTCATATTTTTGTTGTTTTCCATTATGCCTAACTAGTGTAAACAAGAAACAAAAAGATGCAATTGCAGGATCTAAAGGAAATAGCTTCTACCTTTTACCTTTCCTCCCCGGCAACGGCGCCAGAAAAGTGCTTGATGTCTACGGGTGCTTCTATTCTTGTAGACAGTGTTGGGCCTCCAAGTGCGAGGTTTGTAGAACAGCAGCAAGTTTCCCTTAAGTGGATTACCCAAGGTTTATCGAACTCGGAGGAAGAGGTCAAAGATATCCCTCTCATGCAACCCCAACCACAAAGCAAGAAGTCTCTTGTGTCCCCAACACACCAAATAGGTGCACTAGTTCGGCGAAGAGATAGTGAAATACAGGTGGTATGAATATATATGAGCAGTAGCAACGGTGCCAGAAAATAGCTTGCTGGCGTGTAGTTGATGGTGGTAGTATTGCAGCAGTAGTAACGCAGTAAAACAGTAAACAAGCAGTAGTAACTCAGCAGTATTTAGGAACAAGGCCTAGGGATTACACTTTCACTAGTGGACACTCTCAACATTGATCACATAACAGAATAGATAAATGCATACTCTACACTTTTGTTGGATGATGAACACATTGCGTAGGATTACACGAACCCTCAATGCCGGAGTTAACAAGCTCCACAATAATGCTCATATTTTAGTAACCTTTAGTGTAAGATAGATCAAAACGACTAAACCAAGTACTAGCATAGCATGCACACTGTCACCTTCATGCATATGTAGGAGGAATAGATCACATCAATATTATCATAGCAATAGTTAACTTCGCAATCTACAAGAGATCATGATCATAGCATAAACCAAGTACTAACACGGTGCACGCACTGTCACCTTTGCACACATGCAGGAGGAATAAAACTACTTTAATAACACATCACTAGAGTAGCACATAGATAAATTGTGATACAAACACATTGCAATCATCAAGAGATATAAATAAGCACTTCACTACGCTCTTCAACAGTGAATAAGTACTTCGTGAAATATAGCCTAAGAGACCCACACGGTGCACACACTGTCACCTTTACACACGTGGGACAAGGAGTCTCCGGAGATCACATAAGTAAAACCCACTTGACTAGCATAATGACATCTAGATTACAAGCATCATCATATGAATCTCAATCATGTAAGGCAGCTCATGAGATTATTGTATTGAAGTACATGGGAGAGAGATGAACCACATAGCTACCGGTACAGCCCCGAGCCTCGATGGAGAACTACTCCTCCTCATGGGAGCAGCAGCGGTGATGAAGATGGCGGAAGATGGCAGCGGTGTCGATGGAGAAGCCTTCCGGGGGCACTTCCCCGTCCCGCAGGTGCCGAACAGAGACTCCTGTCCCCGATCTTGGCTTCGCGATGGTGGCGGCTCGGGATGGTTTCGCGTGTGGCTTCCTCTGTAAGGGTTTTGCGGGGGCTTTAAATAGGCGAAGAGGCGGCGCAGAGGGTCAACGAGGCGACGACACCATAGGGTGGCGCGGGCCAGCCCTGGCCGCCACCATGTCATCTGGGCCCACAGGGCCCCCTCCGCAGCTCTCGGTGTTCTGATGCTTCCGGGCAAAATAGGAACCCGGGCGTTGATTTCGTCCAATTCCGAGAATATTTCGTTACTAGGATTTCGAAACCAAAAACAGCAAAACAGGAACTGGCACTTCGGCATCTTGTTAATAGGTTAGTTCCAAAATGCGTAAATACGACATATAATGTGCATAAAACATGTAGGTATCATCAATAAAGTAGCATGGAACATAAGAAATTATCGATACGTTGGAGACGTATCGCATCCCCAAGTTAGTTCGCTCGTCCCGAGCAGGTAGAACGATAACAAAGATAATTTCTTAAGTGACATGCCGTCATAAACTTGATCATATTGTAAACATATGTAATGAATGCAGAGATCAAAACAATGGTAATGACATGAGTAAACAACTGAATCATAAAGCAAAGACTTTTCATGAATAGTACTTCAAGACAAGCATCAATAAGTCTTGCATAAGAGTTAACTCATAAAGCAATAAATCAAAGTAAAGGTGTTGAAGCAACACAAAGGAAGATTAAGTTTCAGCGGTTGCTTTCAACTTATAACATATATATCTCATGGATATTGTCAACATAAAGTAATATAATAAGTGCAATATGCAAGTATGTAAGAATCAATGCACAGTTTACACAAGTGTTTGCTTCTTAAGGTGGAGAGAGATAGGTAAACTGACTCAACATGAAAGTAAAAGAATGGTCCTTCAAAGAGGAAAGCATCGATTGCTATATTTGTGCTAGAGCTTTTATTTTGAAAACATAAAGAGAGCATAAAAGTAAAGTTTTGAGAGGTGTTTGTTGTTGTCAACGAATGGTAGCGGGTACTCTGACCCCCTGCCAGACAAACCTTCAAAGAGCGGCTCCCATTTTATTTTATTTTTGGGTGGCACTCCTTCCAACCTTTCTTTCACAAACCATGGCTAACCGAATCCTCGGGTGCCTGCCAACAATCTCATACCATGAAGGAGTGCCTTTTTATTTTAGTTTTATTATGATAACACTCCTCCCCACCTTTCCTTTCTCAAGCCATGGCTAACCGAATCCTTCGGGTGCCGTCCAACAATCACATACCATGGAGGAGTGTATATTTTTGTTAATTAATTTGGGACTGGGAATCCCATTGCCAGCTCTTTTTGCAAAATTATTGGATAAGCGGATGAAGCCACTAGTCCATTGGTGAAAGTTGCCCAACAAGATTGAAAGATAAACACCACATACTTCCTCATGAGCTATAAAACATTGACACAAATCAGAGGTGATAAATTTTGAATGGTTTAAAGGTAGCACTCAAGCAATTTACTTTGGAATGGCAGAGAAATACCATGTAGTAGGTAGGTATGGTGGACACAAATGGCATAGTGGTTGGCTCAAGGATTTTGGATGCATGAGAAGTATTCCCTCTCGATACAAGGCTTAGGCTAGCAAGGTTATTTGAAACAAACACAAGGATGAACTGGTGCAGCAAAACTCACATAAAAGACATATTGTAAACATTATAAGACTCTACACCGTCTTCCTTGTTGTTCAAAACTCAATACTAGATATTATCTAGACTCTAGAGAAACCAAATATGCAAACCAAATTAGCAAGCTCTAAGTATTTCTTCATTAATGGGTGCAAAGTATATGATGCAAGAGCTTAAACATGAGCACAACAATTGCCAAGTATCAAATTATCCAAGACATTTTACCAATTACTACATGTAGCATTTTCCAATTCCAACCATATAACAATTTAACGAAGAGGAAACTTTGCCATGAATATTATGAGCTAAGAACACATGTGTTCATACGAACCAGCGGAGCGTGTCTCTCTCCCACACAAGGATGAACTTGTTCAGAGAACTAAGATAACAAACCAAAAACAAAAATAAAAGCACACAGATGCTCCAAGTAAAATACATAGGATGTGACCGAATAAAAATATAGTTTCACTAGAAGAAACCTGATAAGTTGTCGATGAAGAAGGGGATGCCTTGGGCATCCCCAAGCTTAGATGCTTGAGTCTTCTTAAAATATGCAGGGATGAACCACCGGGGCATCCCCAAGCTTAGACCTTTCACTCTTCTCGATCACATTATATCACCCTCTTCTATTGACCCTTGAAAACTTCCTTCACACCAAACTTCAAGCAAACTCATTAGAGGGTTAGTGCATAATCAAAAATTCACATGTTCAGAGGTGACACAATCATTCTTAACACTTCTGGACATTGCACAAAACTTCTGAAAGTTAATGGAACAAAGAAACTCATTCAACTTAACAAAAGTGGCAATGCGAAATAAAAGGCAGAATCTGTCAAAAACAGAACAGTCCGTAAAGACGAATTTTAAGATGGCACCAGACTTGCTCAAATGGAAAAACTCAAAACTAATGAAAGTTGCGTACATATCTGAGGATCACGCTCGTAAATTGGCAGATTTTTTCGAATTTTCTACAGAGAACTGTGCCCAGATTCGTGACAGACAGCATTTCTGTTTCTGCGCAGCGATCCCAAATATAACATCAACTTTAACATAGAAACTTTACTTGGCACAAAAACATGATAAGGAGAGGTTGCTACAGTAGTAAACAACTTCCAAGACTCAACAAAACAAAAATTGCTGTAGTAAAATAAACACATGGGTTATCTCCCAAGAAGTTCTTTCTTTATAGCCATTAAGATGGGCTCAGCAGTTTTAATGATGCACTCGCAAGAAATAGAAGTTGAAGCAAAAGAGAGCATCAAGAGGCAAATTCAAAACAAATTTAAGCCTAACATGCTTCCTATGCATAAGAATCTTGTAAATAAACAAGTTCATGAAGAGCAAAGTAACAAGCATAGGAAGATAAAACAAGTGTAGCTTCAAAAATTTCAGCACATAGAGAGGTGTTTTAGTAACATGAAAATTTCTACAACCATATTTTCCTCTCTCATAATAACTTTCAGTAGCATCATGAGCAAACTCAACAATATAACTATCACATAAAGCATTCTTATCATGAGTCTCATGCATAAAATAATTACTCTCCACATAAGCATAGTCATTTTTATTAGTTGTAGTGGGAGCAAATTCAACAAAGTAGCTATCAAATATAGGAGGTATATTGTAATCATAATCAAATTTATCCTCCATAACAGGTGGTAACAAAAGACTACTATCATTATAATCATCATAAATAGGAGGCAAAGTATCATCAAAGTAAATTTCTCCTCAATGCTTGGGGGACTAAAAATATCATGCTCATCAAAGCCAGCTTCCCCAAGCTTAGAATTTTCCATAGCATTAGCAACAATGGTGTTCAAAGCATTCATACTAATAACATTCCCATTATCATGCATATAAAGTTCCATGGGTTTCTTAATTCTTTCTTCAAACACATCATGTCCTAATTCAAGATAAAGTTCATAAAGATCTCTCATATTTTTGTTGTTTTCCATTATGCCTAACTAGTGTAAACAAGAAACAAAAAGATGCAATTGCAGGATCTAAAGGAAATAGCTTCGAGTACTTACAATGGCGCCGGAAAATAGCTTAGTAGCCGAGGTCCGGAGTGTGAGTACCTTTTACCTTTCCCCCGCAACGGCGCAGAAAGTGCTTGATGTCTACGGTGCTTCTATTCTTGTAGACAGTGTTGGGCCTCCAAGTGCAGAGGTTTGTAGAACAAGCAAGTTTCCCTTAAGTGGATTACCCAAGGTTTATCGAACTCGGGGAGGAAGAGGTCAAAGATATCCCTCTCATGCAACCCTGCAACCACAAAGCAAGAAGTCTCTTGTGTCCCCAACACACCAAATAGGTGCACTAGTTCGGCGAAGAGATAGTGAAATACAGGTGGTATGAATATATATGAGCAGTAGCAACGGTGCCAAAATAGCTTGCTGGCGTGTAGTTGATGGTGGTAGTATTGCAGCAGTAGTAACGCAGTAAAACAGGAAACAAGCAGTAGTAACTCAGCAGTATTTAGGAACAAGGCCTAGGGATTACACTTTCACTAGTGGACACTCTCAACATTGATCACATAACAGAATAGATAAATGCATACTCTACACTTTTGTTGGATGATGAACACATTGCGTAGGATTACACGAACCCTCAATGCCGGAGTTAACAAGCTCCACAATAATGCTCATATTTTAGTAACCTTTAGTGTAAGATAGATCAAAACGACTAAACCAAGTACTAGCATAGCATGCACACTGTCACCTTCATGCATATGTAGGAGGAATAGATCACATCAATATTATCATAGCAATAGTTAACTTCGCAATCTACAAGAGATCATGATCATAGCATAAACCAAGTACTAACACGGTGCACGCACTGTCACCTTTGCACACATGCAGGAGGAATAAAACTACTTTAATAACACATCACTAGAGTAGCACATAGATAAATTGTGATACAAACACATTGCAATCATCAAGAGATATAAATAAGCACTTCACTACGCTCTTCAACAGTGAATAAGTACTTCGTGAAATATAGCCTAAGAGACCCACACGGTGCACACACTGTCACCTTTACACACGTGGGACAAGGAGTCTCCGGAGATCACATAAGTAAAACCCACTTGACTAGCATAATGACATCTAGATTACAAGCATCATCATATGAATCTCAATCATGTAAGGCAGCTCATGAGATTATTGTATTGAAGTACATGGGAGAGAGATGAACCACATAGCTACGGTACAGCCCGAGCCTCGATGGAGAACTACTCCTCCTCATGGGAGCAGCAGCGGTGATGAAGATGGCGGTGAAGATGGCAGCGGTGTCGATGGAGAAGCCTTCCGGGGCACTTCCCCGTCCGCAGGTGCCGGAACAGAGACTCCGTCCCCAGATCTTGGCGCGATGGTGGCGACTGATGGTTTCGCGTACCGTGGCTTCCTCTGTAAGGGTTTCGGCGGGGCTTTAAATAGGCGAAGAGGCGGCGCAGGAGGGTCAACGAGGCGACGACACCATAGGGTGGCGCGGCCCAGCCCTGGCCGTGCCACCATGTCATCTGGGGCCCACAGGGCCCCCTCCGGCAGCTCTCGGGTGTTCGGATGCTTCCGGGCAAAATAGGAACCAGGCGTTGATTTCGTCCAATTCCGAGAATATTTCGTTACTAGGATTTCTGAAACCAAAAAGCAGAATACGGAACGCACTTCGGCATCTTGTTAATAGGTTAGTTCCAAAAATGCGTAAATACGACATATAATGCATAAAACATGTAGGTATCATCAATAAAGCATGGAACATAAGAAATTATCGATACGTTGGAGATGTCATGGCCATGTGTTAAAATTTTTTTGGCGTGATTTCTGTGGCGTCTCCGCGCCACCGGCCAGGTGCGCCACTAAAGAGTCTTTTCCTACTAGTGGAGGGAGATAGTATCTCTCCGCCTCATCTGCATCGCTTCCTCATGGGTTTCTTTGACGGTGGCTTTCCATTCCGCCGCAAGCTTTCTGGCCTTCGCATACTCTTCCTCTGTTGCCTGCCCATTTTCTACAGCTTGTACAACCTGTGGGTTTCCTCATTGTCCTGAAGGACTGATGTTGTGACCTTGGCCAAGTTTTGAGCTTCCGCCAAGAGTTCTTTTCACCGAGCTTCAAAGCTTCCGGATCCGCAATCACCTCTGGGGTGATTGGGGTGGTCAGGATTTTCTTTTTGCTGGACATGTTTTCCGTGCTGGCCTGCTATTTCCATGAGAGTCTCGGCTGCCATCCCTTCCTGAAACTTCAGGCTCCGCCCTCCGCTTGTTCCACCGTCCTACGGGAACGGAACGTGACGGGGCATGCGGATGGGATGGATCCGGGATTGTTGCTTGAGGCAGAGTCTTCTCTGGGTCGTCATCCTTGTCATCATCAATGCCAGCCAAGGTCGCAAAGACCTGCTTTGGCGGAGATGATTCACCATCAGCCTTCTACGCGTCTTCCAGCTCCTTGCAGTACCTCTCGTACTCTTTCGAAGCCATGGGTGAAACGTCTTGTGAGAAGGGGCTGAGGCTATCGAGTATTGAGTCATCATTGTTTCTGGCACCTTCATGGTGCTCAGATCCAAGATTATCTCCCGCACCCTCCACCTGCATTGGTCCAGAACTTTCCTAACACGAGGATGTGTGTGCGAGGAAGTGCACGAAGTGGCACCTCTACCTCTCTAACACGTGGGAAACCCAGGCGGATCTGCGTTGGTCCTCCACCGCTAACTCTTGCTCAGGGGCAGATTGGGTGGGCGTTGAAAATTCTAGATCTAAGGCGGAATCTTCCGGAGAAAGTTGATGACCCACAAGTATAGGGGATGTATCGTAGTACTTTCGATAAATAAGAGTGTCGAACCCAACGAGGAGCAGAAGGTGTTGACAAGCAGTTTTGATAAAGGATTCACTGTAAATGCTCACAGACAAGTTTTCAGGAGTTTTGATATAGCAGATAAATAAATTACAAGTAAGTAAAATGCGAGAGTAATAATTGCAGCGAGTGGCCCAATCTTTTTTAGCACAAAGGACAAGCCGGTTTGTTTACTTATAATGACCAAACGTTCTTGAGGACACACGGGAATTTAGTCTAGTGCTTTCGCTTCATATAGTTGATTAATCTTCATTGTTTTGATAAGTGTTACGTGTGTGGGTGAACCTATGCTAATGCACCGCCCTTCCTAGGACTAATACATACTTGTGATTAAACCCCTTGCAAGCATCCGCAAATACAAGAAAGTAATTAAGATAAATCTAACCACAGCCTTAAACTCTGAGATCCTGCTATCCCTCTGATACGCGTGATGCACACGTCCGTTGGGAACCCCAAGAGGAAGGTGTGACGCGCACAGCAGCAAGTTTTCCCTCAGAAAGAAACCAAGGTTATCGAACCAGTAGGAGTCAAGGAACACGTGAAGGTTGTTGGTGGAGGAGTGTAGTGCGGCGCAACACCAGTGAAACCGGCGCCAACGTGGAACCCACAACACAATCAAGATACTTTGCCCCAACGTAATAGTGAGGTTGTCAATCTCACCGGCTTGCTGAAAACAAAGGATTAAACATATTGTGTGGAAAGTGATGTTTGTTTGCAAAGAACAGTAGAGAACAATGATTGCGGTAGATTGTATTCAGATGTAAAAGAATGGACCGGGGTCCACAGTTCACTAGTGGTGTCTCTCCAATAAGATAAATAACATGCTGGGTGAACAAATTACAGGCGGGCAATTGACAAATAAAGATTCAATACATATCATGATGATCACTATGAGATTTAATCGGGCATTACGACAAAGAACATAGACCGCCATCCATCATGCATCTATGCCTAAATAGTCCACCTTCGGTTAGCATCCGCACCCCCTCCAGTATTAAGTTGTAAACAACAAACAATTGCATTAAGTATGGTGCGTAATGTAATCAACACAAATATCCTTAGACAAAGCATTGATGTTTTATCCATAGTAGCAACAGCACATCCACAACCTTAGAACTTTTTGTCACTGTCCCAGATTCAATGGAGGCATGAACCCACTATCGAGCATAAATACTCCTCTTGGACTTACAAGTATCAACTTGGCCAGAGCCTCTACTAGCAACGAAGAGCATGCAAGAACATAAACAACACATATATGATAGATTGATAATCAACTTGACATAATATTCTATATTCATCGGATCCCGCCAAACACAACATGTAACATTACAAATAGATGATCTTGATCATGCTAGGCAGCTCACAAGATCTAAACATGATAGCACAAGAGGAGAAGACAACCAACTAGCTACTGCTATGGACCCATAGTCCAAGGATGAACTACTCACGCATCAATCCGGAGGCGGGCATGATGATGTAGAGCCCTCCGGATGATTCCCCGGCAGGGTGCCGGAGGCGATCTCTTGAATCCCCGAGATGGGATTGGCGGCGGCGGCGTCTCTGGAAGGTTTTCCGTATCGTGGCTCTCGGTACAGGGTTTTCGCGACGAAGGCTATAAGTAGGCGGAAGGGTAGGGTTGGAGGGCGACCGAGGGGCCCACACCATAGGTGGCGCGGCCCCATGCTGGCCGCGCGCCCTATGGGTACGGGCCCTCGTGGCCCCACTTCGTATCTCCTTCGGGCTTCGTGGAAAAATAAGACCTGGGCGTTGATTTCGTCCAATTCCGAGAATATTTCCTTTGTAGGATTTCTGAAACCAAAACAGCAGAAAAAGCGCTTCGGCATCTTGTTAATAGGTTAGTGCCGGAAAATGCATAATAATGATGTAAAGTATGTATAAAACATGTGAGTATTGTCATAAAAGTAGCATGGAACATAAGAAATTATAGATACGTTTGGGACGTATCAAGCATCCCCAAGCTTAGTTCCTACTCGCCCTCGAGTAGGTAAACGATAACAACAAATAATTTCTGAAGTGACATGCTACCAACATAATCTTGATCAACATTATTGTAAAGCATATGAAGTGAATGGAGTGATTCAGAGCAAAAGATTGCTAACAAAAGATAATGGCTAAACAAATGAATCATATAGCAAAACTTTTCATGAATAGTACTTTCAAGACAAGTATCAACAAGACTTGCATAAGAGCTAACTCATAAAGCACTAAATTCAAAGTAGAATACATTGAAGCAACACAAAGGATGATTAAGTTTCAGCAGTTGCTTTCAACTTGTAACATGTATATCTCATGGACATTTGTCAACATAGAGTAATATAACAAGTGCAATAGGTAACCATGTAAGAATCAATGCACACAGTTAACACAAGTGTTTGCTTCTAAGATAGAAAGAAGTTGGTAAACTGACTCAACAGAAAGTAAAAGAATGGCCCTTCGCAGAGGGAAGCATGGATTACTGTTTTTGTGCTAGAGCTTTTTATTTTGAAAACATAGAAACATTTTTGTCAACGGTAGTAATAATTCATATGTGCTATGCATAATACTTCCTACAAGTTGCAAGCCTCATGCATAGAATACCAATAGTGCCCGCACCTTGTCCTAATCAGCTTGGATTACATGGATTATCATTGCATAACATATGTTTCAACCAAGTGTCACAAAGGGGTACCTCTATGCCGCATGTACAAAGGTCCAAGGAGATCAATTGCATTTGATTTCTCGTTTTTAATAGATCTCAACTTAGGACATCCATACCGGGACAACATAGACAACAGATAATGGACTCCTCTTTAATGCTTAAGCATTCAACAACAGATAATATTCTCATAAGAGAGTGAGGATGTATGTCCAAACTGAAAACTTCCACCATGATACATGGCTTTGGTTAGCGGCCCAATGTTCTTCTCTAACATATGCATACTCAAACCATTTGATCATGATATATCACCCTTACTTCAGACAAGATGAACATGCATAGCATCTCACATGATATCCAACAAAGTAAAAAGTTGATGGCGTTCCCAGAAACATGGTTACCGCTCAACAAGCAACTTATAAGAACTAAGACACATAACTACATATTCATCACCACAATAGTTTTTAAGCTATTTTCCCATGAGCTATATATTGCAAAGACAAAGGAATGAAATTTTAAAGGTAGCACTCAAGTAATTTACTTTGGAATGGCAGAAAATACCACATAGTAGGTAGATATGGTGGATACAAATGGCATGCGTTTTGGCTCAAGGTGTTTGGATGCACGAGAAGCATTTCCTCTCAGTACAAGGCTTTGGGCTAGCAAGGTTATTTGAAGCAAACACAAGTATGAACATGTACATCAAAACTTACACAATAACATATTGCAAGCATTATAAGACTCTACACTGTCTTCCTTGTTGTTCAAACACTTCACCAGAAAATATCTAGACCTTAGAGAGACCAATCATGCAAACCAAATTTCAACAAGCTCTATGGTAGTTCTCCACTAATAGATTAAACTACATGATGCAAGAGCTTAGACATGATCTAATGAGAGCTCAAAACAATTGCCAAGTATCAAGTTATTCCAAACCATATGAAGCATTTTCTGATTCCAACCAAATAGCAATCAACGAAGCAATTTTCAGCCTTCGCCATGAACATTAAAGCACAACTAAGAAAATAGTGTTCAAATGAAAAAGCGGAGCGTAATATCTCCAATATAAGGATGGCGGGATCCAACTTTATTCAAACCAAAACAAAAATAAAAGCAAACAGACGCTCCAAGTAAAGAACATAAGATGTGATGGAATAAAAATATAGTTTCACTAGAAGTGACTTGATAAGTTGTCGATGAAGAAGGGGGGCATCCCCAAGCTTAGATGCTTGAGTCTTCTTAAAATATGCACGGATGAACCACGGGGGCATCCCCAAGCTTAGACTTTTCACTCTTCTTGATCATATTGTATCATCCTCTTCTCTTGACCCTTGAAAACTTCCTCCACACCAAACTTAAAGCAAACTCATTAGAGGGTTAGTGCATAATCAAAAATTCATATATTCAGAGGTGACATAATCATTCTTAACACTTCTGGACATTGCACAAAGCTACTGAAAGTTAATGGAACAAAGAAATCCATTCAACATATCAAAAGAGGCAATGCGAAATAAAAGGCAGAATCTGTCAAAACAGAACAGTCCGTAAAGACGAATTTTCCAGAGGCACTTAACTTGCTCAAACGGAAAAACTCAAAACTAATGAAAGTTGCGTACATATCCGAGGATCACGCACGTAAATTGGCAGATTTTGTTTATTTTTCTAGAGTTCTACGCAAATTCGTGACAGACACAATATGTTTCTGCACAGCAATCCAAATCTAGCATCAACTTTACCATAGAGACTTTACTTGGCACAAAAACATGATAAGGAGAGGTTGCTACAGTAGTAACAACTTCCAAGACTCAACAATACAGTAATAAAATAAAACATGGGTTATCTCCCAAGAAGTGTTTTTCTTTAACGCCTTTCAGCTAGGCGCAGAAAGTGCAAATCAAGTATTATCTAGAGAAGAAGCATCAACATCATAATTTGTTCTAATAATAGAATCAAAAGGCAACTTCATTCTCTTTCTAGGAAGTGTTCCATACCTTTCTTGAGAGGAAATTGATACTTAATATTTCCTTCTTTCATATCAATAACAACACCAACAGTTCGAAGAAAGGGTCTTCCCAAGACAATAGGACAAGATGCATTTCATTCAATATCCAAGACAACAAAATCAACGGGACAAGGTTATTGTTAACCGTAATGCGAACATTATCAATCCTCCCCAAAGGTTTCTTTATAGCATTATCAGCAAGATTAACATCCAAATAACAGTTTTTCAATGGTGGCAAGTCAAGCATATCATAAATTTTCTTAGGCATAACAGAAATACTTGCACCAAGATCACATAAATCATTACATTCAAAATCATTGAATTTCATCTTAATGATGGGCTCCCAACCATCTTCCAATTTCCTAGGAATAGAAGCTTTAAGTTTTAATTTCTCTTCCCTAACTTTAATGAGAGCATTTGTAATATGTTTTGTAAAGGCTAAATTTATAGCACTAGCATTAGGACTTCTAGCAAGTTTTTGTAAGAACTTTATAACTTCAGTAATATGGCAATCATCAAAATCTAAAACTTTATGATCTACAACAATGGGATCATTGTCCCTAATATTTTGAAAAATTTCAGCAGATTTATCACAAGCAGTTTCAGCAGTTTCAGGCAATTTTGCACGCTTTGCACTAGGAGTAGAAACATTGCCAACACCAATTATTTTACCATTGATAGGAGGAGGTGTAGCAACATGTGAAGAATCAAAATTACTAGTGGTGGTAATAGTCCAAACTTTAGATACATTATTCTCTTTAGCAAGTTTTTCTTTTTCTTCTATATCCCACCTAGCATGCAATTCAGCCAACATTCTAATATTATCATTAATTCGAACTTGGATGTCATTTGTTTTAGCAAACCTAGCATCTTTAACTTCCTCAAGCATAACTTTAAGTTTTAAAAGATCAACATCAAGAGCAAGACTATCAACCTTAGAAGCAAGAACATCAATTTTACCAAGCTTTTCCTCAACAGTTTTATTAAAAGCAGTTTGTGTACTAATAAATTCTTTAAGCATGACTTTAAGACCAGAGGGTACACTCTTATTATTGTTGTAAGAATTACCATAAGAATTACCATAGCCACTACCATTATTAGAAGGATATGGCCTATAGTTGTTGTTACCATAATTATTCCTATAAGCATTGTTGTTGAAATTATTATTCTTAATGAAATTCACATCAACATTTTCTTCTTGAGCAACCAATGAAGCTAAAGGAACATTATTAGGATCAATATGAGATCTACCATTTGCAAGCATAGACATAATAGCATCAATCTTATCACCCAAAGAAGAGGTTTCTTCAATAGAATTTACCTTCTTACCTTGAGGAGTTCTTTCAGTATGCCATTCAGAGTAATTGATCATCATATCATCAAGAAGCTTTGTTGCGGCGCCCAAGGTGATGGACATAAAAGTACCTCCAGCAGCTGAATCCAATAGGTTCCTCGAGGAAAAATTCAATCCTGCATAAAAGGTTTGGATGATCATCCAAGTAGTTAGTCCATGGGTAGGGCAATTCTTTACCAAAGATTTCATTCTCTCCCATGCTTGAGCAACATGTTCATTATCAAATTGCTTAAAATTCATAATGCTACTTCTCAAAGATAAAATCTTAGCAGGAGGATAATATTTACCAATAAAAGCATCTTTACATTTAGTCCATGAATCAATACTATTCTTAGGCAAAGAAAGCAACCAATCTTTAGCTCTTTCTCTTAATGAGAAAGGAAACAATTTCAGTTTTATAATATCACCATCTATATCCTTATACTTTTGCATTTCACAAAGTTCAACAAAATTATTAAGATGGGCAGCAGCATCATCAGTACTAACACCAGAAAATTGCTCTCTCATAACAAGATTCAATAAAGCAGGTTTAATTTCATAGAATTCTGCTGTAGTAGCAGGTGGAGCAATAGGAGTACTTATAAAATCATTATTATTTGTGCTAGTGAAATCACACAACTTAGTATTTTCAGGAGTACCCATTGTAGCAGTAATAAAAATAAACTAAGCAAATAAAATAAAGTAAAGTAAAGACAAGTAACTAATTTTTTTGTGTTTTGATATAGAACAAGTAAACAAGACAGAAAGTAAAACAACTAATTTTTTGTGTGTTTTTGATATAAAGCAAACAAGACGGTAAATAAAATAAAGTAAAGCAAGACAAAAACAAAGTAAAGAGATTGGATGTGGAAGACTCCCCTTGCAGCGTGTCTTGATCTCCCCGGCAACGGCGCCAGAAAATAGTCTTGATATGCGTGATGCACACGTCCGTTGGGAACCCCAAGAGGAAGGTGTGATGCGCACAGCAGCAAGTTTTCCCTCAGAAAAAACCAAGGTTATCGAACCACTAGGAGTCAAGGAACACGTGAAGGTTGTTGGTGGAGGAGTGTAGTGCGGCGCAACACCAGTGAAACCGGCGCCAACGTGGAACCTGTACAACACAATCAAGATACTTTGCCCCAACGTAACAGTGAGGTTGTCAATCTCACCGGCTTGCTGAAAACAAAGGATTAAACGTATTGTGTGGAAAGTGATGTTTGTTTGCAAAGAATAGTAGAGAACAATGATTGCAGATTGTATTCAGATGTAAAAGAATGGACCGGGGTCCACAGTTCACTAGTGGTGTCTCTCCAATAAGATAAATAACATGCCGGGTGAACAAATTACAGGCGGGCAATTGAAAAATAAAGATTCAATACATATCATGATGATCACTATGATATTTAATCAGGGCATTACGACAAAGAACATAGACCGCCATCCAGCATGCATCTATGCCTAAATAGTCCACCTTCGGGTTAGCATCCGCACCCCCGGTATTAAGTTGTAAACAACAGACAATTGCATAAAGTATGGTGCGTAATGTAATCAACACAAATATCCTTAGACAAAGCATTGATGTTTTATCCCTAGTAGCAACAAGACATCCACAACCTTAGAAATTTCTGTCACTCCCCCCATTCAATGGAGACATGAACCCACTATCGAGCATAAATACTCCCTCTTGGAGTTACAAGTATCAACTTGGCCAGAGCCTCTACTAGCAACGGAGAGCATGCAAGAACATAAACAACACATATATGATAGATTGATAATCAACTTGACATAATATTCTATATTCATCGGATCCCGCCAAACACAACATGTAGCATTACAAATAGATGATCTTGATCATGTTAGGAAGCTCACAAGATCTAAACATGATAGCACAAGAAGAGAAGACAACCAACTAGCTACTGCTATGGACCCATAGTCCAAGGATAAACTACTCACGCATCAATCCGGAGGCGGGCATGATGATGTAGAGCCCTCCGGTGATGATTCCCCTCTCCGGCAGGTGCCGGAGGCGATCTCCTGAATCCCCGAGATGGGATTGGCGGCGGCGGCGTCTCGGAAGGTTTTCGTGGCTCTCGTGGGGTTTGCGACGAAGGCTTTAAGTAGGCGGAAGGGTAGGGTTGGAGGCGGCGCGAGGGGCCCACACCATAGGCCGGCGCGGGCCCCATGCTGGCCGCGCCGCCCTATGGTACGGGCCCTCGTGGCCCCTCTTCGTATCTCCTTCGGTCTTCTGGAAGCTTCGTGGAAAAATAAGACCCTAGGCGTTGAGTTCGTCCAATTCCGAGAATATTTCCTTTGTAGGATTTCTGAAACCAAAAACAGCAGAAAACTGGCGCTTAGGCATCTTGTTAATAGGTTAGTGCCGAAAATGCATAATAATGATGTAAAGTATGTATAAAACATGTGAGTATTGTCATAAAAGTAGCATGGAACATAAGAAATTATAGATACGTTTCGGACGTATCACCCTCCTGCATCGATATACCAACGGGGGTTCAGGTTGCTGTCACTCCGGCAACCCCACAATTAGCAAACAAATACAAGATGTATTCCCCTAGGCCCATAAAGGTGAAGTATCATGTAGTCGACGTTCACATGACACCACTAGAAGAATAACACCACAACTTAAATATCAAAGCATTAAATATTACTCAACATAGTTCACTACTAACATTTAGACTTCACCCATGTCCTCAAGAACTAAACGAACTACTCACGAGACATCATATGGAACATGATCAGAGGTGATATGATGATGGGTAACAATCTGAACATAAACCTTGATCCAATGGTTTCACTCAATAGCATCAATAACAAGGAGTAATCAACACCGGGAGAGTTTCCCCTATGAAATAACCAAGATTCAACCCAAGATGTTACAGCGGAGACGAGGTGCAACGGTGGAGATGACGATGTCGATGGTGGAGATGATGATGATGATGATGATCCCAATGAAGTCCAGCTCGATGACGGTGACGATGGCGACGATTTCCCCCTCCGGGAGGGAATTTCCCCGTCGGATTTCTGCCCGCAGAGCTCTTTTCTCTCTGGTGTTTTTCCGCCCGCAGAGGCGGTGTCTATCCTCGATCCCTCCCTGCACCTTAGGGTTCTCGGGAGATGAAGTACGCGAAGGAGATATGGCTGAGGGGGCCGGCCCCCTCCCCACACGAGGCGCGTCCAGGGGGAGGCGCCGGCCTATGGGGGTATGGCGGCCCTCCTCGGTCTCCCCTTTTGGCTGGCTCCGTCATTTGGGAAAATAGGAGCTTCGGTGTATTTTCCGTCAATTGTTGATCTTCAGAAATATTGTATCCTGACGGTGCTTTTTCCAGCAGAATTCTGAATAATTCTCCAATAATCATGAAACATGCAAAATAGGTGAAATAACATAAGTATCATCTCTAAATATGAAATATATCAATGAATAACAGTAAATTATGATATAAAATAGTGATGCAAAATGGACGTATCAAAAGTTCATGCGTCTTAGATCGGATCTTTGCAGCTGCGTCCTGCTCGGCGGCGGTCGCAGCTGCAGTACTTACCAGTGTGTTTCTGTCGGAATCGACGGTCTCGCCGGTGAAGAGGTGTATCCCGCCGATCGGGATTGTGGAGAGATTGACAAGGTCTGTCCTAGCCGAAATCCAGCGCTCGTCTGGAGGGGACGATCGGAAAGTTGCCGGCATACAAGACGCGCCCCACGGTGATGGTGTCACCGATGCCTCCGAAGGTAGAACCCTCCCGATTCTGGCCTCCAGAAGCCGCTGCCCCACGATGGGCGCCAACTGTCATTGCCTATTCGATGGTACCCTGGAAGAGGGATCCTCACGGAGGGGGAAGAAGTGGGGCCATAGGGCGAAGCGCCATTGGGAAGGAGGTACACGATTTACCCAGCTTCGGAACACGTTGCACGGAGGCAAGGCCTACTGCTGGTTGTCTGGAATTATATGGGCACTTTCGCGTTGTTGCAATGAGATGTGGTTGTGCCTCTAGGGCTCCCGGAATCCGGCTTATAAAGGCGTCAGGACCTACAGTTTACACGGAGAGTCCTAGCCGGAATACAATCTTGCCTAACTATTGTCGTGCATGTCAAGGATCTGCCTATACCTAGAACACCGTACTGGATTCGGCTACCTTGATGGGCCTTGCCAGATCCAACTCTTGGCGCAAGCCGGGCTTGATCCGGCTCTTTGTTCCTGGGCTGGACTTCTTCCATCTTCATCAACAACAACTGGGCTGGGCCACCCGGTGGGCCCTATGCCACCACCGCCATCTGTGGGCCACCCGGGCTTACCGGATCTAGGCATTGTCGATGGTTCACCCATGAAGTCTACCCACAACACTTTCTCCTGCTCCCCCCCCCCCTCCGGACTCGTTCTCGCCGCTAGCATGGTATCTCTTGAGGGCGACCTCGCTGATCTGGGGCCATCTAGTGAGCCAGCGGCAGTGGGGGAGGGGGGATGCGAGAGGGGGATAAGGGGGCGCCATGCCTATGGATGTGTGGCTCTGCCCGAGTTCCCAACGAGCTCTTTTTAGCATGGCGGCCTAGGGGAAAGCGGTGGCGTGGGCGGCCCTACCCACGGAGGAAATGCACTGACAGGGGCGTGAAAGACGTGGGTGTTTCCCGCATGCCGCTTAAATCCCGTTAGTTGCCACGGCCGCCATTAGCACCTATTATGAGTGAGGCGTGAATGACACTCTCATATCTTGATTTAGTTTATCAAGCAGCACTAACACCCAATCGTTTCCGGTAAAAGCCAAATCCTTTTCATGCGGTAGGTTCCACAGATCAGCAAGCCCTTTTCTTAAATCTCTAGCCCCGGTGCATTTCATGGTAGCATGGTATCCAGTCTCTGCCTCCATTCCACAAATTGTAGAAGTAGGTAAAACATTAGGAATTATCCTGCTCCTATTTGCATGGACAACTAAGAAGTTACATTCAAGGCGCGCCATGTACAGATTTTTACTTTTGGTGGCACATTTGCTTTCCATTGTGTTCTAAAGGCTTCTATCTCAAGTTAAATTGTCACTGGAATTTGGAGAATTGTTTGCCGGGATATCTAGTCTAGAGCCAAATTGTAGGCACTCCGGACAGTGAACATGCCATGCTTTTCACAAGTCCAAGAAATGATCTTCGGTTTCATAATTTGGTAACCGGAATTTAAGGACTCCATCTGCATCATGTGGCATAAAAATTCCTCTCACTGTCTCCTCTTTCCAAGAATGGTCCTCTTGGTTTATTAGGTCTGCAACTCTTCTTAATCTTGAGTTGGTTATATTTGCTGTGATTTTCATGTCTCCTCTAGGCAGCCAGTTATCCCTCCATATTCTTATATACTTTCCATTTCCAATGCGCCAAAGCGCACCTTTTTTCAGAAGCTTCAGGCCATGAACTATTCCTTGCCAACATGGCGATGGATTCTTGATGAAGGTTTTGTCTGTTAACTCACCAAAAGGGTAGTATTTAGCCTTTAACACCCTTGCGCATTAATTGTCAGGAAAGACGATAAGTCTCCAGGCCTGCTTTGCTAACAAGGCTTGGTTGAATAAATGTAAATCTCGAAAGCCGATGCCGCCTTGAACCTTTCTTCAAGTCAGTCTGTCCCAGCTCATCCAGTGCATCTTTTTTCTTTCATTTTCGTCTCCCGACCAAAAAACTCTTGTAATCTTCATGAGATCCTCGCATAGGCCCTGTGAAAAATTGAAAACACTCATTGAATATGCTGACACGGATTGGACCATAGATTTTATCAAAAATCTCCTTTGCCCCACTTGACGAATATTTTTCAGTATAGTCGGAGAGTTTCTTTTTTATTTTCTCCTTGACCGGCTGAAACTTTCCATCTCTCATACGACCATCAGGGACTGGGAGCCCAAAATATTAAGAATGGATGCCACTTCTTGTCCTTCTGCAACTGCACATTTATTTCCCAACGGTAATGAGAATTTCTGAACGCCGAGAAGTTCCCCAGTGGCTTGTTCATAATTATTTAACACTTCCTTCAATTTATTTGCTTGATCTATATTAGCCTCGAAAAAAAAGAAGGCTATCGTTTGCAAATAGGTCAATCTCAGTTTGGAGAAGTCTAGATAACCCATCTGCCACAAAAAAGAAAAGATAAGGCCCCTGGTTGGTGTGAAATTTTCCAGAATCTTCCCATTGAAACGAACTGAGTAAGCGACTGTTTTGACGCAAGTCATTACCCAGGTGCCACTGTCTCGAAAAATCAATCTTTCTAGAATTCCCTCTAAATACTTCCAGTCTACCTTATCACAGGCCTTTGCAAGGTCCAATTTGTAGCCACAATATTTTCCTTTCCTATCTCGACTTTTCAGTAATGAATGGACGCACTCAAAATATATGAGCGCATTATCAGTAATTTGCCTTGCTGGAATAAAAGCGCTATGGAAGAAGTGGCCTGAGTCTATTCGCAATACATTTTGAGACAACCCTATAAAGAACATTACATAAGCTTATGGTTCTGAAGTCTCGAAGGCACACTGGATTTTTCTTCTTTGGAATGAGCACTATAACCGTATCATTAATTCCATCTAGCATATTTCCACTCCTAAAAATTTCCTTGACTGCATTTGTTATATCATCTTTGAAAACTCCCCAGCAGCGTTGGAAAAATCTGGCTGGGAAACCATCCTTACCAGGGACCTTTAGAGGTCAAATCTGAAAAAGGGCGTTGCCGATATCTTCATCAGAGTACTCCCTACAAAGTTTTTCATTCATATCTTGGAAATTTTAAGCTTGGAAAGATTCAGTGATGATTTCAGGCTGAACTTGTTGATCTGTAGTATACAAATGTTTGAAGAAATCCATAGTCATTTCCTCCATCTCATCTTTATTCCCAGTCATGCTACCATCTTCCTTATGTAAACGGTCAATTTTATTTTTCTTTGCCCTCCAAGTTGCTTTTCGGTGGAAAAAATTAGTATTTCTAATACTTGATCGTTCTCTCCAATATATTTCTTCTTGTTCTAATAAACTGTCTAACTCCCTTTTCATTTTCTTCTTTTCTTCTTTTTCATGCCACATAAACCTTCTATCTAGGATTTCCAGTCTTTTCCTCAGCTTTTCAATACGTTTTGAGATATAACCTACTATTTTCTTACTCCATTTTTGTAGGCAGTCCATCACCCCGTTCATATTAGAAGCCACGCCGCCAAGGTCACCTGGGCGTATATGTCCTTCCTAGGAAAATTTTACTTCTTCAGCTAGAGACTCTTGTTCCCAAACAGCTTCATAACTCCTAGGATGATAAATAGATCTCACAGTAGTATTCTGTTGGATTGTAACTAAAATATGACAGTGGTCCGATGTAGAAGAGGTCAAATGACTTACTTGACTTTGCGGATACATATTCGACCATTCTGGTGGTGCAACGGCTCGGTCTAGACGAACTTTAACATTTCTCCTCCCACTTTGCTTATTATCAAAAGTACAGGGTGCCACTATGAACCTAGATCATGTAAATCACAGAAAGAAAGCGCTTCCCTAAAATCTAGCATTTGCTTCTTGTTTTTTTTCTGAGAAATGTTCACTTTGCCACATTGTTTCATTAAAATCCTCCATCATAAGCCAAGGGAGTTTAAGCATTGGTTTGATTCTTTTTAAAAGATCCCACATATTATGGCGAAGATGAGCACGAGGCTCGCCATAAACAAACGTGCACCTGAATTTTATTCCCTTTTGTAAGTCATGGACTTTTACATCAATGATACGCTTATTTATTTTGAATAACTCTACATCTAAACTCTCATGCCAGAAGAGGGCTAGGCCTCCCCCACTTCCCTTCCTCACGAAAGGGAACTACATGTTTTAAACCTAACCTCCACCTGAGGCCTTCGATGACATCCTTCCGTTGGCGATTTCAGGTAAGAAGACGAGTTGAGGGTGATGAGTGTGCACGGGGCGTTCGAGTTCTTGAACCGTCCCAAGGCCGCCTACACCCCGAGAGGGTTCCAAGCCATGGCCATCATGGCTTTTGACAGGCATGATCCTCCGTGCCTATCAGTTGACCAGTAGCCCCGATACTGGTTGCTTGCTTTTCTTCCTCCTCTCCACCCATTCCCTGCTGCACCCCTGACTTGTTTCTTCAATTCCTCTAGTCCTCTTTGCTCCATCACCCCTAAAGCGAATGATAAAACTCTGGCTTCCTTCCTCCATGCTAGTATCTTTAGAAACTAGGCGTTTACCCAACACCTTACTCTTCTTCAAAGATGATGCTGTTTGAGCTGCACCATCACGTATCTCCGCATTGAAGCTCCCACCTTCCTTCAGACAATCCAAGATTGAAGGAACAGGAATCTTGGAGCCATGGCCACTCTTTTTCTTGTTAATCATCCTATTCTTCCTTGACCAGCGCATCTTCTCCTTCAGTGCCATTGTTGTCTTTGTCACCTGGGATGTGACCTTCGCCTTTGCATTGCCCTCATTGACAGTAGGATTAGTTATTGCCGCAGCCAGGACATCCTGTACCTGTTCCGGCACAGCCTTCACATCGTCCTCTTCTTCTGCTTCTCCCCAAGCAGCTGACCAAGTCTTTCTTGGGTCGACGCATTTCCGAGCATGCTAGCACCTCTCAGTCTCATTTTTTACTAGAGGCACAGTTCACAGTTGCCCGATGAGCGTTCGCTACTGCTCCAAACTGGGAATATACTGTGACGAACCTAGCTAATGGTAGCACACCAGATAGCGTAGAAACGTCGGATAATCCACAGATTCAAGATCTGGCTAGAGTTGTTGGGAGGAAGAAGAGAAGAGCACAGGAAAAAGGCGTGTTCGAGTTTACAATAGTCATTAAGCATATTCCCCTCGTGTCTCTCTACTCGCTTAGTACCGCATCCTTCCGTCACCAGCTGGAGACACCTGGGCTTCAGCTGGGCCTTTCTTCGTTCTGGGCTTGGCTTGACAATGTCTTGGGCTAGGTACATGGCACTCCCCCCTCCTTAGGACCTGCTTGTCCCCAGGCAGGTGCATTTGGATACTCTTGGCGAAGCCGCTGTTCATTCTCCCAGGTCGCCCAGGAAGTTGGAAATCCTGACCACTGAACCTGCACCAAACATACTTGTTTATTCCCAGATGTTATGGTGTTAGTATCCAGTACCTGAAGTGGAGTGGTTTTTTCACTCATTGAATGACACTGAGACGGCAAATCCGGTTGAACCACTGTGTTACTGGGTAGGGCTTGCTTCAGTAGTGACACATGCACCACTTGGTGTATTTTGCTGCCAACAGGTAATTGCAGTTTATAGGCAACAGCTCCAACTCATTGTAATACAGTGTACGGCCCAAAGTATTTATAACTCAGCTTTTGATTTGACCTGTTGCCCAAGGATGTCTGCACATACGGCTGCAGTTTGAGGTAAACTTGATCACCTTCTTTGAATTGTCTTTCCACCCTATGTTTGTTAGCCTGACTTTTCATTCTCTGCTGAGCATGAAGCAAATTTTTCTGTACTAGATGTTGCATATCATCCCTGTCCTTGAGCCAAGATTCTAGATCAGGTACCACTGTTGCATCATGCACAGATATATCTTGCAACCCAAAGTGTGTTCGTTTATAGCCGTATAACACTTCAAAAGGCGATTTCCCGTGAGCTGACGGAAACGTTGTGTTATACCAAAACTCGGCTAATGATAGCCACTTGGCCCATTTATGTGGACAAGCTTGAGTCATGCACCGCAGGTAAGTCTCCACGCATTGATTTAACCTCTCGGTTTGTCCATCCGTTTGCGGATGGTAGCTGGAGCTCATGTTTAATGTGGTGTCAGTGATCTTGAATAGTTGCTGCCAGAACAAACTTGTGAAAACCTTGTCTCTATCTGATATGATGACTTTTGGTAACCCATGCAACTTGTAAACATGGTCAACATATGCTTGAGCCACTGCGAGAGCTGTGTACGGGTGAGATAGAGGAATGAAGTGACCATATTTTGTAAATTTATCAATTACCACAAGAATTGTTTCATACTTGCTGGACTTGGGCAACCCTTCCACAAAGTCAAGGCTAATGATCTCCCATGTCTTGTGTGGTATTGGGAGAGGCTGTAGCAGTCCTGGGCTGCCAACATGTTCAGATTTTGCTTGCTGGCAGACTGTACAATGTGCCACATATGTCTTGATGTCCTGTTTCATATTGTTCCAAGCAAACAGAGCACGGATCTTGCTATATGTTGCTGTGAACCCACTGTGGCCCCCAATTCCACTGTTAAGCAGTGCTAACATAATAGCATCTTTGGCTTCTTTATGGTTTCCTAGCCAAATCCTGTTGTTATACTTGATAACTCCATCGTATAGTGCATAGCCATGAGCATTTGGACTGGTAACACTGAGCTGTGTCAATAATTCTTTGGCTTGAGGGTCTGTATTGTAACTTTACACAATAATTTCCAACCACCTTGGTTTATTCACAGACATGGCTGCAACTTCATCTGTCTCTACACAGCGAGACAATGCATCGGCCACTTTGTTGCTGGTTCCCTCTTTGTATTTCACCTTGTAATTTAGACCCAGCAACTTGCAGAAGGCTTTGTGTTGAATAGAGTTGGTGAGATGTTGAGATTCGAGATGAGTGAGGCTTTTATGGTCAGTTTATATAATGAACTCCTTATGTTGCAAGTAAGACTTCCATTTCTCCACTGCTAGAATTAGTGCCAAACACTCTTTCTCATATGTTGATAAAGCCTTTGCCATTGAGCTTAATGCTTTGCTTAAGTAGGCAATAAGGTGCCCTTGCTGACTCAACAGTGCTCCAATACCCACCCCAGATGCATGAGTGTGAACTTCAAACGGTAATTTGAAATTAGGTAAAGCCAAAACTGGGGCTGCTATCAAGGCCTGCTTCAACGTGTCAAAAGCTGTTGCCAACAAAGGACCAAACAAACTGAACATCCTTTTTCAACAACTCGGTCAATGGCTTACTGATACTACCATAGTGCTCAATGAATTTCCTGTAATAACCCGCAATTCCCAGAAATGCCCGAACTTGCTTGACTGTTTTTGGTATCGGCCAATTCTTGATAGCTTGGATTTTTTATGGGTCCGCAGCGACTCCTTTAGCAGTGATCACGTGCCCTAAATACTCTAGTTGTGACTGTGCAAATGATCATTTAGACTGCTTGACAAACAACTTGTGTTGTTGCAATATTGTAAACACTTGCTGTAACAGCCGGATATGTTCATCCAAAGTTGGTGTGTAAATCAGAATGTCATCCATGAAAATTAACACCCCTTTCCTTAGCAAGGATGCAAATAAGGTATTCATCGCTGCTTGAAAGGTTGCAGGTGCATTTGTTAGCCCAAATGGCATCACTTTGAATTCCCAGTGACCACTATGTGTCTTGAAGGCAGTCTTATACTCTTCACCTTCCACCAATCTTATTTGATGATAGCCACTTCACAAATCCAGCTTTGTAAAGAACTGAGACCCTGCCAACTCATCTAATAGTTCATCCACTATAGGTAGGGGATATTTGTTCTTTACTGTCGATGCATTCAAGTATCGATAGTCCACACACATCCTCCATCCACCATCTTTTTTTTACAAGAATAACTGGAGACGCAAAGGGACTGTGACTAGGTTGAATTACTCCTTTCCTGATCATTTCATTGATTTGTTTCTCCAATTCATTTTTCTGTGATGGCGCATATCTATATGGTTTCTTCTGCACCGGAACAGCTCCAGGCACCAACAGAATTGCATGATCAAATGACCTTGAGGGAGGTAATTCTGTTGATTCTTGGAACAACTGCTCATTATCTTCCAACAATTGCTTGACTTGTGCAGGAAGTTCTTGTTGTACCACTTGATTAGAGAGCATGTCCAAGGCTATCAACTGAGCCACTGCACCACTTTGAACCATCTGATGTAATTCAGCTGAGGAAATTGTAGGGCAGTAGTTGTTGTTGGCATTTATCCCTCTCAAGGTAATTCTTTGTCCTTCATGCTTGAAACGCATTTTCTTTCTTGTCCAGTCCACAAACATCTTGCCCTTATTACAAGATTCCAACCATTCCATCCCCAGTATCATGTCGTAGCACTTCAATGGTAAAACTCTTACAGGAGTTGTGAACTTATGTTGCTGCACTCCCCACTTCAGTTGAGGTAAACCCTGATTGCTGAGCAATTTCTTTCCATCAGCAATAGTGACTTTCACTGGAGAAGCCTCTTGAACTGGTAGCTGAAGAGAGTTCACTAATTCTTGGCTGATGAAATTGCCTGAGCTGCCAGAATCAATAAGTATAAGAATTTGTTGTTTTCCAATGTGACCCAACAACCTCATGGTTCTCTTACTAGTAGTGTCGTGAATGGCTGCAGGAGAAAGACTCATAGCTTCACAAGGGCTTGTGTCCCCGCTTGATTCAGAAGAAGTATCCGTTCCCTCAGATTCAGAGTCGCTGCTGACATCAAGAGCTTCACAGATTTCAGCAATTACAGATAATTCCACTTGCTTAGGACACTTGTGACCTGGAACAAATTTTCCTCCACACTTAAAACATTCATTCCTTTCTCTCCTTTGTCTTCTTAATTCAGCAAACTTATTAGGCATAGGAGCTGCAGCTGGTTTGTCTGGTGGTGCTTCCTTCTCTGCTGGATGAATACCCAACTTGCCAGGACCGGCTTTGTTATGCCATTTCTTTACTTCATAACGACCCCTTCTATCATCTTGCAATTGAGCTTCCTGTAATAATGCCAAGGATATCGCAGCATCAACAGTTCTAGGCTGATGTATAACTACTACAACTCTAATATCACGCTTGAGCCCTTTAACAAATTTGGCTACAAAGAAGGTTTCATCTATTGCAGAGTTATGTGCTAACAATTGATGCATGAGATTCTCAAATTCTTGCTGATAGGTAGCTACATCACTAGTTTGCCTTATGTCTAAAGCTCTGCTCATATCAGTATAATAAAGATCCTTAGCAAATTTGTGACATATAGCTACACACAACTGAGCCCAACTATCTATGTCATGTTGTGCCTCATATGTCTGTAACCATAAGGCAGCATTGCCCTTAAAATGGAGAGTTGCATAATCTACTTTGTACTCCTCTGGTACATGGAACATGTGGAGGTATTTCTCGGCTTGCTCCTTCCACATTTTTGGGTGTGTGCCATCAAATTTAGGGAAATTAGTTTTAGGCATACGAAACTCATTGTCGCTAGTATCTCTAGGGTATCTACTACGCCTGGGAGAATTATCACGAGATGGACCAGCATCATAACGAGATTTGATAGTCGAATACTGACCATTTTCCAGGGTATGCTTTGCAGCGGCACCCTGGGTTTCTAATTCTTCACGGTGCCCATCTGGGCCGGAGGAGTGCTCGAGCGCTGTGTGGATCGTCTCCTCCAAGGAAGCAAGGCGCTTGTTGATGCTTTCCACATGTGAATCAACTGCATCAATTTTGTTGTTGATCACATCCTGTTGCTTGAGTAACCTCTCTGTGGTGACTGAAAGGGCCTGACAGGATTCTGTGTTCCGCGCGGCCATCTCTGCCGATTTGGTAAGGCCAATCACCAGTTGGCGCAGTTGCGCCTCATGGTCCGCGATCGCCTTGGCCTGATTAGCGATGCCTTGCTCAACAGACCCCATCCATACCGTGAGACTAGATCCTCTCGCCGTTGCTGCACCTTGGTCTACCGCCATCGTGGTCGACGAGTACTAGCCAAAGGCTTTCCTCTGCAATCAACCAGTACACGCCTCCCGAACCACGACGAACCAGCAATCGACACGGATTTGACCACCGGCCAGAGTATGGCGCGGCAACCTCCGATTTCACTGGATCCGTGGCTGAATTTCCCCTCCTCCGAAGACGAACGCCACCCGCGCTGCTCAAGAGGTAGCAACCGCACACCACCGCCGCAAATCACTCGTACAGACAGGGATTACTGAGAGATCCCGACCTGCCTGCCGATGACTTGATTCGCCTCCAAATCCTCAACACACCCAACTTGATAGAAAAATTTCTGTGGAGATTTTGTGGAGAATTTTGTGGAGAATTTCCTACCGCAAGACGAATAAATCCAAGATCTAATCTATGGAACACCCAAGATCTAATCTACAAGATCGGAGCAACGAGATTGATATGAGACTAACCCTCGAAGATTTCCAAAGCCTACGAGATTAGATCTCGTTGTTGGTGTAGACGATCGTCCCCGGTGCTGCAATCCGGCAGCACTTCCGTACTCGGTCGCGCGTACGGTGTCGATGAAGCCCTTCCTCTCCCCGTTCCAGCGGGCAGCGGAGGTGTGGTAGATCCCCTCGGAATCCCAGCACGACGGCGTGGTGGTGGAGGTGGAGGAGAAATTCCTGCAGGGCTTCGCCAAGCTGCAGAAGAAGGAGGAGGGAGAGAGGGGCGGCTAGGGCTTGGGGAAATCATGTGCTGGGCCCCAGCCCTCCCCTCCCTCTTATATAGGCGTGGGGGGCTGCCTTGGCCCCCTCCAAGCCTTTGGGTCGGCCAAAACAAGGGGGGCAACTTTCCCCCCAAGTTAAGTCCCTAATTTTAAGGGATTTGATCTTATCCACTTGATCCAGCCACATGGGCCTTGGGGGCTGGTGTGCCTGGCCCATGTGGGCCTATGTGACCCCCTCCGGTCCATGTTGGACGTTCGGGATAGGTGGGCCCCACTATGGTACCCTCCGGAACCTTCTAGAACCTCCGGTACAATACCGAAAAATCCTGAACTTTTCCGGTAACCCTGAAAATGA
Source organism: Lolium multiflorum (assembly GCA_030979885.1). Classification (NCBI taxonomy): domain Eukaryota; kingdom Viridiplantae; phylum Streptophyta; class Magnoliopsida; order Poales; family Poaceae; genus Lolium; species Lolium multiflorum. The sequence goes on from CM061747.1 coordinate 188,190,113, forward strand.
CTTCCCATATATGAATCTTATTCTCCGGACCATTCCGGACCTCCTCGTGATGTCTTGGATCCCATCCGAGACTCCGAACAAAAACTTCGGACTCCATCTCATATTCCGAATCTACTTATGCGACATCGAACCTTAAGCGCGTCACCCTACGGTTCGCGAACTATGCAGACATGGTCGAGACTCCTCTCCGAGCAATAACCAATAGCGGGATCTGGAGATCCATAATGGCTCCCACATATTCAACGATGACTTAGTGATCGATTGAACCATTTACATACGATGCCGATTCCCTTTGTCACGCGATATTTTACTTGTCCGAGGTTCGATCATCGGTATCTCCATACCTTGTTCAACCTCGTTACCGACAAGTACTCTTTACTCGTACCGTGGTATGTGATCTCTTATGAACCATTCATATGCTTGCAAGCTAATCAGATGACATTCCACCGAGAGGGCCCAGAGTATATCTATCCGTCATCGGGATGGACAAATCCCACTATTGATCCATATGCCTCAACTCACACTTTCCGAATACTTAATCCCATCTTTATAACCACCCATTTACGCAATGGCGTTTGATGTAATCAAAGTACTCTTCCGGTGTAAGTGATTTACATGACCTCATGGTCGAAGGACTTGGGCAACTATGTATCGAAAGCTTATAGCAAATTGAACTTAATGACTTGATCTTATGCTACGCTTATTTGGGTGTGTGTCCATTATATCATTCACCTAATGACATAACCTTGTTATTAATAACATCCAATGTTCATGATCACGAAACCATGATCATCCATTAATCAACAAGCTAGTTATACAAGAGGCTTACTAGGGACTCCTTGTTGTTTACATAACACACATGTATCAATGTTTCGGTTAATACAATTATAGCATGGTATGCAAACATTATCATAAACACAAAGATATATTATAATAACCATTTTATTATTGCCTCTTGGGCATATCTCCAACAGTCTCCCACTTGCACTAGAGTCAATAATCTAGTTTACATATGTAAAGATATAACACCTTGGCCTTGGTGCTTATCATGTTTTGCTCACGGGAGAGGTTTTAGTCAACGGATCTGACATGCTCAGAAACGTATGTATTTTGCAATTCATTTGCGTCTCAACGCATCACTCATTTTCCAAATGAGTCGGCATTAATTGTATATGCTTAGTCCTCTGGTGGAACCTTAATTCCGCGGTCTGAAATAAGTCACTAATATTGTCACACAATATAGCTTCAAAATTCTGACACTGTCGAAACTACACCAAGTTCTCCAAGAACTCTTCGACTTAACATCCTCAGTCATTGTCAAAACAATGACATACTCTGCCTTCGTTTGTAGAATCCGTCACAATATTTAGAACTCATCCAAATCTAGCATAGACTTGTTCTAGCTCATTGTGCTACCTTTTAAATAACTCTTAGCCTAATTGAGATTGAAATTTTATTTTTATATGTGACCAAACTAATATCGGTGCAACACCTTACAGCGATTTGTTTGTCATTACCCCATATAAAAACTAATATCCTTGGTTCTTCTAAAGTACTCAGGGATATTCTTACTGTTGTCCAATGATCATTACATGAATCATTCTGGTACATGCTCGTAACACTTTAGAGCACAGGACTTCTGACTTTGTACATATTATTCGTGATCTAAAATCACTCATGTGTATTTACTCATCGAGTGTCAAATACACTCAAGTCTTGTTAAACCTTCACATGAAAAGAACACCTTCTTAATTGAACTACTTCAATATCTATTCTATGTACTTAAACTTAAACTTATTATGTGTTTCTATCTATCTTCATAGATCTTGACACTAAATATGTTTCAATTCATATCCTTTCATTGATGTTAATTCTCAATGAAACCTTTTAACTCAATTATATAATTACACTATTTATAATCAACGATATGTCATCTACATAAAGTATTATAAATATGTCTCAGCGCCCACTTAATTTCTTGCAAATGCAAGCATCTTCATTTCTGATGGAATCAAAACTCTTTGATTATTTCATCCGGTGAAGATTCCAACTCCGCGATACTCACTTCATCCAATTGAAGTTTGTATACCTATCTAGTATTCCACGGACCAGCAAAACTCTTGGTTGTATCTAGTATACATCCTTCATACACACTTCTGGTAAGGAATGTATTTCTGCCATCCTATTATCATATCTCATAAAAGAAATATGTAGCGATTACTAGAATAATCCACATAGACTATAAGCATTGCCACGGAAGATCTAATCTTATCGTAGTCAACTCTTTGAACTTTTTCGTAAACTGCTTTTCGATAAGTCGAGCTTCTTTAAGGATATTCCATCCAAGTCCATCTACTTTATAGATCCATTTACTTTCAAAAAGTATTCACCTATCTTGGATTTCATGGCGCATAGCCAATTTAACGGAGTCAGGGCCCATCATAACTTCTTTGTATGTAGTTGGTTTATCATTGTTCAAAAACAATCCTTTGTCCACAAATCATTTATTTGATTACAAAATAAACCACATCTACAAGGTTCAATAAGTACTTTGATCTCCATGACTATAACACTTTGTAGACATGGGAGCCATGATCTTCGTAGCTGCTTCCGGAACCATTTCCGATGTTGTGCTACTCTGATCATCATGCTCAGGTTCATAAACCTTATCAAGTTCTATTGTCCTCCCACTCAAATAGTTCGCTAGAAACAATTTCTTTGAAATAAGTAAGAAACATTGACAAACACTTTTGTCTTTGACTTCATAGTGGAAAGAATTCCCAATCAATATCATGGGATAATCAACAAAGACATTTATCCGATTTTGGCTGTAAACTCATTTACTTATGCTATGCATACCAAAATTTATGAAAGGACCATTTAGGGTTTATACCCATGCCATAACTCGTATGGTGTCATTTCAATGGATCATGATGATGCTCTATTCAGTGTAAAAGCGATAGTCTCTAAAGCATAATCCACAAAAATATAATGGCATCATTTTATATTATCTCATCATTAATCCAACAAGGTTTGGATACGTCTCTTGGATACTCCGTCATCATTATGATACTCCAAGAAACGTGAGGTTGTAGAACAATTTCATAACTCTCTTAGATGTTCGCTAAAACTCGTAATTCAAATGTTTCCACCATGATCCAATCACAGATATTTGACTTTTCTATTACGATGATTTCCACTTCATGCTGAAATTTATTTGAATCCATTCAAATGTTTCAAACTTCTTCCTTATCGAATATATCCACATATATATACTCAATTCATTGTTAGAAGTTTTCATGAAGTAGAAGAATCTCCCGCACACAACTATGCCCAGTGAACCATATACATCACTATGTATGTTTCCACTAAGTTAGTTGCCCGTTCAACTCTTGGCCTATGAACGGTATTTAAGTCATTCTCTTTAGAAGAGATTTGCAAGCGCCAAACGATTCCAAGTCGAATGACTCCAAAAATCCATTCAAATGGAGTTCCTTCATGCGTTTTTTCTAACATGACCTAAATGGCGGTTCCACTAATGAGTGGTATTCACATCATTTGCCTTATGGCATTTTAGCGTCAGTGTTATGTATGTGTGCTTCACCATAAAGATTTATAATAACTTATCCATTGTACATGGAATGTTGTTACAATTTGAACAACTCATTGTTTTCATTTAACCAGAACAAGAATAACAATTATAAAGTTCTTTATTATAAATCTGAATGGCTAGACAGAATGCCAACGACGAACATAATAACACTTTATTTTTGTTCCAGACGTGCATTCCTATCACATTCCTTTTCAGTCACTTAGGCCAATGTATTCTTGTATTGCGTTGTTTTGTATGACACCTCATACCAACCAATATGGTACTAATACCCAAGAATTCCATTTTGTGACCAAACAAGGAATACATTCATAACATGTATATCATCTATATACACCTGAGCTAGACTTTCTAGTCTTTTCTTTCTTTCTGCCAAAATATCTTTTGTAGTTTCTCTTTTAGTTTTCCTCATTCTCAGAAAACACTTCACTTTCAATGACTTCTAAGTCCATTGGTCAAATACCAATAACCTTGAGGTTCTTACTTTGAAGTTGATCATCATATGACAAGTGTTCCAGATTTCACTATTAGTAACTTTGTAATATGATGAACAATTTCACTCATAATTTTATCCATCATATCATGACGACTTTCCGAGACCATGTCTGTACATGCTAGGCTCGTAAAGTTTAACCTCAGTATTCGCATGTGCAAATCTGGCTTGTACCCGTTGTATGCACACGTAGAATTTATCACACCCGATCATCACGTGATGCTTCGAAACGACGAGTCTTAGCAACGGTGCATACTAAGGACGATCACTTCATGGATATGCGAATATCGTTAGTGCCCAACTAGTTGGAGGATTGGGACGCCTGGCGTCTTCAACCTTCGTACATTCCCATAAAACTTATGAGTTTATGTAGTCTCACTAGATTATATTCTATCATCTTGCAATAAGGTCTTAGATATCACATATATCTCATACCTTGCTTATTTGTGAAAACAAAATTTCCAGCTCCTTACTTTTCAAACAGATTTGAACTTCAAGTTTCATGGAGGCAAGATGATTCTAGGTACTAATTGAAACCATTGTTCTTTGAATCATTAATGAGAAGTTTACTAAAAATTTGCAATAGGACTTAATCATTTCTTGATTCTTTAACAATACGGTACCAGCCCGTAGAGTTACTTGTCAGACTTAACAGTATTTCTATCTCAATTACAAGACTAGCGCATGGTAGATAACGGATGCCAATTCTACAACTTTAATTCAAAATACTATTCAGACTATGTTCATGATAATTAGTTCATGTTTTAATCTAATTACTAATGAACTCCCACTTAATACAACATCCCTCATAGTTGTTAAGTGGCACACGATCCACATCCACTACACCAAAACCGATCATCACGTGAGATGATGTAGCTTCAATGGTGAACATCAACATGTTGATCATATCATCCATATGACTCGTGTTCAACCTTTCGGTTTCCGTTGTCCCGAGGCCATGTCTGTACATGCTAGGCTCGTCAAGCAAACCCAAACATGGCTTACACCCGTTGTATGTGAACGTAGAGTCTATCACATCCGATCATCACGAGATGCTTCAAAACGACGAACTGTAGCAACGGTGCATACGAGGGGAGAACACTTTATTATCTTGATATTAATGTGAGGGATCATCTTATAATGCTACCGTCGCGATCTAAGCAAGATAAGATGCATAAAGGATTAACATCACATGCAATTCATAATATGTGATATGATATGGCCTTTCTTCTTGTGCTTTTGATCTCCATCTCCAAAGCACATGATCATGATCTCCATCATCACCAGCATTGCACCAAGGTCCGTGGCGCCGCTTCATGGTTGTCCATCACTTATAGCTACTATGACAACTACTTGAAATAAAGCTATTACATGATGAATAGACACGCAGGTCTTTAACAAAAATTAAAGACAACCATTAGGCTCCTGCCGGTTGCCATAATACAACAATGAACATCTCATACATCAAATATAATCATCATCACATCATGACCATATCACATCACCAAACCCTGCAAAAACAAGTTAGACGCCTCTAATTTGGTTTGCATATTTTACGTGGTTTAGGGTTTTCGAGTAAGATCCAATCTACCTACGAACATGAACCACAACGGTGATACTAGTGTTGACAATAGAAAGTGCAAATTGGAATCTTCACTATGGTGGGAGAGACAGACACCCGCAAAGCCACTTATGCAATACAAGTTGCATGTCAAGCGTGGAGCAAGTCTCATGAGACGCGGTCATGTAAAGTTAGCCCGGGCCGCTTCATCCCACCATCCCGCAAGATGCAAAGTACACAAACTAAAGCAACAAAAGCATCAACGCCCACAAAACCATTGTGTTCTACTCGTGCAACAGATCTATGCATAGACATGGCTCTGATACCACTGAAGGGGTTCGTAGCATAGAAAACAAAAATTTTCCTACCGCAAGACGAATAAATCCAAGATCTAATCTATGGAACACCCAAGATCTAATCTACAAGATCGGAGCAACGAGATTGATATGAGACTAACCCTCGAAGATTTCCAAAGCCTACGAGATTAGATCTCGTTGTTGGTGTAGACGATCGTCCCCGGTGCTGCAATCCGGCAGCACTTCCGTACTCGGTCGCGCGTACGGTGTCGATGAAGCCCTTCCTCTCCCCGTTCCAGCGGGCAGCGGAGGTGTGGTAGATCCCCTCGGAATCCCAGCAGCACGACGGCGTGGTGGTGGAGGTGGAGGAGAAATTCCTGCAGGGCTTCGCCAAGCCTGCGCAGGAAGAAGGAGGAGGGAGAGAGGGGCGGCTAGGGCTTGGGGAAATCATGTGCTGCGCCCCAGCCCTCCCCTCCCTCTTATATAGGCGTGGGGCTGCCTTGGCCCCCTCCAAGCCTTTGGGTCGGCCAAAACAAGGGGGCAACTTCCCCCCAAGTTAAGTCCCTAATTTTAAGGGATTTGATCTTATCCACTTGATCCAGCCACATGGGCCTTGGGGGGCTGGTGTGCCTGGCCCATGTGGGCCTATGTGACCCCCTCCGGTCCATGTTGGACGTTCGGGATAGGTGGGCCCCACTATGGTACCCTCCGGAACCTTCTAGAACCTCCGGTACAATACCGAAAAATCCTGAACTTTTCCGGTAACCCTGAAAATGACTTCCCATATATGAATCTTATTCTCCGGACCATTCCGGACCTCCTCGTGATGTCTTGGATCCCATCCGAGACTCCGAACAAAAACTTCGGACTCCATCTCATATTCCGAATCTACTTATGCGACATCGAACCTTAAGCGCGTCACCCTACGGTTCGCGAACTATGCGACATGGTCGAGACTCCTCTCCGAGCAATAACCAATAGCGGGATCTGGAGATCCATAATGGCTCCCACATATTCAACGATGACTTAGTGATCGATTGAACCATTTACATACGATGCCGATTCCCTTTGTCACGCGATATTTTACTTGTCCGAGGTTCGATCATCGGTATCTCCATACCTTGTTCAACCTCGTTACCGACAAGTACTCTTTACTCGTACCGTGGTATGTGATCTCTTATGAACCATTCATATGCTTGCAAGCTAATCGATGACATTCCACCGAGAGGGCCCAGAGTATATCTATCCGTCATCGGATGGACAAATCCCACTATTGATCCATATGCCTCAACTCACACTTTCCGAATACTTAATCCCATCTTTATAACCACCCATTTACGCAATGGCGTTTGATGTAATCAAAGTACTCTTCCGGTGTAAGTGATTTACATGACCTCATGGTCGAAGGACTTGGGCAACTATGTATCGAAAGCTTATAGCAAATTGAACTTAATGACTTGATCTTATGCTACGCTTATTTGGGTGTGTGTCCATTATATCATTCACCTAATGACATAACCTTGTTATTAATAACATCCAATGTTCATGATCACGAAACCATGATCATCCATTAATCAACAAGCTAGTTATACAAGAGGCTTACTAGGGACTCCTTGTTGTTTACATAACACACATGTATCAATGTTTCGGTTAATACAATTATAGCATGGTATGCAAACATTATCATAAACACAAAGATATATTATAATAACCATTTTATTATTGCCTCTTGGGCATATCTCCAACAAATTTGTGACATATAGCTACACACAACTGAGCCCAACTATCTATGTCATGTTGTGCCTCATATGTCTGTAACCATAAGGCAGCATTGCCCTTAAAATGGAGAGTTGCATAATCTACTTTGTACTCCTCTGGTACATGGAACATGTGGAGGTATTTCTCGGCTTGCTCCTTCCACATTTTTGGGTGTGTGCCATCAAATTTAGGGAAATTAGTTTTAGGCATACGAAACTCATTGTCGCTAGTATCTCTAGGGTATCTACTACGCCTGGGAGAATTATCACGAGATGGACCAGCATCATAACGAGATTTGATAGTCGAATACTGACCATTTTCCAGGGTATGCTTTGCAGCGGCACCCTGGGTTTCTAATTCTTCACGGTGCCCATCTGGGCCGGAGGAGTGCTCGAGCGCTGTGTGGATCGTCTCCTCCAAGGAAGCAAGGCGCTTGTTGATGCTTTCCACATGTGAATCAACTGCATCAATTTTGTTGTTGATCACATCCTGTTGCTTGAGTAACCTCTCTGTGGTGACTGAAAGGGCCTGACAGGATTCTGTGTTCCGCGCGGCCATCTCTGCCGATTTGGTAAGGCCAATCACCAGTTGGCGCAGTTGCGCCTCATGGTCCGCGATCGCCTTGGCCTGATTAGCGATGCCTTGCTCAACAGACCCCATCCATACCGTGAGACTAGATCCTCTCGCCGTTGCTGCACCTTGGTCTACCGCCATCGTGGTCGACGAGTACTAGCCAAAGGCTTTCCTCTGCAATCAACCAGTACACGCCTCCCGAACCACGACGAACCAGCAATCGACACGGATTTGACCACCGGCCAGAGTATGGCGCGGCAACCTCCGATTTCACTGGATCCGTGGCTGAATTTCCCCTCCTCCGAAGACGAACGCCACCCGCGCTGCTCAAGAGGTAGCAACCGCACACCACCGCCGCAAATCACTCGTACAGACAGGGATTACTGAGAGATCCCGACCTGCCTGCCGATGACTTGATTCGCCTCCAAATCCTCAACACACCCAACTTGATAGAAAAATTTCTGTGGAGATTTTGTGGAGAATTTTGTGGAGAATTTCACCGATCCACCGGAACGAACGGCTCCTGATACCAGATGTGACGAACCTAGCTAATGGCAGCACACCAGATAGCGTAGAAACATCGGATAATCCACAGATTCAAGATCTGGCTAGAGTTGTTGGGAGGAAGAAGAGAAGAGCACAGGCAAAAGCCGTGTTCGAGTTTACAATAGTCATTAAGCATATTCCCCTCTTCTCTCTCTACTCGCTTAGTATCGCATCCTTCCGTCACCAGCTGGAGACACCTGGGCTTCAGCTGGGCCTTTCTTCGTTCTGGGCTTGGCTTGTCAATGTCTTGGGTAGGTACATGGCATATACTCATGTAAATATGTCATGCAAAAAAATAACGAAAATTCCTCTTGTTTTAACCCTAAAAAAAATGCAAAAAAATAACGTGTTTATGTGAAAACTGCATGTGTGTATCGTACGTTTGCTAAGTAGTTGCAAGGACGATATGCAAAAAATTTGAGTCGCCACCCACCTCTGTGCACGATAATCAATCAATGAAGCCCTACAACTTTTCTCCACGACCTTTCCCTCGTGTCAATATAACTAGAATAAAAATTCGCAAAGCTTCGCAACAATATAACTAGCAGAGTTCACTGCATGTCCATAATTTCAAAATAAAATTGCAGTGTTCAGTGTACTGAAACTAGAATGGAGAAGGATGCATAAACTGAGAATGACCTTCATGGTAGAATTATTATCCGGATTTCAGAAAACCTTTTCGACTTTAGAATTTTGCACCCTAGTAATCATCAGAGAATTAAACTGGGCCAACACAAAATGGTAAGTCTAAGTTGCTGCTGTTACACATAACAAACAAACAAGAATAGAAAGAAAGGGTGATGCTTTTGGTTGGAATGAAACTTCATACAGCACAGATAAACTCAAATGCTTAACTCACTGCACAATCAGATGCTTCATCCAAGATAAATGGAGATAACAGAAATGAAGTTTTTGCAGATAAGAACGCGGCCATCACAGACCAATGTCACCGCATTATTATTCAAACAGGTTCTGAACTTTTAGAACCGTTAGGTCAAAGCAATATCACTAGAACAGATAAGTTTCGCCAGAAACACAAGAGCAACAGAGTTTTTCTCAACCTATATCTCTATGCAAAATCTTAATATTTCTCATGTCGCAGTGTCCGAGGCAGTGACACTTCTGAAGAAGTGAACTGTGAGGCAAGGAGACCTGCTCTGGTATTTCTCTACTCTGCATCGAAATCCGGGTATCTCAGCCCGCCGTTTGCTGAATTAGGAGAAATAGTGAAGCAGTATTAGCGGAAATGGGTGAAAAGGTTAGGCATCATGCCACATGAACTGAAACCGTTGCAACAGATCAATGATCCCATATTGCTAAAACAAGTCAACAGCAAGATCAAGAAAACAGCTGATGTATAAAAACCTGTAAATAATTTAATGTGCAGAAACTAGCTTTCATGTAGTGCTGCATTGAATTTTGCTCACATTCATTGAAAACAATTAAAATAGGCCAAATCATATATAAATCAGTATCTTCTTTGTGAAGCTGAACTGAGATGAGTGGGCTGATTTGGGTTTTCAAGTTCCAATGTTTTTCACTAGCAGCAAATGGTATTAAATTGAAGAACTGAATCATATGAACCTAGGACAATTGTTTCAGACCCAATAATTTCAATATCAAGGTTGAGTATGAACAAGTGACTGGTGAAATGATTTTCCCCAGCAACCAACTAGCTTTAGGCAACTTTCTAGCATACACAGACTTATAAATTGAAAAGGCACAATGTAAATACCTATTGTTTAAGTTCAGCTACCTTTACTACTCATATCTACAAGACTACAACAGTTCATACTATTCCAAAGTCCTAACTGAAGGAACTCAGTGACAGTTTCAGTACATTGTTGTCAGACTACGATTCCCCAGTTCTAATGACTACAATAGTTTCTTGGCACTACCATTTAGAATAATCTGATCCGAATTGTAACGGTTTCAGTATAAGCTTTCCAAGCACAGGGAGATTTTGTAGATAAAAAGCACATGCAGATTAGCACTCCATTAACCAAAAGATCATGGCCATGCAGCAATAGTATCTGCCAGATCCAGTACATATATCAGAGGATCTCTCACCTGGCTCCGGCGTGATTACGAGGCCCTCTCTGCTGCGGGATAGGTTGACGACGAGTGGGGTATTGCGCCCGTATCTGCCCGCTTGGACGTACATGACGAGGTCGTTGGAGACGTTCCCTGGGATGCCCAGCCGGCTGATCAGCTCGTTCCTCAGGCGGTGCACGGACCTTCCCCTGAAAGTGAACGAGATGGCGTTGGCGTACAACCCTTCGCCGTTCCCCGTGAACACCACCAACCGCGAGTGCAGAAGGACGGAGAGGTGGAGCTGCGTTGCAGAGAAGCATGGTTATATTCAGGAGGTGAAAGAAATACGGAGGCGCAGGAAGTCAAGAAACAGAGGCGGCAACCAAGAACTGCTCCCAAGCCCCAACAGAACCAAGGATTGCTCCCAGGCGAATGAATTTAACACAATTTGCGATCCCCGCGGTTAAATTTCTGATCAAGATTAACGACATTCTAGAACCAAATTCGCTGAATGGAACCGCACCCCCAGATCATGAAAGCAACTCGAGAAGAATCCAGAAGCGGGCATGGCGAGCTCACCCTAGTCGGACGTGGAAGGCGGGGGATGCGGTCGGTGATGGGGACGGGCTCCACCACCCAGCGCATCATGGTGCTGATGTTGTCTACGTTGTCGACGCTGACGACGCTGTCGTTCCAGATGAGGTACCTCCCGTTGCCGCGGAGGTAGCCGTAGCTGTCCGGGCCGCCCTGGGCGACGTGGCGGCGGAGCAGGATCTCGCCCCGGGACCCGACCCTGACGGGCTGCCACCTGATGGCCCCATCCTCAAGCTCGACGTAGTTACCCTGCGCGACGCGGAAGCCGAGGCAGCCGAGCGGCGCCGGGGCGCCTGTGTCGTAGAGGTAGCGGCCGTAGGCGGCGCTGTGGAGGAGCACGTGCTGGTAGTCCCCGTAGTAGCGGTGCACGAACCACGCCACCTTCATGGATCTCCGACGGCGGCCGAGGGAGACGCCAACCCCGTCCTTGTCGGCGCGGAGGTAGGTGCCGTGCACGGCGCTCCGCAGCCGCACCGGGTACCCGTCGGGGAACTGGTCCATCGGTCGCCGCCGGCGCTGCTGGGCCGCCGGAGAGCACAGGCGCGCGGTGGCCGCTGCGAGGTGGAGGGAGAGGTGGCGCTCCGGCGAGGGGGTGAAGAGGAGAGGCGAGGCGAGCGATGTTTGTTGAGAGTTGAGGCGGTTACCTTCGGGCGCCAAGTATTTCAAGGTGCCAGCCTGACACGCCATCGCCGTGCCGGGCTTTGGGCACAAGGTGGGCCTGCGGGCTCTTTTCTCGGCCCGGCCCGCCAGGCCCAAACCGTCACGAGCGCGGGTCTCTCCACGAGACTCTTCTGTTCCTGCGCCGGCGGCGCTGCACCACCCTTCCCTTGCCCGGAAGAGCCTCTACTGCCGCGCCGCCCCAGCGCGCCGGCGGGGCGACGAAACGGCCGGTGGCATTGCTCCCTCTTCTTGGCCCGGCTGCCCCCGCGCGGCCGGTGCACGGACGCCGCCACGCCCGCCCGCCGGCACCAGCGAAAGCGAGGCAGCGCGACGACGGCGAGGAGCGAGCGAGGCACCATCAGATCCCAGCTAGGATGTGTCGTGCGCGCGCGCGTGGTCTCCCTCCTCTCCGTTGCTGCCTGTGGCTAGTCGCTAGCAGAGTAGCAGCTTCGTTCGTCAGAGTAAAATTGTGACATGGTGCTCTGCGAACTTCTCGTGGTCGGTCGGCTCGGCTCGGCTCCACCAACGCAGAACGCACACGGCACACTGCTGATCATCTCTCTTTGTAATTACTACCTCCGTTCCAAGGTTTAAGGCCTATATTTTTACTTGTGACAGTCCACTTTATTGAATTCGAATATTAAGGATTTCAAACTGCTTGGGTTGGATGGCAAGAGCTCTACAGAAATGGGCCAAAGAAAGAATGAAGGAAACCATGGCTAAAGGCTGATATTGCACATGCACATACAGTGATCTTCCAACTAGACTTAGCTCCTTGTATTTTTCTGATACAAATAGACATATTATTTCTTGTATTTGGATGATTTGTAGAACTTAAGTTATGAATTTAGCAAGTCTTAATGTTAATACAAGCATTGTAATTATTTGAGATGTCTTAAATTAGTATTAAAACCCATGCGGCCCGGTGGTGCTGATCGTGAAAATAGAGAGCTATCACAAGATGAGCTACTGCAAAGAAAATTTATGAAACCTCGCCTACTAGGCTTTTTGGCAATTAACATAATTCATTTGAAGCAATAGTCTAGGCAGATTTGGATAAAAGGGGGAGACCCCCAACTCCCAAAAATTCCACCTTAAGGCCCATGAAAGTAGGGAAAACCATGCACCGAAATTAATTGGGCGGCAGATATAGTTTAATGAACACAAATACAAAGCACAAATTCTCTTCCACCATTTCCAGAACCTCATCGGCACTCCGGGCCAACGAAGTGTGGGCCCCAATTAGGCTGCCTTGGGGCTCCCAGCCCTTGATCTATCACATCTTGAGGCACATTTCTCGGATGAAGAAATTAAGACTACACTTATGGATATGCACGGAGAGAAGTCACCTAGGCTAACGGTTTCACCCTTTTTCAAGTGTTGTTGGGAATGCATCACGAATGATATGAGTGTTGCATAGGGATAGTTACACGAGCTGCTTGCAAATAAATGGAACCTCTCGAAAGCAACAAGACTGCTTTTGCTACCAAGAAACAGGGGCTAAATTAGCCTAGGACTATAGGCACATCAGTCTGATGCATGTGATGGCAAAGATTGCATGCAAAATCCTTGCAAATGTGCTAGCCTCAAAGCTGAATATTTTAAAGTGTGATCATGGAAGCCAATAAAAATGCCCTTTGTTGTTCCTCAAGTGGGACATCACCAAAGCTTTTGACTCGGTTAGGTGGGGCGCTATTTTATATGTTATGATGGGATATGGATTTGGCAAGAAAATGGTGTGATCTTGTCTGCATTGTGCTTGCAAGTGCATCCTCCAGAGTATTAGTCAGCGAAATGTCGAAGACGGTTCTGGCACAAAAGAGGGCTATGTTATTCATCCTAACCATGGAACCCCTGCATAAGGTTTTTTGAAAAATTAACAAAGCATCATTTTCGCTTGCAGCTCGGATAGAGATCTGCCTCCATTCTCACCAGCCTTTGTGCAGATGATGTCGCCTTCTTTTGTCAACCCTGTTGTAAAGGTATTTTACCCTTATCCATTATTTTGGTTACAATGACACCGTGCTAGAGTATTTGGCCTAATACATGTTTGTAAGGATAATCCCAGGTATTAGCCAAAGAGGCATAAATGGTGTATCAAGGAACAAGAAGGCTAAAGGAGACCCCCCCACTTCGACAACAATCAAAAGGGGTTCTCCGTCAGGTCATAGGCCCGGTCGGACCGCCCTTGCGCCGGCAGCCTCCGGCCGCCCGCCGATCGGTGTTGGCCACGCTCCGGCGCCAACCGGCCTTAGCCAACCGGCGAGGTACGCAAGACACGAAGTTGCCCCGGTCAAGGTCCGTCCGCCGCCCGGTTTGGACCGGCGGGTCCGTCAGGCCCGGTTCGACCGGTTTCGACCGGCGCCCCGACGCCAACCGGCTCTACGCTGGCAAACCGAGGAGTACTGGAGACATTTCAAGGCTCCGGTTGGAGTCCGGTGCAGCCCGGTTTGGACCGCGGCCGGTCTCTGGTCCGGTCCGACCGGCCCTACGGACGCTCCGGTCTATGGTCCGGTTGACCGGGAATCTCGAGAGGAAGCTGATGTGGCAAGTGAGCAACGGCCATATTTCAAGTGACACTATAAATAGCCCTTCTCCTACCTCTGAAAGCTTAGGCACTACACTACAAGCTGTTCTTGAGCTCTCTCTCTCTCACACTCCATTGCTAGAAACACCAAAAGCCTCAGATCTCCCTCCTCCTCCACCCAAACTCAAATCCCTCCGGGGAAACGATAGAGGAGGACCCGATCTACTGTTCTACCAAGCCAAATCTCATTCCCCCTTGTATTCATCAAGAAGCTTGCTCTCTAGGGTTCCTTGGAAACCCTAGGTGGGCAAGAGTGGTCCGGAAGCATCCGGGCTGTGGATTTGCTCCTGACAAGATTGTGAAGGTTTGGAGGCTACCTCAAAGTCTACCACAAGTGAGTGAGCTATTCCTTCGTGGGATAGGCTCCGGAGAATAGTTTTGAGCCACTCAAGGTACATGAAGCCTTGGTTGATCCGGATTGGGTTATTGCCATGCAAGAAGAATTGGAGTGTTTCACTCGTAATGAAGTATGGTCTCTAGTTGAGAGACCCAAGGATCATCGCATCAATGTTATTGGGACCAAATGGGTATTCAAGAACAAGCAAGATGAGAATGGCATTGTCATTAGAAATAAAGCAAGGTTAGTGGCGCAAGGGTTTGCCCAAATAGAAGGTATGGATTTTGAGGATACCTTTGCGCCGGTAGCCCGTCTTGAAGCTATTCGTCTTTTGCTTGCATTTGCATCTTTCCACAATTTCAAACTATATAAAATGGATGTGAAAAGTGCATTTTTGAATGGTCCTCTAAAAGAAACCGCATATGTAGCTCAACCCCCGGGTTTCGAAGACCCATGCCGACCCAACCACGTGTATTTACTCCATAAGGCACTCTACGGTCTCAAGCAAGCTCCACGTGCTTGGTATGAGTTCCTTAGGGATTTCTTACTACATGATGGGTTTAGCATGGGTACGGTCGATTCCACCCTTTTCACCAAACGGGTTAAAGGGGGTGGCTTGTTTATATGTCAAATATATGTTGATGATATTATATTTGGTGGAACTAACCCCAATCATAACAAAGCTTTTGAGCTATTGATGACTAGGAAATTTGAGATGTCCATGATGGGAGAGTTGAAGTTCTTCCTAGGCTTCCAAGTGAGGCAACTTGCAAAAGGCACCTTTCATCTCTCAAGAAAAGTATGTGAAGGACATGCTCAAGAAGTTTGACATGACCAATGCAAACCCAATGAAGACACCCATGCCCGTAAAGGGGCAACTTGGCTCATGTGACGGTGAGAAGGATGTGGATATAAAGGTATACCATTCCATGATAGGATCCTTGCTCTACCTTTGTGCCTCTAGGCCGGATATCATGCTAAGTGTAGGGATGTGTGCTCGTTTTCAATCCGCTCCTAAGGAGAGCCATTTGATGGCGGTCAAACGGATTCTAAGATACCTTGTTCTCACTCCTACTCTCGGGCTATGGTATCCAAAGGGGTCAACCTTTGAACTCATTGGCTACTCGGATTCCGATTGGGCCGGTGATAAGGTTGACCGGAAGTCTACCTCCGGGGCTTGCCAATTTATTGGCCGGTCATTGGTGAGTTGGTCATCCAAGAAACAAAACTCCACCGCTTTATCCACCGCCGAAGCCGAATACATATCCGCGGCATCTTGTTGCACTCAATTGTTATGGATGAAGCAAACCTTGAAAGACTATGGTGTGTCTCTTGGTACGGTGCCTCTTCTATGTGACAATGAAAGTGCAATAAAGATCGCCAATAACCCGGTTCAACATTGTCGCACCAAACACATTGACATTCGCCATCACTTCCTACGTGACCATGTTGCCAATGGGGACATTGCTCTCACTCATGTGGGGACAACATACCAATTGGCGGATATTTTCACTAAGCCTTTGGATGAAGCCCGGTTTGTAAACTTGAGAGGAGAACTTGGTATTCTTGATCCTAAAAACTTGGATTGAATAACTTCTTGCACTATATTCTTGCATTTATCTAACTATCTAGCTTAGAGGCACAACACATATGGGGATAGTCATCTTACCATGTCTTGGTATGATGCATACCTATGTGTGCAACATAAATAGACCCAATGTCATTATATGGACCCAAGCATGTCTCTTCGAGGTCTCATGACATTTGCGCTTTCACATAGGGGGAGTAATCCCCCGCCCCTCATTGAGCCTCAATTACAACTTGATTTGACTATATAAGGCTAAATGATCTTATTGCAAAAACTATTTCAAAATGTTTTATGGTTCTTGATGTACTTCGAATCATGCCCATTGTTGCTATTTATATCTTGTTTGGATTTTCACTCCAATGGGTATGCCTAGAGAACTTTGTGTTTCCAACCCCATGTCTATGCTCATCTCATCATCATCTATCTATCTATATGTACATGTCATCATCTGAGCATTCATATACATTTACACAAAGAATAGGGGCAAAACGAGGCAAAACAAGACAAAACCAGAACCTGCCGGTCCTGCCGGTTGGACCGCCTCCGCCCGGGCAGCGGCGCCAGCCGCCGATCGGGCGCCAAACCCAGGGCTGGTTATGTTTTGGAGGAGGATACCCCTTGGGGTCTTTGTCTTCCTCATTATCCCCCACCTCCAAAACCTCCATGGCCGCCGCCTCCACCATCTCCACCACGTCCTAGGCCCTTCCCACCACGAGGTTCTCTCCAAACTTCACCCACTCGTAGATCGGGATCTCTCAAGTCCCTTCACCAAAGGATTTGATCACTTTCAAGCTATTTCGGGAGATCTTGGGGATTTGGCCCTCAAGCCCTCTTCACGTGTTCTTCTTGATTCACTTGGGCAAAGAGGACGATGTCTTCGGGTAAATCTTTCTCCCATTCCCTCTCCCTCTTGCTTTCCCTCTCCCATTGCCAAATGTTGAGGAAAGTTGAGAAAAGTTAGGGTTAGGGTTAGGGTTTGTAAGTCCTCATGCCATTAGAGTGTCTCACTGCACCATGCACATATTCCACTCTATTGCTATAGTCTATGTTCAAGTTTATGAGTTTTTGCATGATTTTGTGGTAGAAATTCTGGGCAACACCTCACAATTCGATAGACCCGGTCATAGGCCCGGTCAACCGGCCTCTCAACCGGCCGGTCCGGCATGCGGCCGGTCGACCGGATTGGCAACCGGCTCGTCTGGTCTGTCGTCCGGTTGGACCGGCCTGTGCGCCGGCTCGCCCAGTTTTCGCACAACTTCATCAAAACACTTGAATATATACTATGCTTTTTGGCCTCCATATTTACTGATGACATGTACACTTACCCCACTGCTATCCTCGATCTATTTGCTGATTCACAGGTGGTTCGAGTGGTGATGACCGTGGTGGCCTTGCCAAGAGAGGAAGGCTTGCGCCAAGGCCTCCTGGCTGCCGTACTAGCACCCGCAAGCCTTCTAAAGCACCTCAGACTACTGACACTGGCAGCTCAGCTGGGGGAAAAAGCAAGACAGTTGGTGGTAAGAGGAAGGACAAGCACGTCGCCCAAGAGGATGATGAAATAGTGCCAGACTTTAATGTGGGAGCAGCACATCGTGGTGATTGGCAAAATGTGAGGATGGAGAACCCGTACCGCTTTGAGCAACGGACTTACACTGGTGGGGACAAGTTCTTCTGGACCAAGACTCAAGCACGCCTTTGGGAAGATTTCTATAACACTAGAGAGTGTATGAAGAATGGTGTTGTTGTGATGCCCAAGGCCATCAACACCGACGAGCTTGCCTTGCATGAAGCCACAAAGTACCGCTTTGTGGTTGATACCTTGAAGGGTTTGGGACTATATGAGCTTGTGTGCCTGAAGCCCGATGATGACCAAACAGATAGCATCTATTGTCCCCTTCTAGTCCGTCAATTCCATTGCACCGTATTCTTCCATGATGATGAGGATCGCACTATGACTTGGATGACTGGCAAGGAGAAGTACTCATGCACCTACACTCAGTTCTGTGCAGCCATGGGTTTTGGTGGTGGCCTTGCTAAAGGGTTCAGGATTCATTCTCGCCCTAAGCTTGTTAAAGGTGACATCTCCTTTTGCTATCCCCCGAACACTACAGCTGAGCCTCCCACTATCTTTGGGATGTACTACTCTTATCTTGTCCTTGCCAAGATGTTCCGTGAGAATCTCATCAGCAAGTCAGGCGACACCAGTGAAGTCAGGAACTACCACCTGAATCTGATGTACTATTGCCATCCTGACAGGCTAAGGAAGATTGATGGCTGTGATCTCATTCATTGTGAACTGAAGCGTTCAGTTTTGGGCCGCATGACTCCCAACTATGCTCAGTATGTTCAGCGGCTCATCAACTACATAGTACCTGCTCCTCTCAACACGATAGATGAAAGGATCATCATGGAACCATTCAAGTTCCCTGTTCAGGACACACGTCCGGAAGTCCCTGCCATGATGCGAGCGCGTTCCAAGGAACGCCATGATCATGATGCTAGCTCCAGCTACTCTCGGCGCCCCAAGCGCGGTGCCGCTCGCTTCTTCTCCAGCATGTGGCAAATGTGCAAGAACACCAATGATGTTGCACATCAGAGTCTTGCTTTGAACCAGGAGACAAGGAGGCGACAGAATGAGTTCATGGCTTCACGGAATGCCCCTGTTCCTCCTTATGGCCCTGAGATGGAGCCTGTGGTTGCACCACAGTGGGAGATGCCCCACATTACTGATGAGATGTTCCAGAATTTCGACCTCTCCATGTATGCTCATGGTGGTCTTCCTCCTAGGACTGCTCGTGCCCGATGATGAAGAGGAAGAGGATGAAGATGAAGGTGATAAGGATGATGATGAAGAGCGCGATGGCGAGACCTCGTATTCCACTGGGCATGAGTTCTCTTCTGATGGGTGCGCTAGCATCTCTCCTCTTTTCTTCGCCTTTTTGGTGTTCCAATGCCAAAGGGGGAGAAGAGAGTAGAGTCTAGGACCACGGGGTTCTTTGGTTGTCACAAGCCATGGGTGTTGCTTTATTTGATTCTTATATGGCTTGTGCTTATTTGCTTTGATTTCTCAAGAACCATTTGCTACTTTGAATAATTCGTGTATGGATGAGTATTTGTATGCTTAATCACTCTACTAGGATGATCATGCTTTATGCTTATATATGTTGATATACATGTCCATACCATGCTTGTTTCCTAAAGATATTGGGGGAGCTTCTCATGTTCCACAAATGGTGCACTTTGCATTCAAACGCAAATTCTCCAAGTGCACACATTATGGGGGAGCTGTCGTAATATCTTATATGGAATCAAGGTTTAAAGCTTATCATAATATCTCTATATGACTCTAGCTCGGTTTGTCATCGTATACCAAAAAGGGGGAGATTGTAAGGGTATTTTACCCTTATCCATTATTTTGGTTACAATGACACCGTGCTAGAGTATTTGGCCTAATACATGTTTGTAAGGATAATCCCAGGTATTAGCCAAAGAGGCATAAATGGTGTATCAAGGAACAAGAAGGCTAAAGGAGACCCCCCCACTTCGACAACAATCAAAAGGGGTCTCCAGAAGGCCGATCATAGGCCCGGCCGGATCCCTTGCGCCGGCAGCTCCGGTCTGCCGCCGCCGACCGGCTTGGGCCGGCGCTCCGCCAACCGGCTCGCGCACGCCAACCGGGCGAGGTACTGCAAGACACGAAGTTGCCCCGGTCAAGGTCCGGTTCGCCGCCCGGTTTGGACCGGCGGGTCCGGTCACTGGCCTGGTTCGACCGGGCTCCCGATCGGGCGCCCCGGCGCCAACCGGGCTCTACGCTGACAGCAACCGGAGGGAGTACTGGGAGACATTTCAAGGCTCGGCTGGAGTCCGGTCTGCAGCCCGCGGGCCGGCGGCCGCTCGGGTCCGGTCCGACCGCCTCGTGCCGGACGCTCTGTCTGTGGTCCGGTTGACCGGGATTCTCGAGAGGAAGCTGATGTGGCAAGTGAGCAACGGCCATATTTCAAGTGACACTATAAATAGCCCTTCTCCTACCTCTGAAAGCTTAGGCACTACACTACAAGCTGTTCTTGAGCTCTCTCTCTCACACTCCATTGCTAGAAACACCAAAAGCCTCAGATCTCCCTCCTCCTCCACCCAAACTCAAATCCCTCCGGGGAAACGATAGAGGAGGACCCGATCTACTGTTCTACCAAGCCAAATCTCATTCCCCCTTGTATTCATCAAGAAGCTTGCTCTCTAGGGTTCCTTGGAAACCCTAGGTGGGCAAGAGTGGTCCGGAAGCATCCGGGCTGTGGATTTGCTCCTGACAAGATTGTGAAGGTTTGGAGGCTACCTCAAAGTCTACCACAAGTGAGTGAGCTATTCCTTCGTGGGATAGGCTCCGGAGAATAGGGTGAGCCTTCGTGGCGCGAGGAATCCTTCGTGGGACCTCCACTCCTCCAAACGTGACGTACCTTCTTGCAAAGGAAGGGAACACGGGAATACATCCTCGTCTCCGCGTGCTATCGGTTATCTCTAACCGAACTCCTTACTTGTGATATAACTGCCTGTGAGAGCCTTCGTGCTTGAGTTACTTGTATCCTCATATAGGTTGTTTCACCTAGTTTGCATTAGGCTCATCTTTATATTCCGCAAAGCCTAATATTGCAAAGAAAGAATTAAAATCTGTAGAAACCTATTCACCCCCCCTCTAGGTTTACCATCTCTGAAATTTCACCTGTGAAAGAAGAGATCAAATTCATCGATGCAATTCTTGAAGTCTTCAGTGCCACATTTGGTCCAAGGGTAAATTTGCACAAAAGTGATCACCTACCACATTTAGTGCAAAAATTAAGATCTGGGTGATCTTTTGTTTGTTTTCATTGGCAAGGCTGGGGCTCTCCCTTTTTAGTACCTGGGGCTTACTTTGGGCATCCACAAGCCTACCAAAAAATATATGCAAGGTTGATCGGCCGCATTGCCAGCAAGTGAAGTCATGGGAGGGGAAGATGATGTCAAGACAAGGAAGACCGGTGCCAATCAACTTCGTGCTAACATCAACATTGACCTATCCTAAAAGATCTCTAAGCACCTAGGGTTTTGAGATCCTCTCGGTGATCGTGATGTCGCGCTTGGTCGTCCCTACATGGCGGTGTATGGAACTCTCCATAACGCTTGCCCGTCCCTTGAGCTACGACGCACCAACCAGCCCAGGTGGCTTCAAATAGTAAATCTGGTACGCACACGACAGTGCCACGCACCATCCCACAGCCTTTGAGTTGCCTGCAGCGACAGCAACCTCTCCTTTCCAACGTCTCGCTCGCCACTTCTTTCAACCTGCAACGGCAGGAGACTCGGCAGGCGCATCACATGCCTCTCTCAAGCGTGCACAAGAGAGTTCCGAGCCATGCTTTAACACTGCGCCAACACGGTATGCTCTGTCACATGTCCTGCAGGTTCCCTTATTTTTTTATGCATATGTATATCAGCCAGAGTGATGAGAGTGGTGTCCCCAACCCCCAGACATGTCATTCTTGCTCTTGCTTCCCCTCGTATTGACCATGAACACATAGCGGTGGTCATACATGTTGATGGCTCTCAACCAGAGGTGGACTGCACTCAAGTGGAGTCTGGATCACAAGTTGAAGATGGTGATGTTGGAGCTGGTGAGACCCCCCTGTCCAGGTTGTTAGAGCTAGCTAAAGATTGGCTATTGATGCGCGTAGATGTACACGTCCGTTGGGAACCCCAAGAGGAAGGTATGATGCGCACAGTGGCAAGTTTCCCTCAGTAAGAAACCAAGGTTTAATCGGACCAGAGGAGTCAAGAAGCACGTTGAAGGTTGATGGTGGCGAAATGTGATGCGGCGCAACACCAGGGATTCCGGCAACGTGGAACCCACACAACACAACCAAAGTACTTTGCCCCAACGAAACAGTGAGGTTGTCAATCTCACTTGCTGTAACAAAGGATTAACCGTATTGTGTGGAAGATGATTGTTTGCGAAGAAAACAGTAAAAACAATTGCAGTAGATTGTATGCGATGTAAAGAATAGGACCGGGGTCCACAGTTCACTAGAGGTGTCTCTCCCATAAGATAAAAGCATGTTGGGTGAACAAATTACAGGGCAATTGACAAATAGAAAAGGGCATAACAATGCATATACATGATATGATAAATATAGTGAGATTTAATTGGGCATTACGACAAAGTACATAGACCGCCATCCAGCATGCATCTATGCCTAAAAAGTCCACCTTCAGGTTATCATCCGAACCCCTTCCAGTATTAAGTTGCAAGCAATAGACAATTGCATTAAGTATGGTGCGTAATGTAATCAACAACTACATCCTTAGACATAGCATCAATGTTTTATCCCTAGTGGCAACAGCACAACCACAACCTTAGAACTTTCTGTCACTGTCCCAGGTATCAATGGAGGCATGAACCCACTATCGAGCATAAATACTCCCTCTTGGAGTTAAGAGCAAAAACTTGGCCAGAGCCTCTACTAATAACGGAGAGCATGCAAGATCATAAACAACACATAAATAATAGATTGATAATCACCATAACATAGTATTCTCTATCCATCGGATCCCGACAAACACAACATATAGTATTACAGATAGATGATCTTGATCATGTTAGGCAGCTCACAAGATCCAACAATGAAGCACAATTAGAGAAGACGACCATCTAGCTACCGCTATGGACCCATAGTCCAGGGTGAACTACTCACTCATCACTCCGGAGGCGATCATGGCGATGAAGAGTCCTCCGGAGATGATTCCCCTCTCCGGCGGTGCCGGAGGCGATCTCCTGAATCCCCCGAGATGGGATTCGCGGCGGCGGCATCTCGGAAGGTTTTCCGTATCGTGTCTCTCGGTCTGGGGGTTTCGCGACGGAGGCTTTAAGTAGGCGGAAGGCGCGGGGGCCACACGAGGGCCCCACACGCCAGGCCGCGCGACCAAGCCTAGGCCGCGCCGCCGTTGTGTGGCGCCTCGTGGCCCCACTTCCTTTCCCCTTCGGTCTTCTGGAAGCTTCGTGCAAAAATAGGACCCAGGCGTTGATTTCGTCCAATTGAGAATATTTCTTTACTAGGATTTCTGAAACCAAAAACAGCAGAAAACAACTGGCTCTTCGACATCTTGTTAATAGGTTAGTTCCAAAAAATGCGTAAATACGACATATAATGTGTATAAAACATGTAGATATCATCAATAATGTAGCATGGAACATAAGAAATTATCGATACGTCGGAGACGTATCAGCATCCCCAAGCTTAGTTCTGCTCGTCCCGAGCAGGCAAACGATAACAAGGATAATTTCTGGAGTGACATGCCATCATAATCTTGATCATACTATTGTAAACATATGTAATGAATGCAGCGATCAAAACAATGGTAATGACATGAGTAAACAAATGAATCATAAAGCAAAGACTTTTCATGAATAGTACTTCAAGACAAGCATCAATAAGTCTTGCATAAGAGTTAACTCATAAAGCAATAAATCAAAGTAAAGGTATTGAAGCAACACAAAGGAAGATTAAGTTTCAGCGGTTGCTTTCAACTTATAACATGTATATCTCATGGATATTTGTCAACATAGAGTAATATAACAAGTGCAATATGCAAGTATGTAGGAATCAATGCACAGTTCACACAAGTGTTTGCTTCTTAAGGTGGAGAGAGATAGGTGAACTGACTCAACAATAAAAGTAAAGAAAGGTCCTTCAAAGAGGAAAGCATCGATTGCTATATTTGTGCTAGAGCTTTTATTTTGAAAACATGAAACAATTTTGTCAACGGTAGTAATAAAGCATATGAGTTATGTAAATTATATCTTACAAGTTGCAAGCCTCATGCATAGTATACTAATACACTACAAGAAAAGTTCTGATAGACAACGTCCCAAAATCGTCAACTAAGGGGCATTTTTCGTCGCCTATGGGCCTAACCCGACGATATGGGTTCCGTTGTCGAAACTGCGTCAGGCAAAGTCCAACGACGATTTTTTCGGTCCGTCGCGCTTGGGCGCCCTTCCGCCACGGAAAATCGGACCGTTGCGGAAGTGTTTTCGGGAGCCCGTTGACTGCTGACGTCATGCAAACTGACACGCGGACGCGCGTTAACGGCGTTAACCGCTGAACCCGTGGTAGATGGTAGGCCCACACGAGGCCTGCCACGTCTTAAGCGGGCCGGGCCAGATGACATAGTTTGACCGGTCAACTATATAGCTGGGCTGGTCCATTAGTTACGTGGGCTAACCTCTAAGGTTGGTCAAAAGTTAAATGGGCCGGCCCATTTAACATGTGGGGTCCCCTTACAAGAATGGCCGCCCAAGAAGCAAGTGGGCGGGCCAAAAACACAATGGGTCCCACTTTCCCGTTAAAAGGCCGCCCATTTAGTGTGTGGGTCCACCATATAGCAAGTGGGGCCCAACAAGCGGTGGGCGGGCCAAAAACACATGGTGGGTCCCACTATCCTGTTAAGGCCGGCCCATTTAGTACGTGGGGTCCACCATATAGCAAGTGGCCGGCCCAACAAAATAGTGGGCGGGCCAAAACACAAGCGGGTCCCACTTTCGATAAAGGGGCCCATTTAGTGTGGGGCCCACCATATAGCCATGGGTGGCCCACCAAGATAGTGGGCGGGCCAAAAACAGGTGGGTCCCACATTCTGTTAATGGGCCGGCCCATTTGGTATGTGGGGTCCACCATATAGAAAGTGGGCCGGCCCAACAAGATAGTGGGCGGCCAATAAGCACAGGTGGGTCCCACCTTCCACTTAAAGGGCCGGCCCATTTACCATGTGGGACCACCATAGAGCAAGTGGGCCGCCCAACAAGATAGTGGGCGGCCCAATAAGCACAGTGGGCCCCACTTTCCGTTAAAGGCGCCCATCTAGTGTGTGGGGTCCACAATATAGCAAGTGGGCCGGCCCAACAAGATATTGGGCCGGGCCAAAAACACGGTGGGTCCCACTTTCCTCTTAAAGGGCCGGCCCATTTATTATGTGGGGTCCTCCAAAAAAGCAAATGGGCTGGCCCAACTATTTAGTGGGCCGGGTAGTTGTGGGGTCCACCTTAAAGCAAGTGGGCCAGCCCAATTAGTGTGTGGGGTCCACCGTAAATCAAATGGGCTGGCCCAAGAAGTAAGTGGGCCAGCCCGTTTAGTTGTTGTTTATATGCCGGCATAATATGCGCTTTAGGATTTTGCGGGCAGGCACATATGTGATTTCGTTTAATTGGGCCGTTTAAGGGATGGGAATTCGTGATTTAGATACTGAGAATATTTACGCAGCATTGATTTCTGTCGGATAGCCTCACTTACCACAAGCACCAAAGAAAAAATGCGCGAAAGAACTATAAAAACTAACTAAATATTACATCAGCTGCAAGGCATTGAAAAAAATATTACAGAACCCAGAGAAATTGAATGGTAATTAAACCTAGCAATACAATGAAGCGATCCGGCAATCTTTTAAGTTGTCCATGCAGCACCTATATCTGAAACAAAGACATTACAAGTTAAGACAGCAACAATGGAAAGGCAATGACACTACAATATTGTTTGGCAAAGAATTTGGAACTCATCATTTCGTCGTTATAACAAGATCATTGTAATGCGCACAATAAGCAAACAAAGAGTGCATGCCGCATACCAACAGCCAATATAACAGAGCATGTTAGAATGAAACAGCAGACTTACTACTGTCGAGTCCCATGCAAACCAACATGTTCAGGGAGTACAAAATTGGCATGAACAACATAGTAGCAGGCTATAAATTTTGTAACAACGACTGAGCAAGATGAAGTTATGATGGCTACATCTACAGAGCAGGGAATGTAAACCAAAAATAGAAGTTACGATGGCAAAAGCTAAAGAGGAGGGAATGTGAACCAACATGTGCCAAGTGCAATTACTTCATTTTGGCCGTGAACTAAATAATACTCCTGAACTTATAGTGAAGGGGATGCAAATCAAGATGTTTCGGGATATAAACTTGTAATGAGCAACACATGGAGGATAGTTAATGCTGGAGCTTAGGATGGACCAGATACAGAATATAGTGGGATCACCTGTGAACTTGTATAAGAGGGAATGCAAACCAATATGTTCAGCTTTCCATATGTGAGCGTCATGCCAAGTCAGAGAAACAAGTCAATAATGCAGCTTTTGAAGAACAAGATGGCACGCAAAATTATTATCTAGTAGTATGACAAGTTTATTTGTACTACAGGCTAGATAGCAGAGTGATAGCATGCCAAACTAAGTCCTTACTTTGTTAGCTTACAATGAACTAGATACAAAACAATGGCATCACCTGTAGTACAGGGAATGCAAGCCAACATGTTCATGGAGTAAAAAATTGGCACAAACAACATAGTAGCAGGCCATAATTTTTGTAACAACGACTGAGCAAGATAAAGTTATGATGGCTAGATCTACAGAGCAGGGAATGTAAACCAAATATAGAAGTTACGATGCCAAAAGCTATAGAGCAGGGAATGCGAACCAACATGTGCAATTACTTAAAATTGGCCATGAACTAAATAATAGCAGGATGTTACTATAATACCTACAGTATAATTTTTGTAACAACGACTGAGCAAGATAGAAGTTATGATGGCTACATCTACAGAGCAGGGAATGCAAACCAAAATGTTCAATCGCTTAAAGTTAGCAATGAAGTAGAAAATAGCAAGGTGTTACGGTCATAGCTAGGAATGAACTAAAAGAGCTTCAGACAAACAAGCATCTGAACCCAGAACATGGCGCTAAAACAAGGGACTTACATTAGGAGAAGCACTCTGTGGGAGTCACAGCAGATCTTCCTGGGGTTGATAGATCCGGTGATGAAGTACGCTACATGTGCTACTTGGGGTTGGAGAGACGGCCATTACACTTCATGGTTACTCATCTCGTCTGCAAAAACGTAACGGCGCGTCGTTAGCACAAACAGGTTCCCCCAAGATTAAACAAGAACTTGCAGGCAAGCAATAGAAAAGCGACAGTAGAAGAGTTTAGATCATACACGGCGCCGGTGAAGCAGATCCGGTTCATGCACAGCGGTGTCGGTGAGCAAGATCCGATGCGGTGGACGACGGATCCGGCGAAGCGGCTCCGGTGGGGTGGACGATGCCGCAGCTGAAGCGACTGCGGTAGACTGCTGGATGAGCATATGGTTTCGAGGTTCGGCGGGGATGATCCGGTCCGGTTGATGACGGCGTCGATGAAGCGGCTCCGGCAGGCAGCCGGATGACGAGGATCGCGAGGCCTCGGGTAGGCCAGGGAAGTCCGGCGGGGATGTTCCGGTGCGGTGGTCGTGGAGGTGGGAGAGAGAGGGACTTGGGAAGTTCCGGTGGGTGGTCTCAGAGGAGAGAGTGAGGGAAATGAATTTTTTTTCGGGGAGTTTCCGGAGCTAGGGAGGTGGTGATCGAAAAAAAATGACGGGTAGACCCCCCACCAACCGACTTATACATGGACATTGTTGTCATCTTTACGAGGGTAGAATGGGAAGTTAGAAGCGTGTGAAATATTTGTATTTTTCGGGCGGGAAGTTTTGCCGCTGGAATGAGATTTCGAATTTGGCTACAGTCCAAGTAATACAAAAATATGAGACCGTACTAGTACGGCCAAATGTCACATCAATTCATCATCACGTTGAAAATCGGTTACGACGATCATAATTATTGGCCGTTGGCACAACAGTTCTCCAACGCTTGATCCAACGGTCAAAGTTCCTTTTTTTAAGAGAACGGTCAAAATTCATTGGATTCGCTCGGGAACTGCGCGCGCCAAAACGAGTCAGACGAAGATGTTTCTAGAGTTCTCACGGACGCGTCTTGGCGATACATTGAATGCAAATCTTGCAAGGTCAAAAAAAATGCAAATCTTGCAGGATCGTATGTGGCTGCTATGAGCTGAAGTACTCCATGAAACCGTGAACATACATGTAGATGGGAATCCCATGTAGACGATCTGAAGAACGACCCGCTGCATCTTTCACAAATCCATCTACATGACATGATAAACTTTAATTAAGAAGCAGCCACGTAACAATTATTGCCCAAAATCTAACGGGTTCGACAATAAGCTGGTAATTCTCTATTATATATAAACACCAAAAAAATATAGCAAGTAAGAAAGGAGTGTCAATGCCACCAGGACTTACAAAAAAAGGGAATTAGCACTTCGTAATCTCTTTGTTTTTACACATACCTTCTGCTCAGGAATCCAGGGCCTAGGGTCACATCAAGTCATAATCAGAAACCAAAGTCGGTTCCCATGTTCTCCAATTCAAAACGCGTACAAAATATTTCAGTGTGTGAAATAATGTTGAGATTTTGAATTAGAGGGTTGTTAAGCTATTGATTATATGGAGTCGAAATTTGGTAGCATACATAAGTATCTCTGTTCACAACTCGCCTGTACAGAAGCAGGAACAGCTGTTGTGTTGCAGCACAACACAAAGGAGAAGCCACTGTTCCGTTCATTGCACTCAATACAGCGATGAATGAACCAGACCAGTTGACAAGCTTCTAGACCAGTATGTAGAAAGATGGAAATCAATGGATCACAGAAAATCATCAGTGTCAAGCTTTAATGCACTAGCCAACGCGACCAAAAGTCCGAACTGATGGAAAGGGCTAGGCAATCCACTTTATACATCGCAACAAAAAGTCCAAACTGACAGAAAAGGCTAGACCGGGAGAAGAGAAGAGAAGGTTTGTGAAAGCGATGACTCGAACTTGAGACTATGGGCTCTGATACCACGTCAAGCTTCATCCACGAGCCAACGGAACCACAAGTCAGAACTGATGGAAAGGGCTAGGCAATCCACTTATAATATTAACAATCAGCAGGGTTCCGGTTCAAAAAAATCCACATCACAACAAGGAAACGACCACCAAGATCATAGCAATTGCAGATAAATGCACCTACGAAATATGCTCAGACTAAGGAACCATTTTACAAGACAAAGGTAATGACCTGTCACTGTCCCCGTTCATCTCCAATTATCTAGCAGATACTCTTCTTACTACTTACTAGCATTCCTAACCTGCTCCAGTAGGGCCTCCTTCTGTGCTGCTATCGTTCTAAAATTGTCGACTTCTAGTCTTAGCGCAGCTGATGCAGCTCGTTCTACTTGGAGTTGCTCCTTTAGAACTTGAGCATGCAAATACTTTGACTTGGACATGGACTTGCACTTCAGCAGTCCAGCATTCCGTAAGAAAGTGTTTTTGGCAATGCCTTTCTTTTTTATTGCCATAGAAAATGCCTTCACACATTCTTCATCGGTTTTTTCCAGACCGTTTTTACCGGTTTTTGCCATCTCTAATTTCATATCTTCCTGCAAAAAATTCAGTTCGTACACATGTGTAAACATGATAGTTACTACAGAGAAACTTGCTGATAGTAGATTTATCATGTGTATGACCTACTTTTATTCCTACAGTTTGGCATGTCTGATTCACATCACATGAATTTTAATAAACATATATAATATCATATTGACATGTACTTTACTACTCCTATAAGTTGGGATGTGAGTCGTCACAAAATTTCAATCTTTGAGAAGACTTACAAGAACACTCTGTGCGACTTCTCCAATCACTTCAAGTTTGTTCTTCTGGCATGCTTCAAAAATCTCTGGCAGAGTCATCTCTTTGTTTGGTTCCCTTTTACTTGCATTATGTAACATCTGCATTTTAGTACTACCATTTATAAATCGAATAACGTGGTTGAAATGGAGGATCATAATATAAGCTGCACACTGGTGTATATACTCTGCATGATCTTTTACTAAAATATTTCTAAATAGCAGTATAAAACAACATGTCCTTACTTTTTGCCGAATGTGCACTATAAGGTTACGAGATCCCGTACGGCTAGGTAAAAGTAGTTTACCGCGGTTTTCCTGATTCTGTTTAGCCAAATTCTGCAAAAAGGAGACTAGTGAGACACTGCTATAAATAAGAATCCAAGATGTGATCTGGTCTCAGTCTTACAAATCATACCATATTCTTTGGATCAGACCAGTGCTTCACAAGATCTCCCCACTGTTTGTCAGTCATTTGCTTAAAAGGAGATATAGTTGGAACACTCCCAGTAATCTTTCCAGTGAAGTATTTCTTCTTTAGCCTGCTGCGATACTGGCGCAGACAGTCTGAGAATAGACTGTTGAGAACATGCTTTACTTCCTCTTGGTCCTCATCGAACTCGAACCTTAACTGTTCACAACAATATAAACCGTTGGTGTGATATACATAGATCCAACAACAAGCTAGAAGGAACGGGACGTGCCAATGTGGTATACTAGTATGAGTAACATTACCAAGAGAAAGATGACTTACGTGTAACCTGTGCACTAATTTTTCAAAATGCGCAGAGGTGTCTACGTGCTCTTTCCATGTTGGGAAGATAGGAATTTCATTCCTGACGAAAATTCCTACATCCGATGCTAATTTACAAGATTCTTCTGGGTCCAGTGGCCTTCTGCCACCTACGATAGATGAAAGGCGAAATCTTGATTCCATCCCAGCAAGCTTAGCTACGAACATTTTCCCTACTGTTGGGCCCCTCGTTTTTCTTGATCGTGGTGCAACTACAAAGTTAAGCATTACATCAAGCTATCAAGGTAGGTATATATATATATATATCTATAAAGTATAACTTTATAACGGAGAATGAAACTATAAGCATTGGAAAATGTACCTTCTTCGGTGTGGGGCTCATCCTCAGGGGAGTTGTCTATGGCAGGACTAATATGGGTCAGTGGGAGATCATCAACAGTTTGTTGATGTTGTGCTAGCAGTGTTTGGCCAGTTGTGGTTGTGTCAGCTGGGACTGGTACAGTGTGTCCTTGGGCAGTATTTCCTACCACAGCTACTGCTGATCCCAATTGTGGCTGAGAAGTTGCCGTGGAAACTTGTTCTGCTGCCAATTGTTGTTGAGAAGTTGCTGTGGAAACTGGTTCTGCTGCCAATTGTGGCTGAGAAGTTGCTGTGGAAACTGGTTCTGCTGCCGATTGTCGCTGGTTGACTGGATTGGTAACAGGTGGCTGATTCAACCGCTTGGGGTGTTCACCACGTTTTTTTATTTCAGTACTCTTAGAATTTTCGTTATTTTCTTCAACTGGTGCCATGAATCGCTGAGACTGTCTAGTAGCAGAAGCAGGTTTCTTTTTTGGTTGCAGCTGTTCTATCACCGATTCAGGTGCCTGTTGATTGGTCTTCCTCTCATTGGTGGTTCCTGCGAAATTCTTACTTGAAGCTGCAGATTCCTAGCACACATAAACGATATTTCAGTCTACATAAGTCCCATATATGATGATATGCAAATGGAATAGAATGAAGAACAGTAAAGGATGACGTGCATGCTGATACATATATATGATGCATTAAGGAGACCTAGAGGTGGCATGTGAACATGTTTGGTGGGATTCAGGATACAAGTATACAACACATGGAAGTTGCAAAACAGATATCTCAAAGTAAAAACACAGAAATCACCTGGTGGGGTTGAGGAGAATGGTCAGGCAAGGCATCTTCCTGAGTCAGCTCTCCAAGAGGCTCAGCATGATCAAATTGTGAATCATAACATTGTTCTTTATCTTTGGGAAGGGGAAAGGGTTCTTCTCCGATTTTGTTCAGGTTTGCACTAGAGGCAATAGCGTTACACATGTTTGTGCCCACACGGCTTGCATATCTTATACATATATTCCGTATCCGTTTCTCTTTTAATTCATTCTTCTGTATTGCAATAATATCTAGCATGCATTACAAAAAAAATGCTAATGAGATGGCGGTGCAAGTAAGCAAAAAAATACTTTTCGAAATCACATGCATAACGAATGCGGCCATATCAACCTTCTTGGAAGTGGGCGCGTGTACGCTTTGGTTTCCTGCCGTCGACCATGGAAGCGCCCATCTCTCCAGTCCGGTGGACGGAAGGAGTCGGGGATTAAGATACGAGAACCCGGCGATGGTGACTGTCGCTGACAAGGCGGCGGTGGAAGTCGGCTACGGAGGAGCTCGTATGGTACAGTGGTCGTCGGTGGGGGTGGGGGAGGTGGAAGCTACTCCGGCTTGCTAAAAAGCAAGGGAGACGGCGGAACGTCGTCGGTCACTACGGTGGCCGATGAGAAGGCAGTAGTGCTGGTGTGGGAGTGGGACAGTGGGCCGGCGCCGGCGTGTGAGATGATCCGGTGGGTCATGCAGGGTGGAAGCGTGAGAGAGAGATGCGGGGTTCGGCGCCGCCGGTGATAGGTCTGAATTGAGCGGTCCGGGGGGATAAGATCGACACTGTACTTATTTCACATCGCTTTGAATTTTGGAAGCGGGGGGATTTCGGCGGGGGAGAGTTGAAATTATTACTGGTTGCTGGAAAACTGTGGAACCCTAGCCTACGAAATCCCAAGTCTGAAGCTGAGGGCCCTTTTGCTGTGGCTTTTTGGCTTTTGGATTTTGGAAGCCAAAAGAATATAATATTTGTTTTTGGCTTCCAAAATCCAAAAGCCAAAAAGGCAAAAAAAAGGGCCCTGAGTATGTTCGGGTTCAAGGGGATATGCTTGTTGGTTCTTGGGTGCATATGATCTCTTTATTTCGAAATTCATCTTCTATACATTTTGAAATGTCAAAAAAGAATAAAACGAAAAATGCATGTGTACTTCTTCGCTTGCTTTATACACATAAAATATTTCAATGGAAAAATCGAATAGTAATTTGGGCTATGTAAAAAAGAGTTACTCCGTAAAAAAATTGTGCTAACCATAAGGCTTTTTATGAGACATGTTTTCTCTCTTTTTTTACATCGACCATGAAAAAAACTTGTTTTTTTACATCAACCATGAAAAATACTTTTTTTACATCGACCATGAAAAATACTAGGAATTTGCTAAGAGCATCCACAACGTGTAGCCAAAAGTGGTTCCATATTTGATTTTTGGCTTTTTGAACTAGTTCCATACATTGTAGAGGTAGTTCCAAAACCAGAAAAACAGGGAACCGGAGCAAATAGGTGCTCCGATGCCAAATTTCACTTTTGGCATTTGGAACTAGTTCCCTACATTGTGAGAGTAGTTCCATATTGGCTTTATGAGTTGTTTTAGCTTGATGGCGGGACCCACGTTATAAATATTTGGAACCACTACATTGTGGAGCTATTGCTATATTTCACACCAAAGCCAAATTCACCATCGTATCAGATTTGGCAATAGCAACATTGTGGATAGCCTAAAGTTATATTTTCCATCTTGTACACAATTAAAAATATCTTTAAAACAAACAAATCTCTAATGTCTAGGTGTACCATCTCTACTAGTACTAGTATATATACACGTGCCTTGCACGTGAGGGCTCTTTTTTTTAGTGAAACAACTTCGACGCAATAAGAATTCGATCTTTTTTTAACAAAGGAGGGGGGCCCAAGGGCTTGGATACCATTAAGTGCAACAGAGGGGTACATATTACAGATTGCAGTCAATAGTCACTTGGGTTGAAAGCCAATGCAAGCCCGCCTACATGATAGCAGGATTTTGTGAAGCTTTTTAACTTAATTGGTCAAACATGCGAAGCATGTGCCATTTACTTGTACAACTTTATCGGAAAAAAATACTTGTACAAGCTAGTTCCCCTAAGTACTACCAGCACAT
Source organism: Lolium multiflorum (assembly GCA_030979885.1). NCBI lineage: Eukaryota > Viridiplantae > Streptophyta > Magnoliopsida > Poales > Poaceae > Lolium > Lolium multiflorum. The sequence goes on from CM061747.1 coordinate 188,224,390, forward strand.
AAGTAAACAAAAGAACCAGGGACATCATCAACTGAAAACAACAATCTATTCATATAGCGGCTCTTGCATCACCCTTTGAAAATCATCTACCTGCAAAGATGAGTGCAGAGTTTCTGCTCGTGCTTTCACCTGTTCCAAGATCGTCCAGTTGATCTCATGGACATCTGCATCAGCCAAAGCGGTAACCAAGTTGCCAGCCACTAGCTTCTGCAGATCAGCAACAGCATGTAGGCCATCTTGAATTGTAGAATTCCATCCTCGGTTCATTTCTTTGTTCCGCCAAGTGGCCACATCCAAGTCCTTTTGAAGACGCCTAATCTTAGCTTCCCCAGTGCCACATCCTTCTGTTTTGTTCCTACAAACGTTTGCATCACTGGAACTCTGGACATCTGTGCTACAATGCTGCTTGGCAGGGACATGAGCAGTCACTTGCTTCTGCGATTTGCCATGCATAAAATCAATCAGCAGATTAAAAGGAAATATGTTGGTTGATTCATGTCACCACTTTCAGCAACCCATGAGTTTCTAAACCTTAAATGGAGTCTAAAACATTGCAATAAAAGGGTGGGTGCATCATTTGGATGCAGAGGCCGGGGCGACCCTATTTTCAAGAAAAAATTAGGAAATCTGAAATCTATATCTATATCTCTACCATCTATACCACTCCACTCCTGTTGACAGTTTGATCTCTTTCAGTACATTAGATTATGTCATGTTTAAAACACTATTATAAAATTACCTCCTTAATGTTGAGCTCAGGAGGATCCAGATGTGCTGATCCTAGGCGGCCACTCAAATGATTGCTTGCTAGAACAATAGGACCAAATCCCGCCTCCTTTCTACCAATGTCTGCATCACTGGCGCGCTCACTGTCTTTGTTAGGAACATGAGCAGTGGCTAGCTGCTGCAAATCAAAGTTCATCAAATCAATCAGCAAACAAGACATATGAAATTTGAGCAGTGCGGCTAAATACCTTCTTCAGCAGCTGCCCCACGGAATCGTCCTTTTGGCGGCACATCACACGTGTGAAAAATCTCGGCAACGACTTGGGGTGCGGTGATTTTGTCCCATTCCACAGTATGCCGAGCTTGGCTGCAATTATCATATTCTGCAAGATATTTTGCCTCCGAGATTCTTCGTAGGCATTCTCGAGGGGAATATCTAGCAGGCATTACAAAAAAAACAGATGCTAATAACAAGCAGTGGAAGCAAGCAATAAACTAGTCTCGGAAATCAAATACGGAGTACATAACAAAAGCTGCCGGACAAAGTGTTCAACCTTGGTCGACTGGGGAGGTGGCGCGTTGGCCGTTCGGTTTGGTTCGGTGGATCATGGTGGCGCTTTGTGTACCGATCTCGCCGGCCGGTAAGATGAACCAGTGAGTCGGGGAAGCAGATCCGACGAAGCGGACGGAGTGTGGTTGACGGCGTCGCTGAGCTGGCTCCGGTGCGGTGGATGTCGGCTACGGATGGAGGACTGAGAGGGAGCGAGACGGACTAGGTGCGAGGTAGGGAGAGAGGCCCTTGCTTGTCCGTGGGTGGGGCTGGATATAGGGGAAATGAAAGCGAGGTAGGAAGATAGCATCCTGCTAATTTATGGTGCTGAACTAGAAAATCCCGCCAATATATGGTGCTGAATTGCGGGCGGCTCATAGCTTGTGCACAAATAAAATGGGAAAATCCAAAAAATGTAGTTCAACAAAAAAAACTCTAGTAGGCAAAGTCGCTAGCTCGCCATGAGAAGATGCACTCCGCCAAAAAAATGTCATGACAAGCTAGTTTGCTATGGATCTTGCATTAACCCTGCTCGATAAAATGGTGGGCAAAAAAAGACAAGCTAAATCAAAAATAATGGTGGTAGAAAGATGTAACTCTCAAATGTAAACTCTACTAAACAGGGCCAGCTCAAAAATATGCCTCATATTATTAGTACTTCCTCCGGTCCATATTAACTGCCACTAACATACATCGAGAAACAAAAAAGAGAAATCTGTCATGAATAGTTCCCGAATTCAAATCTGAGTTTCTCTGTAGACTATTCCCATCTGAGTTTCTCTTTTTTGTTTCTCGATGTATGTTTCGAATTTTGATCTGAAATTTTTAGGGGTTATCTTAATATGAGCTGTGAACGTGCATGATTTGTTTCAGATTTTTTTCGCAATGTTTAAATTTGGATTTAGGCCGCATGTCACCTCGCTACCGCTCGAGAAATGGAGCCCCTCTCCGCTGGGCTCCATAAAAGCTTCACTGTTCGTGTCAGACTGTTGAAGACACTGGCAAGTGCATGTCAGGGGGACAGAGAATAAATTTCGTCCACGCGTCGGCGCGTGCTGTCTACCCCAAACCCTAAACTCTGTCTTTATGAAGTCAAGCATGCATGAAGAGAAGTGGTTTTTGGTTTCAAACATGGAAATTTCAAAAACCCTCTCAAGAGCTACATTTTGGAGTGACTAATTTTTCATATTCATGATTTAAACTTGTTTAAATGGGCATAAAAATAGGCATAAAATTCAAAATAAATCAAAATAAATGAAAAACCAAGGCACATAGTCTTCTTATGTCATATAGTAAGCATTCAATTAAGTTGATAAACAAGGTCTAGACATATTCAAACCAGAAAAATCATGTATCTACCCCTAACCCTAAACTCTGTCTTATGAAGTCAAGCATGAAGAGATGTGGTTTTTGGTTTCAAACATGGAAATTTCGAAAACCCTCCCAAGAGCTTCATTTTGGAGTGACTAAGAAGCATACATGCTTACTTTTTTATATTCATGTTTTAAACTTGTTCAAATCTTGGTCAAACCTAGGATTTGACCAAGATTCAAATGGGCATAAAAATTCAAAAAAATGAAGAAAAAAATGAAAAACCAAGGTCTTCTTATGTCATATAGTAAGCATTCAATTAAGTTGATAAACAAGGTCTAGACGTTTTAAACCTGAAAAATCATGTATCTACCCCCTAACCCTAAACTCTGTCTTATGAAGTCAAGCATGCATGGTGAAGAGAAGTGGTTTTTGGTTTCAAACATGGAAATTTTAAAAACCCTCCCAAGAGCTTCATTTTGGGGTGACTAAGAAGGATACATGATTACTTTGTCATATTCATGTCTTAAACTTGTTTAAGTCATGGTCAAACCTAGGATTTGACCAAGATTCAAATGGGCATAAGAATTCAAAAAAAACAAAGCACATAGTCTGTGTATGTCATATAGTAAGCATTCAAGTTGATAAACAAGGTCTAGACATATTCAAACCAGAAAAATCATGGAAATTTCAAAAACCTCCCACGAGCTTCATTTTGGAGTGACTAAGAAGGATCGATGCAGGTTACTTTTCATATTATTCATGTTTTAAACTTGTTTAAATCTTGGTCCAACCTAGGATTTGACCAAGATTCAACAAATGGGGATAAAAAAATGAAAACCCAATGCACATAGTCTTCTTATGTCATATAATAAGCATACAATTAAGTTGATAAACAAGGTCTAGACATATTCAAACCAAAAAAAACATGTATGTGGCTACCCCTAACCCTAAACTCTGTCTTATGAAGTCAAGCATGAAGAGATGTGGTTTTTGGTTTCAAACATGGAAATTTCAAAAACCCCTTCCAAGAGCTTCATTTTGGAGTGACTAAGAAGCATACATGCTTACCTTTTCATATATATTCATGTTTTAAACTTGTTCAAATCTTGGTCAAACCTAGGATTTGACAAAGATTCAAATGGGCATAAAAATTCAAATAAAATGAATACCAAGGTCTTCTTATGTCATATAGTATGTGCGCATTCACTTAAGTTGATAAACAAGGTCTAGACATATTAAACCTAAAAAATCATGCATGTATCTACCCCTAACCCTAAACTCTGTCTTATAAAGTCAAGCATGCATGGTGAAGATAAGTGGTTTTTGGTTTCAAACATGGAAATTTCAAAAACCCTCCTAATTAAGAGCTTCATTTTGGAGTGACTAAGAAGGATACATGCTTACTTTTACATATTCATGTTTTAAACTTGTTTAAGTCGTGGTCAAACCTAGGATTTGACCAAGATTTAAATGGGCATAAAAATTCAAAAACAAAATCAAAAACCAAAGCAAGTCTTTGCATGTCATATAGTAAGCATTCAAGTTGATAAACAAGGTCTAGACATATTCAAACCAGAAAATCATGTATATATCTACCCCTAACCCTAAACTCTATCTTTATGAAGTCAAGCATGCATGAAGAGAAGTGGTTTTAGGTTTCAAACATGGAAATTTCAAAAACCATCCCAAGAGCTACATTTTGGAGTGACTAAGAAGGATATATAGATGCTTAATTTTGCATATTCATGATTTAAACTTGTTCAAATCTTGGTCAAACCTATGATTTGACCAAGATTCAAATGGGCATTAAAAAATAGAAAAATGAAAAACCAAAGCACATAATCTTCTTATGTCATATAGTAAGCATTAAAGTTGATAAACACAAGGTCTAGACATATTCAAACCATACAAATCATGTATCTACCCCTAACCCTAAACTTTGTCTTATGAAGTCAAGCATGAAGAGATGTGGTTTTTGGTTTCAAACATGGAAATTTCAAATACCCTTCCAAGAGCTTCATTTTGGAGTGACTAAGAAGCATACATGCTTACCTTTTCATATTCATGTTTTAAACTTGTTCAAATCTTGGTCAAACCTAGGATTTGACCAAGATTCAAATGGGCATAAAAATTCAAAAAAATGAATACCAAGATCTTCTTATGTCATATAGTATGCGCGCAATCAATTAAGTTGATAAACAAGGTATAGACATATTAAACCTGAAAATCATGTATCTACCCCTAACCCTAAACTCTGTCTTATAAAGTCAAGCATGCATGGTGAAGATAAGTGGTTTTTGGTTTCAAACATGGAAATTTCAAAAACCCTCCTAATTAAGAGCTTCATTTTGGAGTGACTAAGAAGGATACATGCTTACTTTTTCATATTCATGTTTTAAACTTGTTTAAATCTTGGTCAAACCTAGGAAAATCATAAATATATCTACCCCTAACCCTAAACTCTGTCTTATGAAGTCAATCATGAAGAGAAGTGGTTTTGGGTTTCCTACATGGAAATTTCAAAAACCTCCCAAAAACTTCATTTTAGAGTGACTAAGAACGATACATGCTTCCCTTTTCATTTTCATGTTTTAAACTTGTTTACATTATCTTGGTCAAATCTAGGATTTGACAAGATTCAAATGGGCATCAAAATAAAAAAATCAGAAAAATGAAAAACCAAAGCACATAGTTTTCTTATGTCATATAGTAAGCATTAAAGTTGACAAACAAGGTCTAGACATATTCAAACAGACAAATCATGTATCTATACCCCCTAACCCCTAAACTATGTCTTATGAAGTCAAACATGAAGAGAAGTGGTTTTGGGTTTCAAACATGGAAATTTCAAATACCCTTCCAAGAGCTTCATTTTGGAGTGGCTAAGAAGCATACATGCTTACCTTTTCATATTCATGTTTAAACTTGTTCAAATCTTGGTCAAACCTAGGATTTGACCAAGATTCAAATGGGCATCAAAAATAAAAAAATTAGAAAAATGAAAAACCCAAAGCACATAGTTTTCTTATGTTATATAGTAAGCATTCAAGTTGATAAACAAGGTCTGGACATATTCAAACCAGAAAAATCATGTATGTGGCTACCCCTAACCCTAAACTCTGTCTTATGAAGTCAAGCATGAAGAGATGTGGTTTTTGGTTTCAAACATGGAAATTTCGAAAACCCTTCCAAGAGCTTCATTTTGGAGTGACTATTTAAGAAGCATACATGCTTACCTTTTCATATTCATGTTTTAAACTTGTTCAGATCTTGATCAAAACTAGGATTTGACCAAGATTCAAATGGGCATAAAAATTCAAAAAAAATGAATACCAAGATCTTCTTATGTCATATAGTATGTGCGCATTCAATTAAATTGATAAACAAGGTCTAGACATATTAAACCTGAAAATCATGTATCTACCCCTAACCCTAAACTCTGTCTTATAAAATCAAGCATGCATGGTGAAGATAAGTGGTTTTTGGTTTCAAACATGGAACTTTCAAAAACCCTCCTAATTAAGAGCTTCATTTTGGAGTGACTAAGAAGGATACATGCTTACTTTTTCATATTCATGTTTTAAACTTGTTTAAATCTTGGTCAAACCTAGGAAAATCATGTATATATCTACCCCTAACCCTAAACTCTGTATTATGAAGTCAATAATGAAGAGATCGAAGTGGTTTTGGGTTTCCTACATGGAAATTTCAAAAACCTCCCAAAAACTTCATTTTAGAGTGACTAAGAACGATACATGCTTCCCTTTTCATTTTCATGTTTTAAACTTGTTTAAATTATCTTGGTCAAATCTAGGATTTGACAAGATTCAATGCAAATGGGGGCATCAAAATAAAAAAATCAGAAAAATGAAAAACCAAAGCACATAGTTTTCTTATGTCATATAGTAAGCATTAAAGTTGACAAACAAGGTCTAGACATATTCAAACCAGACAAATCATGTATCTATACTCCCTAACCCCTAAACTATGTCTTATGAAGTCAAGCATGAAGAGAAGTGGTTTTGGGTTTCAAACATGGAAATTTCAAAAACCTCCCAGAAGCTTCATTTTAGAGTGACTAAGATGGATACATGCTTCCCTTTTCATTTTCATGCTTTAAACTTGTTTAAATTATCTTGGTCAAATCTAGGATTTGACAAGATTCAAATGGGCATCAAAATAAAAAAATCAGAAAAATGAAAAACCAAAGCACATAGTTTTCTTATGTCATATAGTAAGCATTAAAGTTGACAAACAAGGTCTAGACATATTCAAACCAGACAAATCATGTATCTATACCCCCTAACCCCTAAACTATATATGTCTTATGAAGTCAAGCATGAAGAGAAGTGGTTTTGGGTTTCAAACATGGAAATTTCAAAAACCTCCCAAAAGCTTCATTTTAGAGTGACTAAGATGGATACATGCTTCCCTTTTCATTTTCATGTTTTAAACTTGTTTAAATTATCTTGGTCAAATCTAGGATTTGACAAGATTCAAATGGGCATCAAAATAAAAAAATCAAAAAAATGAAAAACCAAAGCACATAGTTTTCTTATGTCATATAGTAAGCATTAAAGTTGACAGACAAGTTCTAGACATATTCAAACCAGACAAATAATGTATCTACCCCTAACCCTAAACTATGTCTTATGAAGTCAAGCATGAATAGAAGTCGTTTTGGGTTTCAAACATGGAAATTTCAAGAACATCCCAAAAGCTTCATTTTAGAGTGACTAAGAAGGATGCATGATCACCTTTTCATTTTCATGTTATAAACTTGTTTAAATCTTGGTCAAACCTAGGATTTGACCAAGATTCAAATGGACACAAAATTTTAAAAATCAGAAATATGAAAACCAAAGTACATAGTCTTCTTATGTCATATCGTAAGCATTCAAGTTGATAAACTCGGTCTTATTAAGTCTAGCATGAAGAGAAGTCGTTTTGGGTTTCAAACGTTTAAGCCAAAAGCCCCATTTCAAATATTTTACACTTATTCAAATTTGGTTCAAATTTGAAAGACATACAAGTTATAGCACACATAGTGCATACATGTTCACACATACTGCACTAGATGCTAACCCTACAGTTTAGGGGCGGACCTAGGATAAATTTTTAGAGGGGGCAAACATATGATAAGTGATGCAAATATCATATTACAAGGTTTCAGAAAATTGAGCGGGGGCAGCTGCCCCCCTTGGCTATAGTCTGGATCCGCCCATGCTATAGTTTGAGGCCATTTGGATGACGTCGAAAAAAATCTTTGATTAGAAATGGGGTTGTTCGAACCCCGTAGTTGGATTTTTTTGAACCTTGATCTGTAGTACTGGGCAAAACCCTAGTTTAACCTAGTATATTTAATTATAGATTCGTAGGTCGAATTTTCTGTAGTACCTTTTTATTATTACTATGCAGCACATATGTGTTTGCCCGTCGAGTGAAACTCGGAGGAAGAGGGATCACTCGGAAGGAGAGAAGAAGGGAGAGCATTATGGTGTCTCCCCTTTTTCGGGTGATGATGTTGACTTTTGTGCAGGGTTTGTCAGTGAGCAGGAGGTGCGAGCGAGCGAGTCGAGCGAGGCCGAGAATGAGAGAGATTTGTTTTTTTGTGAGAGGGACAACCGAAGGATCCAGAAGGACCCACAGACTTCCAATACGCATCCTGATGCGTCTTCTCTTGACAAAGAAGATGGCTGGGAGTTTGCGTACCTATTGCACGTGACTTGTGCTCACTGAAGTGTGGGACCTCATGCATGGGCACCACACGTAAGTGACAGACCTGTTGGTGTAAAAAAACTCGGTTGATTAGTATAGTGCATTAGAACAAAGTTTCCTATGGATTCAAGGGTAGGAAATCCAAGTTAACTCATTTACATGACATTATTTTTTCCATTAAGCAAAGTTAACACATCTATCAATTGGTACATTTTGGAGTGACTAAGAAGGATACAGGCTTACTTATTCGTTTTCACGTGTTAAACTTGTCTAAATCTTGGTCAAACCTAGGATTTGACAGAGATTCAAAAATTAAAAAAAACAGAAAAATGTAAAACCAAAGCACATAGTCTTCTTATGTCATATAGTAAGCATTAAAGTTGATAAACAAGGTCTAGACATATTCAAACCATACAAATCATGTATCTACCCCTAACCCTAAACTATGTCTTATGAAGTCAATCATGAAGAGAAGTGGTTTTGGGTTTCAAACATGGAAATTTCAAGAACCTCCCAAAAGCTTCATTTTGGAGTGACTAAGAAGCATACATGCTTACCTTTTCATATTCATGTTTTAAACTTGTTCAAATCTTGGTCAAACTTAGGATGCCTCTCTCTTGACAAAGAAGATGGCTGGGAGTTTGCCTACCTAGCGTACGTGACTTGTTCTCACTGAAGTGTGGGACCTCACGCATGGGAACCACACGTAAGTGACAGACTTGTTGCTCTAATAACTCGGGTGATCATTATACTGTATTAGTACATAGTTTCCTATGGATCCTTCTTAGTCACTCCAAAATGAAGCTCTTTGGGAGGGTTTTTGAAATTTCCATGTTTGAAACCAAAAATAAGAAGACTATGTGCCTTGATTTTTCATTTTTTTAAAATTTTGCCAATTTGAATCTTGGTCAAATCCTAGGTTTGACCATGATTTAAACAAGTTTAAAACATGAATATGAAAAATTAAGCATGTATCCTTCATAGTCACTCCAAAATGAAGCTCTTGAGAGGGTTTTTGAAATTTCCATGTTTGAAACCAAAAAAACCGCGTACTTCTCTTCATGCTTGACTTCATAAGAGAGAGTTTGGGGATAGGGGTAGCTTGATACATGAATTTTCTGGTTTGAATATGTCTAGACCTTGTTTATCAACTTAATTGAATGCTTACTAGTAGATGACATAAGATGACTATGTGCATTGGTTTTTCATTTTATTGTTTTTTTGAATTTTTATGCCCATTTGAATCTTGGTCAAATCCTAGGTTTGACCATGATTTAAACAAGTTTAAAACATGAATATGAAAAATTAAGCATCTATCCTTCTTAGTCACTCCAATATGTAGCTCTTGGGAGGGTTTTTGAAATTTCCATGCTTGAAACCAAAAACCACTTCTCTTCATGCATGCTTGACTTCTTCATAAGACAGAGTTTAGGGTTAGGGGGTAGATACATGATTTTCCTGCTTTGAATATGTGTAGACCTTGTTTATCAAATTAATTGAATGCTTACTATATAACATATAAGAAGGCCTTGTTTTTTTTTGAACTTTTATACCCATTTGAATCTTGGTCAAATCCTTGGTTCCACCAAGATTTGAATAAGTTAAAAACATGAATATGAAAAAGTAAGCATGTATGCTTCTTAGTCACTTCAAAATGAAGCTCTTGGGAGGGTTTTTGAATTTCCATGTTCGAAACCAAAAACCACAAATCTTCATGCTTGACTTCATGAAACAGAGTTTAGGGTTAGGGGTAGATACATGCGTGATTTAAACAAGTTTAAAACATGAATATGAATATGAAATTTTTTGCCCATTTGAATCTTGGCCAAATCCTAGGTTTGACCATGATTTAAACAAGTTTAAAACATGAATATGAAAAATTAAGCATGTACCATTCGTAGTCACTCCAAAATGAAGCTCTTGAGAGGGTTTTTGAAATTTCCATGTTTGAAACCAAATAACCACGTACTTCTCTTCATGCTTGACTTCATAAGACAGAGTTTGGGGTTAGGGTTAGCTTGATACATGAATTTTCTGGTTTGAATATGTCTAGACATTGTTTATCAACTTAATTGAATGCTTACTAGATGACATAAGATGACTATGTGCATTGGTTTTTCATTTTTTTTGAATTTTTATGCCCATTTGAATCTTGGTCAAATTCTAGGTTTGACCATGATTTAATCAAGTTTAAAACATGAATATGAAAAATTAAGCATCTATCCTTCTTAGTCACTCCAATATGTAGCTCTTGGGAGGGTTTTTGAAATTTCCATGCTTGAAAACCAAAAACCACTTTTCTTCATGCATGCTTGACTTCATAAGACATAGTTTAGGGTTAGGGGGTAGATACATGATTTTCCTACTAGTTTGAATATGTCTAGACCTTGTTTATCAATTTAATTGAATGCTTACTATATGACATGAGCAGACCTTGGTTTTAATTTTTTTATACCCATTTGAATCTTCGTCAAATCGTAGGTTTGTTGACCAAGATTTGAACAAGTTTAAAACATGAATATGAAAAAGTAAGCATGTATGCGTCTTAACTAGTCACTCCAAAATGAAGCTCTTGGGAGGGTTTTTGAAATTTCCATGTTTGAAACCAAAAACCACTTCTTCTCTTCATGCTTGACTTCATAAGTCAGGGTTAATTTAGGGATATATAGGGGGTAGATACATGATTTTTCTGGTTTGATATGTCTAGACCTTGTTTATCAACTTAATTGAATGCTTACTATATGACATAAGAAGACTACGTGACTTGTGCTCACTGAAGTGTGGGACCTCACGCATGGGAACCACACGTACGTAAGTGACATACTTGTTGCTCTAATAACTCGGGTGATCATTATACTGTATTAGTACATAGTTTCCTATGGATCCTTCTTAGTCACTCCAAAATGAAGCTCTTTGAGAGGGTTTTTGAAATTTCCATGTTTGAAACCCAAAACAACTTCTCTTCATACTTGACTTCATAAGACAGAGTTTAGGGTTAGGGGTAGATACATGATTTGTCTGGTTTGAATACGTCTAGACCTTGTTTATCAACTTTAATGCTTACTATATGACATAAGAAGACTATGTGCTTTGGTTTTTCATTTTTCTGATTTTTTCTATTTTTGATGCCCATTTGAATCTTGGTCAAATCCTAGGTTTGACCAAGATTTAAACAAGTTTAAAACATGAAAATGAAAAGGGAAGCATTTATCCTTCTTAGTCACTCTAAATGAAGTTTTTGGGAGGTTTTTGAAATTTCCATGTTTGAAACCCAAAACCACTTCTCTTCATGCTTGACTTCATAAGACATAGTTTAGGGTTAGGGGTACATACATGATTTGTATGTTTTGAATATGTCTAGACCTTGTTTATCAACTTGAATGCTTACTATATGACATAAGAAAACTACGTATGTGCTTTGGTTTTTCATTTTTCTGTTTTTTTTTCAATTTTCCGCCCATTTGAATCTCTGTCAAATCCTAGGTTTGACCAAGATTTAAACAAGTTTAACACGTGAAAACGAAAAGGTAAGCATGGATCCTTCTTAGTCACTCCAAAATGTACCAATTGATAGATGTGTTAACTTTGCTTCATGGAAAAAATAATGTCATGTAAATGAGTTAACTTGGATTTCCTACCCTTGAATCCATATGAAACTTTGTTCTAATGCACTATAATAATCAACCGAGTTTTTACACCAACAGGTCTGTCACTTACGTGTGGTGCCCATGCGTGAGGTCCCACACTTCAGTGAGCACAAGTCACGTGCGCAAACTCCCAGCCATTTTCTTTGTCAAGAGAAGACGCATCAGGATGCGTATTGGAAGTCTGTGGGTCCTTCTGGATCCTTCGGTTGTCCCTCTCACAAAAAAACAAATCTCTCTCATTCTCGGCCTCGCTCGACTCGCTCGCTCGCTCGCTCGCACCTCCTGCTCACTGACAAACCCTGCACAAAAGTCAACATCATCACCCGAAAAAGGGGAGACACCATAATTCTCTCCCTTCTTCTCTCCTTCCGAGTGATCCCTCTTCCTCCGAGTTTCACTCGACGGGCAAACACATATGTGCTGCATAGTAATAATAAAAAGGTACTACAGAAAATTCGACCTACGAATCTATAATTAAATATACTAGGTTAAACTAGGGTTTTGCCCAGTACTACAGATCAAGGTTCAAAAAAATCCAACTACGGGGTTCGAACAACCCCATTTCTAATCAAAGATTTTTTTCGACGTCATCCAAATGGCCTCAAACTATAGCATGGGCGGATCCAGACTATAGCCAAGGGGGGCAGCCGCCCCCGCTCAATTTTCTGAAACCTTGTAATATGATATTTGCATCACTTATCATATGTTTGCCCCCTCTAAAAATTTATCCTAGGTCCGCCCCTAAACTGTAGGGTTAGCATCTAGTGCAGTATGTGTGAACATGTATGCACTATGTGTGCTATAACTTGTATGTCTTTCAAATTTGAACCAAATTTGAATAAGTGTAAAATATTTGAAATGGGGCTTTTGGCTTAAACGTTTGAAACCCAAAACGACTTCTCTTCATGCTAGACTTCATAAGACCGAGTTTATCAACTTGAATGCTTACGATATGACATAAGAAGACTATGTACTTTGGTTTTCATATTTCTGATTTTTAAAATTTTGTGTCCATTTGAATCTTGGTCAAATCCTAGGTTTGACCAAGATTTAAACAAGTTTATAACATGAAAATGAAAAGGTAATCATGGAAATGATATTTGCATCACTTACCATATGTTTGCCCATTTGAATCTTGTCAAATCCTAGATTTGACCAAGATAATTTAAACAAGTTTAAAACATGAAAATTAAAAGGGAAGCTTGTATCCTTCTTAGTCACTCTAAAATGAAGTTTGGGGAGGTTTTTGAAATTTCCATGCTTGAAACCAAAAACCACTTCTCTTCATGCTTGACTTCATAAGACAAAGTTTAGGGTTAGGGGTAGATACATGATTTTTCTGGTTTGAATATATGTCTAGACCTTATTTATCAACTTAATTGAATGCTTACTATATAACATAAGAAGACCTTGTTTTTTTATTTTGTTTTTTAATTTTTATACGGATTTGAATCTTGGTCAAATCCTTGGTTTCACCAAGATTTGAATAAGTTTAAAACATGAATATGAAAAAGTAAGCATGCATGTATGCTTCATAATTAATCACTTCAAAATGAAGCTCTTGGGAGGGTTTTTGAAATTTCCATGTTTGAAACCAAAAACCACATATCATCATGCTTGACTTCATGAGACAGAGTTTAGGTTAGGGGGTAGGTACATGATTTCTCTGGTTTGAATATGTCTAGAGACCTTGTTTATCAACTTAATTGAATGCTTACAATATAACATAAGAAGACTATGTGCCTTGGTTTTTCATTTTTTGTTTTTTTAAATTATGCCCATTTGAATCTTTGTCAAATCCTAGGTTTGACCATGATTTAAACAAGTTTAAAACATGAATATGAAAAAGTAAGCATGTATCCTTCGTAGTCACTCCAAAATGAAGCTCGATCTTGAGAGGGTTTTTGAAATTTCCATGTTTGAAACCAAAAAACCACATACCTATCTTCATGCTTGACTTCATAAGACAGAGTTAATTAGGGGTTAGGGGTAGCTTGATACATGATATTTCTGGTTTGAATATGTCTAGACCTTATTTATCAACTTAATTGAATGCTTACTATATGACATAAGAAGACCTTGGTTTTCATTTTTTATACCCATTTGAATCTTGGTCAAATCATAGGTTTGACCAAGATTTGAACAAGTTTAAAACATGAATATGAAAAAGTAAGCACGTACGTATGCTTCTTAGTCACTCCAAAATGAAGCTCTTGGGAGGGTTTTTGAAATTTCCATGCTTGAAACCAAAAACCACTTCTCTTCATGCATGCTTGACTTCATAAGACAGAGTTTAGGGTTAGGGGTAGATACCTAATTTTCTGGTTTGAATATGTGTAGACCTTGTTTATCAAAATAATTGAATGCTTACTATATAACATAAGAAGACCTTGTTTTTTTTTGAATTTTTATACCCATTTGAATCTTGGTCAAATCCTTGGTTCCACCAAGATTTGAATAAGTTAAAAACATGAATATGAGAAAGTAAGCATGTATGCTTCTTAGTCACTTCAAAATGAAGCTATTGGGAGGGTTTTTGAATTTCCATGTTCGAAACTAAAAACCACATATCTTCATGCATGCATGCTTGACTTCATGAAACAGAGTTTAGGGTTAAGGGTAGATACATGCATGATTTTTCTTGTTTGAATATGTCTAGACCTTGTTTATCAACTTAATTGAATGCCTACTATATAACATAAGAAGACCTTTTTTTTAATTTTTATACCCATTTGAATCTTGGTCAAATCCTAGGTTTCACCAAGATTTGAATAAGTTTAAAACATGAATATGAAAAGGTAAGCATGCATGTATGCTTCTTAATTAATCGCTTCGAAATGAAGCTCTCGAGAGGGTTTTTGAAATTTCCATGTTTGAAACAAAAAAACCACGTACTTCTCTTCATGCTTAACTTCATAAGACAGAGTTTGGGGATAGGGGTAGCTTGATACATGATTTTTCTGGTTTGAATATGTCTAGACCTTGTTTATCAACTTAATTGAATGCTTACTAGATGACATATATAAGATGACTATGTGCATTGGTTTTTCATTTTATTGTTTTTTTTGAATTTTTATGCCCATTTGAATCTTGGTCAAATCCTAGGTTTGACCATGATTTAAACAATTTAAAACATGAATATGAAAAATTAAGCATGTATCCTTCGTAGTCACTCCAAAATGAAGCTCGATCTTGAGAGGGTTTTTGAAATTTCCATGATTGAAACCAAAAACCACTTCTCTTCATGCTTGAATTCATAAGTCAGGGTTTAGGGATATATAGGGGGTAGATACATGATTTTTCTGGTTTGAATATGTCTAGAGCTTGTTTTTCAACTTGAATGCTTACTATATGACATACGAAGACTGTTTGCTAACGGAGGGATTAAGCACTCTAGCTATGAAAAGTACCAAACGATGCATACCAAAATGATTTTTTAGAGGAATACTAGTTCGGATTATATAATTTTATATTAGCAGGCCAAAATCGAACCCCGTAGTTGGATTTTCAGAAATTGATCCGTAGTACTGGGCAAAACCCTAGTTTAGCTTATTTAATAATAGATTCGTAGGTCGATTTTTTTACGTTATTATTATTATTACTAGGCAGCACATGTGTTTGCCCGTCCAGTGAAACTCTTTCATTTCATTTTTCTTTTCCGCAAGGTCGGGAGTCGGAGGAAGAGGGATCACACGGGAGGAGACGAAGGGAGAGCAGTCACGGGGCCCCACTTATTTATGGTGTCTATCCTTTTTCTGGTGATGTTGACTGTTGTGCAGGGTTGTCAGTGCGCAGGGGGGTGCGAGCGAGCGAGAAAGGCCGAGAATGAGAGAGATGTTTTTTTAGAGGGACAACCGAACGATCCTGAAGGACCCAGATTTCCAATACGCATCAGAGCGCAGTTTACAGCAGGACACAAAATAAACAGGAAATTACGTCTAAATCCCTAAGATTTACATGGTAGACCCCATGCTGAAAGCAAGAAATGCGATCGGGTCCTTAATAGGTGATACGTCTCCAACGTATCGATAATTTCTTATGTTCCATGCTACTTTATTGATGATACCTACATGTTTTATGCACATTATATGTCATATTTATGCATTTTACGGAACTAACCTATTAACAAGATGCCGAAGAGCCAGTTCTGTTTTCTGCTGTTTTTGGTTTCAGAAATCCTAGTAAAGAAATATTCTCGGAATTGGACGAAACTTTCGCCGGGTCCTATTTTTGCACGAAGCTTCCGAAGACCGAAGACCTAACGGTGGGGCCACGAGGAGGCAGGGGGTGGCGGCGCGGCCTGCCGCGCGCGACCTATCCCCTGGGCCCTCGTGTGGCCCTCGCGTTGACCCTCCGCCTACTTAAAGCTTCCGTCGCAACCCCAGTACGAGAGCCACGATACGGAAAACCTTACAGACGCCGCCGCGAATCCCATCTCGGGGGATTCTGGAGATCGCCTCCGACACCCTGCCGGAGAGGGGATTCATCTCCCGGAGGACTCTTCACCGCCATGGTCGCCTCCGGAGTGATGAGTGAGTAGTTCACCCCTGGACCATGGGTCCATAGCAGTAGCTAGATGGTCGTCTTCTCCTTGTTGTGCTTCATTGTTAGATCTTGTGAGCTGCCTAACATGATCAAGATCATCTATCTGTAATTCTATATGTTGTGTTTGTCGGGATCCGATGGATAGAGAGTACTATGATTATGGTGATTATCAATCTATTGTTCATGTGTTGTTTATGATCTTGCATGCTCTCCGTTATTAGTAGAGGCTCTGGCCAAGTTTTTACTCTTAACTCCAAGAGGGAGTATTTATGCTCGATAGTGGGTTCATGCCTCCATTGAATCTGGGACAGTGACAGAAAGTTCTAAGGTTGTGGATGTGCTGTTGCCACTAGGGATAAAACATTGATGCTATGTCTAAGGATGTAGTTGTTGATTACATTACGCACCATACTTAATGCAATTGTCTGTTGCTTTGCAACTTAATACTGGAGGGGTTCGGACGATAACCTGAAGGTGGACTTTTTAGGCATAGATGCAGTTGGATGGCGGTCTATGTTCTTTGTCGTAATGCCCGGATTAAATCTCACTATATTTACCATATCATGTATATGCATTGTTATGCCTTTCTCTATTTGTCAATTGCCCGACTGTAATTTGTTCACCCAACATGCTTTATCTTATGGGAGAGACACCTCTAGTGAACTGTGGACCCCGGTCCTATTCTTTACATAGCATACAATCTACTTGTTTTACTGTTTTCTTTGCAAACATCTTCCACTCGATACGTTTAATCCTTTGTTACAGCAAGCCGGTGAGATTGACAACCTCACTGTTTCGTTGGGACAAAGTATTTGGGTTGTGTTGTGCAGGTTCCTAGTTGGCGCCGGAATCCCTGGTGTTGCGCCGCATCACATTTCGCGACCATCAACCTTCAACGTGCTTCTTGGCTCCTCCTGGTTCGATTAAACCTTGGTTTCTTTCTGAGGGAAAACTTGCTACTGTGCGCATCATACCTTCCTCTTGGGGTTCCCAACGAACGTGTGAGTTACACGCCATCAAGCTCTTTTTGGCGCCGTTGCCGGGAGATCAAGACACGCTGCAAGGGGAGTCTCCACTTCTCAATCTCTTTACTTTGTTTTTGTCTTGCTTTATTTTATTTACTACTTTGTTTGCTGCACTAAATCAAAATACAAAAAAATTAGTTGCTAGTTTTACTTTATTTACTGTCTTGCTCTCCATATCGAAAACACAAAAAAATTACTTGCATTTACTCTATCTAGTTTGTTTTATTTTACTGCTACTAAAATGAGTAATCCTGAGGTTGAAGTTCGTTCTTTTAAGCAACAAGGTGGAGAAAGTTTTAAAGATGCTTGGTATAGAATTAGTAATGCTCATCAAAGGTGCATTAAGAAACACTCCACCACTATCCTTCTTAGGAACTTTTATGTTGGTTTGTCTAGTTGGAATAGATATGTTCTTGATACTCTTTCGGGAGGTAATTTCCTAGGTACTCCCGCTTTAGAAGCTAGTTGCATCATTGAGAGTCTAGTTGGAATACCACCTGTTAATGAAGTTAAAATTGAAATCTCTCTTGAGGATGTTATGAAAAAATTGGAAACCATAGAGAAAAATTTTCCAAGTGTTGAAACTAAATTGGGAATGTTATTTGACAAAACTTATGAACTTGATAAATCCCTAGGAGGAATTAATGAAAGAATTAGTGTCCTAGGAACTTGTGTTATCCATGATAATCAAACCAATAGGATTGATGAACTTGAAAAAGCTATGGGAACCTTGGGTTCAACCTTTTCTTCTCTCAAGTATAATGAGAAAGCCTATGTGGGTAAAGAGCAAAAATTCATGTATGCCTCTAAAGTGCCTAAACAAAAGAATTACTATAGGCCTAAAATTGCTAAAACCCCTAGCACCACCATAGAAAATTTAGATAATGGAGCACCTAAAGCACCCTCTGCAACAAGTTGTGTTTGCATGAAAAATAATAATGTTGATGCTTCTACTCTCGATGTTACTTGATTTGCACTTTCTGCGCCTAGCTGAAAGGCGTTAAAGAAAAGCGCTTATGGGAGACAACCCATGTTTTTACCTACAGCAATTTTTGTTTTATTGAGTCTTGGAAGTTGTTTACTACTGTAGCAACCTCTCCTTATCATGTTTTTGTGCCAAGTAAAGTTTCTATGTCAAAGTTGATGTTATATTTGGGATCGCTGCGCAGAAACAGCATTGCTGTCTGTCACGAATCTGGGCATAATTCTCTGTAGAAAATTCAAAAAAATCTGCCAATTTACGAGCGTGATCCTCAGATATGTACGCAACTTTCATTAGTTTTGAGTTTTTCCATTTGAGCAAGTCTGGTGCCATTTTAAATTCGTCTTTACGGACTGTTCTGTTTTTGACAGATTCTGCCTTTTATTTCGCATTGCCTCTTTTGCTATGTTGGATTTATTTCTTTGATCCATTAATGTCCAGTAGCATTATGCAATGTCCAGAAGTGAAAATAATGATTGTGTCACCTCTGAATGAGTGAATTATTAATGATGCACTAACCCTCTAATGAGTTTGCTTGAAGTTTGGTGTGAAGGAAGTTTTCAAGGGTCAAGAGAGGAGAATGATATACTATGATCAAGAGGAGTGAAAGCTCTAAGCTTGGGGATGCCCCTGTGGTTCACCCCTGCATATTTTAAGAAGACTCAAGCGTCTAAGCTTGGGGATGCCCAAGGCATCCCCTTCTTCATCGACAACATCATCAGGTTCCTCCCCTGAAACTATATTTTTATTCGGTCACATCTTGTGTTCTTTACTTGGAGCGTCGGTTTGTTTTCGTTTTTGTTTTTGTTTGAATAAGATGGATCCTAGCATTCACTTTGTGGGAGAGAGACACGCTCCGCTGTTGCATATGGACACATGTGTCCTTAGGCTTTACTCATAATATTCAAGGCGAAGTTTCTTCTTCGTTAATTTGTTATATGGTTGGAATTGGAAAATGCTACATGTAGTAATTCTAAAATGTCTTGGATAATGTGATACTTTGCAATTGTTGTGCTCATGTTTAAGCTCTTGCATCATATGCTTTGCACCCATTAATGAAGAAATACATAGAGCTTGCTAAAATTTGATTTGCATATTTGGTTTCTCTAAAGTCTAGATAATATCTAGTATTGAGTTTTGAACAACAAGGAAGACGGTGTAGAGTCTTATAATGTTTACAATATGTCTTTTATGTGAGTTTTGCTGCACTTGTTCATCCTTGAGTTTGCTTCAAATAACCTTGCTAGCCTAAACCTTGTATCGAGAGGGAATACTTCTCATGCATCCAAAATCCTTGAGCCAACTACTATGCCATTTGTGTCCACCATACCTACCCACTACATGGTATTTCTCCGCCATTCCAAAGTAAATTGCTTGAGTGCTACCTTTAAAATTCCATCATTCACCTTTGCAATATATAGCTCATGGGACAAAATAGCCTTAAAAACTATCGTAGTATTGAATATGTACTTATGCACTTTATATTTTATTAAGTTGCCTGTTGTGCGATAACCATGCTTCTGGGGAACGCCATCAACCATTGTTGAATATCATGTGAGTTGCTATGCATGTCCGTCTTGTCTGAAGGTCTATCATTTTAGTGGTTGGAGCATGCAAAATTGTTAGAGAAGAACATTGGGCCGCTAACTAAAGCCATGAACCATGGTGGAAGTTTCAGTTTTGGACATATATCCTCAATCTCATATGAGAATAATAATCATTGCTACATGCTTATGCATTTAAGAGGAGTCCATTATCTGTTGTCCATGTTGTCCCGGTATGGATGTCTAAGTTGAGAATAATCAAAAGCGAGAAATCCGAAATGCGAGCATTCTCCTTGGACCTTTGTACAGGCGGCATGGAGGTACCCCTTTGTGACACTTGGTTGAAACATGGCATGCGAAGACCCGGTAGTCCAAGTTAAGTAGGACGAGGTGCGGGCACTATTAGTATACTATGCGTGAGGCTTGCAACTTGTAAGATATAATTTTCATAACTCATATGCTTTATTACTACCGTTGACAAAATTGTTTCATGTTTTCAAAATAAAAGCTCTAGCACAAATACAGCAATCGATGCTTTCCTCTTTGAAGGACCATTCTTTTACTTTTATTGTTGAGTCAGTTTACCTATCTCCTTCCACCTTAAGAAGCAAACACTTGTGTGAACTGTGCATTGATTCCTACATACTTGCATATTGCACTTATTATATTACTTTATGTTGACAATATCCATGAGATATACATGTTACAAGTTGAAAGCAACCGCTGAAACTTAATCTTCTTATGTGTTGCTTCAACACCTTTACTTTGATTTATTGCTTTATGAGTTAACTCTTATGCAAGACTTATTGATGCTTGTCTTGAAGTACTATTCATGAAAAGTCTTTGCTTTATGATTCAGTTGTTTACTCATGTCATTACCTTTGCTTTGATCGCTGCATTCATTACATATGTTTACAAATAGTATGATCAAGATTATGATGGCATGTCACTTCAGAAATTATCTTTGTTATCGTTTTACCTGCTCGGGACGAGCAGAACTAAGCTTGGGGATGCTGATACGTCTCCAACGTATCGATAATTTCTTATGTTCCATGCTACTTTATTGATGATACCTACATGTTTTATGCACATTATATGTCATATTTATGCATTTTCGGAACTAACCTATTAACAAGATGCCGAAGAGCCAGTTGCTGTTTTCTGCTGTTTTGGTTTCAGAAATCCTAGTAAAGAAATATTCTCGGAATTGGACGAAACTTTCGTCCAGGGTCCTATTTTTGCACGAAGCTTCCAGAAGACCGAAGACCTAACGAAGTGGGGCCACGAGGAGGCCAGGGGGGTGGCCGGCGCGGCCCAGGCCCTGGCCGCGCGACCTATCCCCTGGGCCCCTCGTGTGGCCCCTCGCGTTGACCCTCCGCCTACTTAAAGCCGTCGCGAAACCCCCACCGAGAGCCACGATACGGAAAACCTTACAGAGACGCGCCGCCGCGAATCCCATCTCGGGGGATTCGGAGATCGCCTCCGGCACCCTGCCGGAGAGGGGATTCATCTCCCGGAGGACTCTTCACCGCCATGGTCGCCTCCGGAGTGATGAGTGAGTAGTTCACCCCTGGACCATGGGTCCATAGCAGTAGCTAGATGGTCGTCTTCTCCTTGTTGTGCTTCATTGTTAGATCTTGTGAGCTGCCTAACATGATCAAGATCATCTATCTGTAATTCTATATGTTGTGTTTGTCGGGATCCGATGGATAGAGAGTACTATGATTATGGTGATTATCAATCTATTGTTCATGTGTTGTTTATGATCTTGCATGCTCTCCGTTATTAGTAGAGGCTCTGGCCAAGTTTTTACTCTTAACTCCAAGAGGGAGTATTTATGCTCGATAGTGGGTTCATGCCTCCATTGAATCTGGGACAGTGACAGAAAGTTCTAAGGTTGTGGATGTGTTGTTGCCACTAGGGATAAAACATTGATGCTATGTCTAAGGATGTAGTTGTTGATTACATTACGCACCATACTTAATGCAATTGTCTGTTGCTTTGCAACTTAATACTGGGGTTCGGACGATAACCTGAAGGTGGACTTTTTAGGCATAGATGCAGTTGGATGGCGGTCTATGTTCTTTGTCGTAATGCCCGGATTAAATCTCACTATATTTACCATATCATGTATATGCATTGTTATGCCTTTCTCTATTTGTCAATTGCCCGACTGTAATTTGTTCACCCAACATGCTTTATCTTATGGGAGAGACACCTCTAGTGAACTGTGGACCCCGGTCCTATTCTTTACATAGCATACAATCTACTTGTTTTACTGTTTTCTTTGCAAACATCTTCCACTCGATACGTTTAATCCTTTGTTACAGCAAGCCGGTGAGATTGACAACCTCACTGTTTCGTTGGGACAAAGTACTTGGGTTGTGTTGTGCAGGTTCCTAGTTGGCGCCGGAATCCCTGGTGTTGCGCCGCATCACATTTCGCGACCATCAACCTTCAACGTGCTTCTTGGCTCCTCCTGGTTCGATTAAACCTTGGTTTCTTTCTGAGGGAAAACTTGCTACTGTGCGCATCATACCTTCCTCTTGGGGTTCCCAACGAACGTGTGAGTTACACGCCATCAATAGGCACCGTCCGGATTGATCCTCGTCGGAGCCGGGGACGAACCACTTGGCGCGACCAAATCGCCATGGCTACAGAGCCTGCACACCATGGCCTACGAGCTGAGCTAGAAACGACCTGCCAAAACCGGCAGCCAACGGAGGTGGATAATTGGAGAGAGAGAGAGAGAGAGAGAGAGAGAGAGAGTGTTGATGCCTCTCTCTTGACAAAGAAGATGGCTGGGAGTTTGCCTACCTAGCGTACGTGACTTGTGCTCACTGAAGTGTGGGACCTCACGCATGGGAACCACACGTAAGTGACAGACTTGTTGCTCTAATAACTCGGGTGATCATTATACTGTATTAGTACATAGTTTCCTATGGATCCTTCTTAGTCACTCCAAAATGAAGCTCTTTGGGAGGGTTTTTGAAATTTCCATGTTTGAAACCAAAAATAAGAAGACTATGTGCCTTGATTTTTCATTTTTTAAAATTTTGCCCATTTGAATCTTGGTCAAATCCTAGGTTTGACCATGATTTAAACAAGTTTAAAACATGAATATGAAAAATTAAGCATGTATCCTTCATAGTCACTCCAAAATGAAGCTCTTGAGAGGGTTTTTGAAATTTCCATGTTTGAAACCAAAAAAACCGCGTACTTCTCTTCATGCTTGACTTCATAAGAGAGAGTTTGGGGATAGGGGTAGCTTGATACATGAATTTTCTGGTTTGAATATGTCTAGACCTTGTTTATCAACTTAATTGAATGCTTACTAGATGACATAAGATGACTATGTGCATTGGTTTTTCATTTTATTGTTTTTTTGAATTTTTATGCCCATTTGAATCTTGGTCAAATCCTAGGTTTGACCATGATTTAAACAAGTTTAAAACATGAATATGAAAAATTAAGCATCTATCCTTCTTAGTCACTCCAATATGTAGCTCTTGGGAGGGTTTTTGAAATTTCCATGCTTGAAACCAAAAACCACTTCTCTTCATGCATGCTTGACTTCTTCATATAAGACAGAGTTTAGGGTTAGGGGGTAGATACATGATTTTCCTGGTTTGAATATGTGTAGACCTTGTTTATCAAATTAATTGAATGCTTACTATATAACATATAAGAAGACCTTTTTTTTGAACTTTTATACCCATTTGAATCTTGGTCAAATCCTTGGTTCCACCAAGATTTGAATAAGTTAAAAACATGAATATGAAAAAGTAAGCATGTATGCTTCTTAGTCACTTCAAAAATGAAGCTCTTGGGAGGGTTTTTGAATTTCCATGTTCGAAACCAAAAACCACAAATCTTCATGCTTACTTCATGAAACATAGTTTATATTAGGGTTAGGGGTACATGCTTGATTTTTCTTGTTTGAATATGTCTAGACCTTGTTTATCAACTTAATTGAATGCCTACTATATAACATATATAAGAAGACCTTTTTTGTTTTTTTTAATTTTTATACCCATTTGAATCTTGGTCAAATCCTAGGTTTCACCAAGATTTGAATAAGTTTAAAACATGAATATGAAAAAGTAAGCATGCATGTATGCTTCTTAATTAATCACTTCGAAATGAAGCTCTTGGGAGGGTTTTTGAAATTTCCATGTTTGAAACCAAAAACCACATATCTTCATGCATGTGCTTGACTTCATGAGACAAAGTTTAGTGTTAGGGGGTAGATACATGATTTCTCTCGTTTGAATATGTCTAGACCTTGTTTATCAACTTAATTGAATGCTTACTATATGACATAAGAAGACTATGTGCCTTGATTTTTTTTAAAATTTTGTCCATTTGAATATTGGCCAAATCCTAGGTTTGACCATGATTTAAACAAGTTTAAAACATGAATATATATGAAAAATTAAGCGTGTATCATTCGTAGTCACTCCAAAATGAAGCTCTTGAGAGGGTTTTTGAAATTTCCATGTTTGAAACCAAATAACCACGTACTTCTCTTCATGCTTGACTTCATAAGACAGAGTTTGGGGTTAGGGTTAGCTTGATACATGAATTTTCTGGTTTGAATATGTCTAGACATTGTTTATCAACTTAATTGAATGCTTACTAGATGACATAAGATGACTATGTGCATTGGTTTTTCATTTTTTTGAATTTTTATGCCCATTTGAATCTTGGTCAAATTCTAGGTTTGACCATGATTTAATCAAGTTTAAAACATGAATATGAAAAATTAAGCATCTATCCTTCTTAGTCACTCCAATATGTAGCTCTTGGGAGGGTTTTTGAAATTTCCATGCTTGAAAACCAAAAACCACTTTTCTTCATGCATGCTTGACTTCATAAGACATAGTTTAGGGTTAGGGGGTAGATACATGATTTTCCTACTAGTTTGAATATGTCTAGACCTTGTTTATCAATTTAATTGAATGCTTACTATATGACATGAGCAGACCTTAGTTTTAATTTTTTTATACCCATTTGAATCTTCGTCAAATCGTAGGTTTGTTGACCAAGATTTGAACAAGTTTAAAACATGAATATGAAAAAGTAAGCATGTATTCTTCTTGACTTCATAAGAGAGAGTTTGGGGATAGGGGTAGCTTGATACATGAATTTTCTGGTTTGAATATGTCTAGACCTTGTTTATCAACTTAATTGAATGCTTACTAGTAGATGACATAAGATGACTATGTGCATTGGTTTTTCATTTTATTGTTTTTTTGAATTTTTATGCCCATTTGAATCTTGGTCAAATCCTAGGTTTGACCATGATTTAAACAAGTTTAAAACATGAATATGAAAAATTAAGCATCTATCCTTCTTAGTCACTCCAATATGTAGCTCTTGGGAGGGTTTTTGAAATTTCCATGCTTGAAACCAAAAACCACTTCTCTTCATGCATGCTTGACTTCTTCATAAGACAGAGTTTAGGGTTAGGGGGTAGATACATGATTTTCCTGCTTTGAATATGTGTAGACCTTGTTTATCAAATTAATTGAATGCTTACTATATAACATATAAGAAGGCCTTGTTTTTTTTTGAACTTTTATACCCATTTGAATCTTGGTCAAATCCTTGGTTCCACCAAGATTTGAATAAGTTAAAAACATGAATATGAAAAAGTAAGCATGTATGCTTCTTAGTCACTTCAAAATGAAGCTCTTGGGAGGGTTTTTGAATTTCCATGTTCGAAACCAAAAACCACAAATCTTCATGCTTGACTTCATGAAACAGAGTTTAGGGTTAGGGGTAGATACATGCGTGATTTAAACAAGTTTAAAACATGAATATGAATATGAAATTTTTTGCCCATTTGAATCTTGGCCAAATCCTAGGTTTGACCATGATTTAAACAAGTTTAAAACATGAATATGAAAAATTAAGCATGTACCATTCGTAGTCACTCCAAAATGAAGCTCTTGAGAGGGTTTTTGAAATTTCCATGTTTGAAACCAAATAACCACGTACTTCTCTTCATGCTTGACTTCATAAGACAGAGTTTGGGGTTAGGGTTAGCTTGATACATGAATTTTCTGGTTTGAATATGTCTAGACATTGTTTATCAACTTAATTGAATGCTTACTAGATGACATAAGATGACTATGTGCATTGGTTTTTCATTTTTTTTGAATTTTTATGCCCATTTGAATCTTGGTCAAATTCTAGGTTTGACCATGATTTAATCAAGTTTAAAACATGAATATGAAAAATTAAGCATCTATCCTTCTTAGTCACTCCAATATGTAGCTCTTGGGAGGGTTTTTGAAATTTCCATGCTTGAAAACCAAAAACCACTTTTCTTCATGCATGCTTGACTTCATAAGACATAGTTTAGGGTTAGGGGGTAGATACATGATTTTCCTACTAGTTTGAATATGTCTAGACCTTGTTTATCAATTTAATTGAATGCTTACTATATGACATGAGCAGACCTTGGTTTTAATTTTTTTATACCCATTTGAATCTTCGTCAAATCGTAGGTTTGTTGACCAAGATTTGAACAAGTTTAAAACATGAATATGAAAAAGTAAGCATGTATGCGTCTTAACTAGTCACTCCAAAATGAAGCTCTTGGGAGGGTTTTTGAAATTTCCATGTTTGAAACCAAAAACCACTTCTTCTCTTCATGCTTGACTTCATAAGTCAGGGTTAATTTAGGGATATATAGGGGGTAGATACATGATTTTTCTGGTTTGATATGTCTAGACCTTGTTTATCAACTTAATTGAATGCTTACTATATGACATAAGAAGACTACGTGACTTGTGCTCACTGAAGTGTGGGACCTCACGCATGGGAACCACACGTACGTAAGTGACATACTTGTTGCTCTAATAACTCGGGTGATCATTATACTGTATTAGTACATAGTTTCCTATGGATCCTTCTTAGTCACTCCAAAATGAAGCTCTTTGAGAGGGTTTTTGAAATTTCCATGTTTGAAACCCAAAACAACTTCTCTTCATACTTGACTTCATAAGACAGAGTTTAGGGTTAGGGGTAGATACATGATTTGTCTGGTTTGAATACGTCTAGACCTTGTTTATCAACTTTAATGCTTACTATATGACATAAGAAGACTATGTGCTTTGGTTTTTCATTTTTCTGATTTTTTCTATTTTTGATGCCCATTTGAATCTTGGTCAGATCCTAGGTTTTACCAAGATTTAAACAAGTTTAAAACATGAAAATGAAAAGGGAAGCATTTATCCTTCTTAGTCACTCTAAATGAAGTTTTTGGGAGGTTTTTGAAATTTCCATGTTTGAAACCCAAAACCACTTCTCTTCATGCTTGACTTCATAAGACATAGTTTAGGGTTAGGGGTACATACATGATTTGTATGTTTTGAATATGTCTAGACCTTGTTTATCAACTTGAATGCTTACTATATGACATAAGAAAACTACGTATGTGCTTTGGTTTTTCATTTTTCTGTTTTTTTTTGAATTTTCCGCCCATTTGAATCTCTGTCAAATCCTAGGTTTGACCAAGATTTAAACAAGTTTAACACGTGAAAACGAAAAGGTAAGCATGGATCCTTCTTAGTCACTCCAAAATGTACCAATTGATAGATGTGTTAACTTTGCTTCATGGAAAAAATAATGTCATGTAAATGAGTTAACTTGGATTTCCTACCCTTGAATCCATAGGAAACTTTGTTCTAATGCACTATAATAATCAACCGAGTTTTTACACCAACATTGCCAACAGGTCTGTCACTTACGTGTGGCGCCCATGCGTGAGGTCCCACACTTCAGTGAGCACAAGTCAAGTGCAGTAGGTACGCAAACTCCAAGCCATCTTCTTTGTCAAGAGAAGACGCATCAGGATGCGTTTTGGAAATCTGTGGGTCCTTCTGGATCCTTCGGTTGTCCCTCTCACAAAAAAACAAATCTCTCTCATTCTCGGCCTCGCTCGACTCGCTCGCTCGCACCTCCTGCTCACTGACAAACCCTGCACAAAAGTCAACATCATCACCCGAAAAAGGGGAGACACCATAATGCTCTCCCTCCTTCTTCTCTCCTTCCGAGTGATCCCTCTTCCTCCGAGTTTCACTCGACGGGCAAACACATATGTGCTGCATAGTAATAATAAAAAGGTACTACAGAAAATTCGACCTACGAATCTATAATTAAATATACTAGGTTAAACTAGGGTTTTGCCCAGTACTACAGATCAAGGTTCAAAAAAATCCAACTACGGGGTTCGAACAACCCCATTTCTAATCAAAGATTTTTTTCGACGTCATCCAAATGGCCTCAAACTATAGCATGGGCGGATCCAGACTATAGCCAAGGGGGGCAGCTGCCCCCACTCAATTTTCTGAAACCTTGTAATATGATATTTGCATCACTTATCATATGTTTGCCCCCTCTAAAAATTTATCCTAGGTCCGCCCCTAAACTGTAGGGTTAGCATCTAGTGCAGTATGTGTGAACATGTATGCACTATGTGTGCTATAACTTGTATGTCTTTCAAATTTGAACCAAATTTGAATAAGTGTAAAATATTTGAAATGGGGCTTTTGGCTTAAACGTTTGAAACCCAAAACGACTTCTCTTCATGCTAGACTTCATAAGTCAGGGTTAATTTAGGGATATATAGGGGGTAGATACATGATTTTTCTGGTTTGATATGTCTAGACCTTGTTTATCAACTTAATTGAATGCTTACTATATGACATAAGAAGACTACGTGACTTGTGCTCACTGAAGTGTGGGACCTCACGCATGGGAACCACACGTAAGTGACAAACTTGTTGCTCTAATAACTCGGGTGATCATTATACTGTATTAGTACATAGTTTCCTATGGATCCTTCTTAGTCACTCCAAAATGAAGCTCTTTGAGAGGGTTTTTGAAATTTCCATGTTTGAAACCCAAAACAACTTCTCTTCATGCTTGACTTCATAAGACAAAGTTTAGGGTTAGGGGTAGATACATGATTTTTCTGGTTTGAATATGTCTAGACCTTATTTATCAACTTAATTGAATGCTTACTATATAACATAAGAAGACCTTGTTTTTTTATTTTGTTTTTTAATTTTTATACGGATTTGAATCTTGGTCAAATCCTTGGTTTCACCAAGATTCAAATGGGCATAAAATAAAAAATAAAAAAATGAAAAACCAAAGCACATAGTCTTCTTATATGTCATATATATAGTAAGCATTAAAGTTGGTAAACAAGGTCTAGACATATTCAAACTAGACAAATCATGTATCTACCTAACCCTAAACTCTATCTTATGACGTCAAGCATGAAGATTAAGTGGTTTTGGGTTTCAAACATGGAAATTTTGAAAACCTCCCAAAAACTTCATTTTAGGGTGACTAAGAAGGATACAGGCTTCCCTTTTCATTTTCATGTTCTATACTTGTTTAAATCTTGGTCAAACCTAGGATTTGACCAAGATTCAAATGTGCATCAAAATTCCAAAAAAATCAGAAAAATGAAAAACCAAAGCACATAGTTTTCTTATGTCATATAGTAAGCATTAAAGTTGATAAACAAGGGTCTAGACATATTCAAACAAGAAAAATCATGTATCTACCCCCTAACCCTAAACTTTGTCTTATGTAGTCAAGCATGAAGAGAAGTGGTTTTGGGTTTCAAATATGGAAATTTCAAAAACCTATCAAAAGCTTCATTTTAGAGTGACTAAGAAGGATCCATGCTTGCCTTTTCATTTTCATATTTGAAACTTGTTTAAATCATTGTCAAACCTAGGATTTGACCAAGATTTAAATTGGCATAAAATTAAAAAATCGGAAAAATGAAAAACAAAAGCACATAGTCTTCTTATGTCACATATATATATAGTAAGCATTCAAAAGTTGATAAACAAGGTCTAGCTAGACATATTCAAATAAGACAAATCATGTATCTACCCCTCTAACCCTAAACTCTGTCTTATGAAGTCAAGCATGAAGAGAAGTGGTTTTAGGTTTCAAACATGGAAATTTCAAAAACCTCCCAAAAACTTCATTTTAGAGTGACTAAGAAGGATACATGTTTCCCTTTTCATTTTCATGTTTTAAACTTGTTTAAATCTTGGTCAAACCTAGGATTTGACCAAGATACAAATAGGCACAAAAAATGAAAAACAAAAAGCACATAGTGTTCTTATGTCATATCGTAAGCATTCAAGTTGATAAACAAGGTCTAGATATATCCAAACCAGACAAATCATGTATATATGTACCCCGTGTCGATCTTATGAAGTCTAGCATGAAGAAAAGTCGTTTTGGCCGGGTTTCAAACATGGAAATTTCAAGAACATCCCAAAAGCTTCATTTTAGAGCGACTAAGAAGGATCCAGGCTTACCTTTCCATTTTCATGATTTAAACTTGTTTAAATCTTGGTCAAATCTTGCTCAAGCATGAAGATAAGTGGTTTTGGGTTTCAAACATGGAAATTTCAAAAACCTCCCAAAACTTCATTTTAGGGTGACTAAGAAGGATACAGGCTTCCCTTTTCATTTTCATGTTCTATATATACTTGTTTAAATCTTGGTCAAACCTAGGATTTGACCAAGATTCAAATGTGCATCAAAATTCTAAAAAAATCAGAAAAATGAAAAACCAAAGCACATAGTCTTCTTATGTCATATAGTAAGCATTAAAGTTGATAAACATGGTCTAGACATATTCAAACCATACAAATCATGTATCTACCCCTAACCCCTAAACTATGTCTTATGAAGTCAAGCATGAAGAGAAGTGGTTTTGGGTTTCAAACATGGAAATTTCAAAAACTGCCCAAAAACTTCATTTTAGAGTGACTAAGAAGGACACATGCTTCCCTTTTCATTTTCATGTTTTAAACTTGTTTAAATCTTGGTCAAACCTAGGATTTGATGAACATGGTCTAGACATATTCAAACCAGACAAATCATGTATCTACCCCCTATCGACCCTAAACTTCGTCTTATGAAGTCAAGCATGAAGAGAAGTGGTTTTGGGTTTCAAACATGGAAATTTCAAAAACCTCCCAAAATTAAAGCTTCATTTTAGAGTGACTAGTTAAGAAGGATCCAGGCTTACCTTTTCATTTTCATGTTTTAAACTTGTTTAAATCTTGTTCAAACCTAGGATTTAACCAATATTCAAATGGGCATAAAATAAAAAATAAATAAAATAAAAAACCAAAGCACATAGTCTTCTTATGTCATATAGTAAGCATTCAAGTTCATAAACAAGGTCTAGACATATTCAAACCAGACAAATCATGTACCCCCTAACCCTAAACTTTGTCTTAATTATATATGAAGTCAAGCATGAAGCAGAGAAGTGTGGTTTTGGGTTTCAAACATGGAAATTTCAAAAACCTCCCAAAAAGCTTCATTTTAATTAGACTGGCTGGTTAATTAAGAAGGATCCATGATTAATTACCTTTTCATTGTCATGTTTTAAACTTGTTTAAATCTTGGTCGAACCTAGGATTTGACCAAGATTCAAATGGGCATAAAAATTCAGAAAAAATCGAAAGAATGAAAAACCAAAGCACATAGCCTTCTTATGTCATATAGTAAGCATTCAAGTTGATAAACATGGTCTAGACATATTCAAACCAGAAAAATCATGTATCTACCCCTAACCCTAAACTCTGTCTTATGAAGTCAAGCATGAAAAGAAGTACGGTGGTTTTGGGTTTCAAACATGGTAAATTCAAGAACCTCCCAAAAGCTTCATTTTAGAGTTACTAAGAGAAAGATCCAGACTTAATTACCTTATCATTTTCACATGTTAAACTTGTTTAAATCTTGCTCAAACCTAGGATTTTACCAAGATTCTCAAATGGGCATAAAAATCAAAAAATGAAATACCAATGCACATAGTCCTCTTATGTCATATAGCTAGTAAGCATTCAAGTTGATAAACAAGGTCTAGACATATTCAAACTAGCTAGACAAATCATGTATCTACCCCCTAAAACCCCTAAACTCTGTCTTATGACGAAGTCAAGCATGAAGATAAGTGGTTTTAGGTTTCAAACATGGAAATTTCAAAAACCTCCCAAAATTCAGCTTCATTTTAGAGCGACTAAGAAGGATCGATGCTTTTACCTTTTCATTTCCATGTTTTAAACTTATTTAAATCTTGGTCAAACCTAGGATTTGACCAAGATTCAAATGGGCATAAAAATTATTCAGACAAAAAATCTAAAGAATGAAAAACCAAAGCACATAGCCTTCTTAATTATGTCATATAGTAAACACTCAAGTTGATAAACAAGGTCTAGACATATTCAAACCAGAAAAATCATGTGTATATCTACCCCTACCCCTAAACTCTGTCTTATGAAGTCAATCATGAAGAGAATTGGTTTTGGGTTTCAAACATGGAAATTTCAAGTACGTCCCAAAAGCTTCATATATTTTAGAGTGACTAATTAAGAAGGATCTTGGATTACGTTTTCATTTTCATGCTTGAAACTTGTTTAAATCTTGGTTGAACCTAGGATTTGACCAGAATCAAATGTGCATAAAATTCTTAAAAAAATAGAAAAATGAAAAACAAAAGCACATGGTCTTCTTATGTCATATAGTAAGCATTCAAGTTGATAAACAAGGTTTAGACATATTCAAACCAGACAAATCATGTATCTACCCCTAACCCTAAACTCGGTCTTATGAAGTCTAGCATGAGGAGAAGTCGTTTTGGGTTTCAAACGTTTAAGCCAAAAGCCCCATTTCAAATATTTCAAACTTATTCAAATTTGGTTCAAATTTGAAAGACACACAAGTTATAGCACACATAGTGCATACATTCTCACACATACTGCACTAGATGCTAACCCGGCCTATAGTTTGAGGCCATTGGATGAGGTCGAAAAAATCTTGGATTAGAAATGGGGTTGTTCGAACCCCGTAGTTGGATTTTTTGAACCTTGATCTGTAGTACTGGGCAAAACCCTAGTTTAACCTATTTAATTATAGATTCGTAGGTCGATTTTTCTACCTTTTTATTATTACTATGCAGCACATGTGTGTTTGCCCGTCGAGTGAAACTCGGAGGAAGAGGGATCACTCGGAAGGAGAGAAGAAGGGAGAGAATTATGGTGTCTCCCCTTTTTCGGGTGATGATGTTGACTTTTGTGCAGGGTTTGTCAGTGAGCAGGAGGTGCGAGCGAGCGAGCGGAGCGAGAATGAGAGAGATTTGTTTTTTTTTGAGAGGGACGACCGAAGGATCCAGAAGGACCCACAGACTTCCAATACGCATCCTGATGCGTCTTTCTCTTGACAAAGAAAATGGCTGGGAGTTTGCGTACCTATTGCACGTGACTTGTGCTCACTGAAGTGTGGGACCTCACGCATGGGCACCACACGTAAGTGACAGACCTGTTGGTGTAAAAACTCGGTTGATTATTATAGTGCATTAGAACAAAGTTTCCTATGGATTCAAGGGTAGGAAATCCAAGTTAACTCATTTACATGACATTATTTTTTCCATGAAGCAAAGTTAACGCACCTATCAATTGGTACATTTTGGAGTGACTAAGAAGGATCCAGGCTTACTTATTCGTTTTCACGTGTAAAACTTGTCTAAATCTTGGTCAAACAAAATTGGCAGAAAATTCAAAAAAAAACAGAAAAATGAAAAACCAAAGCACATAGTCTTCTTATGTCATGTAGTAAGCATTAAAGTTGATAAACAAGGTCTAGACATATTCAAACCATACTAATCATGTATCTACCCGCTAACCCCTAAACTATGTCTTAAGAAGTCAAGAATGAAGAGAAGTGGTTTTGGGTTTCAAACATGGACATTTCAAAAACCTCCCAAAACTTCATTTTAGGGTGAGTAAGAAGGATACAGGCTTCCCTTTTCATTTTCATGTTCTATACTTGTTTAAATCTTGGTCAAACCTAGGATTTGACCAAGATTCAAATGTGCATCAAAATTCCAAAAAAATCAGAAAAATGAAAAACCAAAGCACATAGTTTTCTTATGTCACATACATATATATAGTAAGCATTCAAAAGTTCATAAACAAGGTGTAGACATATTCAAACCAGACAAATCATGTACCTCCTAACCCTAAACTTTGTCTTAATTATATATGAAGTCAAGCATGAAGCAGAGAAGTGTGGTTTTGGGTTTCAAACATGGAAATTTCAAAAACCTCCCAAAAAGCTTCATTTTAATTAGACTGGCTGGTTAATTAAGAAGGATCCATGATTAATTACCTTTTCATTGTCATGTTTTAAACTTGTTTAAATCTTGGTCGAACCTAGGATTTGACCAAGATTCAAATGGGCATAAAAATTCAGAAAAAAATCGAAAGAATGAAAGACCAAAGCACATAGCCTTCTTATGTCATATAGTAAGCATTCAAGTTGATAAACATGGTCTAGACATATTCAAACAAGACAAATCATGTATCTACCCCCTATCGACCCTAAACTTCGTCTTATGAAGTCAAGCATGAAGAGAAGTGGTTTTGGGTTTCAAAAAAGATCCAGACTTAATTACCTTATCATTTTCACATGTTAAACTTGTTTAAATCTTGCTCAACAAACCTAGGATTTTACCAAGATTCTCAAATGGGCATAAAAATCAAAAAATGAAATACCAATGCACATAGTCCTCTTATGTCATATAGCTAGTAAGCATTCAAGTTGATAAACAAGGTCTAGACATATTCAAACAAGACAAATCATGTATCTACCCCCTATCGACCCTAAACTTCGTCTTATGAAGTCAAGCATGAAGAGAAGTGGTTTTGGGTTTCAAAAACATGGAAATTTCAAAAACCTCCCAAAATTCAGCTTCATTTTAGAGCGACTAAGAAGGATCGATGCTTACCTTTTCATTTCCATGTTTTAAACTTGTTTAAATCTTGGTCAAATCTAGGATTTGACCAAGATTCAAATGGGCATAAAATAAAAAAACCGAAAAATGAAAAACCAAAGCGCACATAGTCTTCTTATATGTCATATAGTAAGCATTAAAGTTGATAATCAAGGTCTAGACATATTCAAACTAGCTAGACAAATCATGTATCTACCCCCTAAAACCCCTAAACTCTGTCTTATGACGAAGTCAAGCATGAAGATAAGTGGTTTTAGGTTTCAAACATGCATGGAAATTTCAAAAACCTTCCAAAAACTTCATTTTAGGGTGACTAATTAAGAAGGATACATGCTTCCCTTTTCATTTTCATGTTCTATATATACTTGTTTAAATCTTGGTCAAACCTAGCTAGGATTTGACCAAGATTCAAATGTGCATCAAAATTCCAAAAAATATCAGAAAAATGAAAAACCAAAGCACATAGTTTTCTTATGTCATATAGTAGCATTAAAGTTGATAAACAAGGTCTAGACATATTCAAACAAGAAAAATCATGTATCTACTCCCTAACCCTAAACTTTGTCTTATGTAGTCAAGCATGAAGAGAAGTGGTTTTGGGTTTCAAATATGGAAATTTCAAAAACCTACCAAAAGCTTCATTTTAGAGTGACTAAGAATGATCAATGCTTACCTTTTCATTTTCATATTTTAAACTTGTTAAAATCATTGTCAAACCAGGATTTGACCAAGATTTAAATGGGCATAAAATTTAAAAAATCAGAAAAATGAAAAACAAAAGCACATAGTCTTCTTATGTCACATATATATATAGTAAGAGCATTCAAAAGTTGACAAACAAGGTCTATACATATTCAAATAAGACAAATCATGTATCTACCCCTAACCCTAAACTCTGTCTTATGAAGTCAAGCATGAAGAGAAGTGGTTTTTGGTTTCAAACATGGAAATTTCAAAAACCTCCCAAAAGCTTCATTTTAGAGTGACTAAGAAGGATCCAGGCTTACCTTTTCATTTTCATGTTTTAAACTTGTTTAAATCTTGGTCAAACCTAGGATTTGACCAATATTAAAATGGGCATAAAATAAAAAAATAAAAAACCAAAGCACATAGTCTTCTTATGTCATATAGTAAGCATTCAAGTTCATAAACAAGGTCTAGACATATTCAAACCAGACAAATCATGTATCTACCCCCTATCGACCCTAAACTTCGTCTTATGAAGTCAAGCATGAAGAGAAGTGGTTTTGGGTTTCAAACATGGAAATTTCAAAAAACCAAAAGCTTCATTTTAGAGCGAGTAAGAAGGATCGATGCTTATCTTTTCATTTTCATGTTTTAAACTTATTTAAATCTTGGTCAAACCTAGGATTTGACCAAGATTCAAATGGGCATAAAAATTCAGACAAAAATCTAATTAAAGAATGAAAAACCAAAGCACGTACATAGCCTTCTTAATTATGTCATATAGTAAACATTCAAGTTGATAAACAAGGTCTAGACATATTCAAACCAGAAAAATCGTGTATCTACCCCTAACCCTAATTAAACTCTGTCTTATGAAGTCAAGCATGAAGAAAAGTGGTTTTGAGTTTCAAGCATGCATGGAAATTTCGAGAACCTCCCAAAATAAAGCTTCATTTTAGAGTGACTACGAAGGATCCATGCTTACACCTTTTCATTTTCAAGTTTTAAACTTGTTTAAAACCTCGTCAAACCTGGGATTTGACCAAGATTCAAATGGGCATAAAATTCAAAAAAATAGATAAATGAAAAACCATAGCACATAGTCTTCTTATGTCATATAGTAAGCATTCAAGTGGATAAACAAGCTCTAGACATACTGAAACCAGACAAATCATGTATCTACCCCTATCCCTAAACTATGTCTTATGAAGTCTAGCATGAAAAGAAGTGGTTTTGGGTTTCAAACATGGAAATTTCAAAAAACCTCCCAAAAGCTTCATTTTGGATTGACTAAGGAGGATCCAGGCTTACTTTTTCATTTTCATATTTTAAACTTGTTTAAATCTAGGTCAAACCTAGGATTTGACCAAGATTCAAATGGACATAAAAAATCAACAGTTTACAACAGCACACAAAATAAACATGAAATTACATCTAAATCCCTAACTTTTACATGGAGGACCCCAGGCTGAAAGCAAGAAATGCGATCGGGTCTTGAATCTTGATGCGTCTTCTCTTGACAAAGAAGATTGCTGGGAGTTTGCGTACGTACATCACGTCACTTGTGCTCACTGAAGTGTGGGACATGACGCATGCATGGGCAACACACGTAAGTGACATGGATTCAAGGGTAGGGAAGCCAAGAGAAAAAAACGAGAATTTGGACAAAAATAACCCAATCTTGCTAGTATGTCGAAAGTTTGTTTTTCCCAATCTTTTCGACTTTGGGTTATTTCTGTCTATTTTGCCGAAAAAACGAGGACAGAGACTGGAAACGGTGATGCATCTAGCTTCAGAGTACGTCAGATTAAGACTTCATGAGCAACACTAGTCTGACGTAAGTACAGTGTATACAGACAAGACAGGGACTAGACATTGCTACCCACGTCCCTCTGCGCCCCTTCAAAGAAATCATACTCCGTACTAGAATCTCGAAACGTAGGAATTAGTCTGACACGATTTCTGATTGTTTAATTCATAGGATTGCAATTTTCAGAATTCATTGACAATACATTTTTATACAAAAACAAAAAATCCTTCATTGTGTAACCGTATGTTACTACTAGTATTTCTTTTGGTTTTCACACGCAATCAAATGTTATTGGATCCAAATACCGTTGTTTCTCAATCCTATATATTTGGAGATGATCATCACTCTCTAATCATACAATTTTCATATTCCCGCACTTTGAAAATCTTGCGAATAATCAAAGCAGCCAAAATCTATGGTGTGTATTGTATATGTTTATGCCATGCTTAGTTTCATCGAATATTGTTTGGTTGCATCGCGGGGAAACCGCGTGAATTTAGATTAATTGTTGCATGTTTGTTTGTGGTGTGACCAACTGCTTTTGCAACGAAACAACCCCCCCACCATGTACGCATTGTTTGGGTCGCATGCATGATGTGTACAAAATGTTAAAATAGAAATAATGTAGGAATTGAATATGATTGCATGTTGAATTAATCCTATATGAGAGAAATCACACAAATTTGAATTGCATGTTCTTTGGTTGTAGTGCTACACAAAAAACACGTGAATTAGTATGAATTATCATGTATTCAAGAATCAAAGGAGCCACTGAGATTTGAATCCCACAAAATTTCTATGAATTTTCTTCGAACCAAACAAGCCCAACAAGATTCCAAAGGAATATAATACAACGAATCAAACAACTTCCGTTGTTGGAATATTTCCTTAGGACATCAATCCAATAGAAACTATATGATCCAGTTTCAGCGACAATCTGGTCGGTGTAGGCTCGAGGAGGCCAATTGTATATATATGTTTGGACCCGGTTGGTTGAGTGATCATGCTCGTGACATCCAGCCTGAAAGGTAAAATTCGGGCAAGGCCAGCGTGACGCCACAATACTTTTGAAATATTCAAAAGCGCGTAATATTTGTGAAATTTTAATAATAGCTACTACTTATGTGAATTTTTTTCGTTCATACGCTTATTGGGGGGTAGGCTAACCCTAATGGCCTCCTCAAGATCCCTACCTCTACCAAGGTTTCCCGAGTTCATCCACCTCGATGGGTTCCTTGCCACTTTCGACCATGTTGTGGGCATCATTTCGGGTTCCCGTACCACGGCCAGTCCTTTTCAGGAGTCCCGAACCCGATGCCATAATATTTGTTTGAAAAAAATTCAAGACCGCACAATATTTGTTGAAATAAATGAATAAGCATTTTTAAATAGCTAAATAAAAGAAGTACGAATTTTGAAAAATTTATTTTTTCTAAAACATTAATTGGAGCATTGACATGTTGAACCCACTTGTCGATTTTGCTATCAACATGACTAACTAGCTGATTAGATAACCAAGTGGTGAAATTTGCAACATATTAGACCACCACATGGTGGAAACTGCAAAAAAAATGTCCAAGTGGTGGTTTGTGCAACATATAGAGCAGTAGAGTATATGGTAGTACAAGATGAAGAGGCCTCCAAGATGAATGTGCACTGCCGTGGGCCCGTGGTAATATATCATGATGATGGCAAAGGATCTTTTCTCTGCTGAAACTGTCCAGAGCTGATTTGATGAGACAAAATACAGCTCCACGGCGTGCAAGGACAGTATACAGTACATTAGCTTCTTCTCGGGTCACACGCCTTCACGCCAGGTGCAGTAGTGCAGCAGAGACCAGAGAGAGAAGGCACGCCCGTAGTACTCGTATTATTGATTTCAATTCAAATTGTTTTTTTTGCCTGCTTCTCCGTCTTCTTCATCTCCATCTTCTCTGGCGACCCCGCCTACACCAGCAGCCCCTGCACCACCGCCGCCATGCCTTTTTCGGATCATCTCGAGCCACCTGTTTGATGGTACTAGTAGGAGTTGTTGACTTTTATCCATATCGCTCTACCAGCTGCCGCTCGCACTGTCCTCCAATACCTCATACCCAAACGCCAGCGTCCCACTACCACACCCCCACACCCACTTGACCGCATCCTTCCAATGGCGAGATCGATCAATGAGAGTGGCAGTTCTTGGGTGTTTCCTGATGGCCCCCTTGAAGAAATCGCATCCCGATGCGATGTCATCACCGCCGCGAGCCTCGTCGGTTCATGCAAGTTTTATCATGATTCAGCAACACAAAGTGTAGCTCTGCCTGCATCTCAGCCGTTTGGCATGCCCTGTGTTCTTCATACTCACCAAACTGAGGTACCGCCCGCGCACAATCCCTTCTACCGCGTCCACAAGTTCAAGCAGGAGGGTGCGCAGAAGGACAAGCAGCATGATGCAAAAGATCGCAAGGGTACCTTGTGCCAACTGACGCCGCTGGACAGGATCTCTTCCGATGCCGTGATTCCAGATGGTGGTACGGGCATGTGGGCAGGCGCGAATGGAGATTGGATCGCCCTTCTTGGCTTCCCCTGGAATTGGGAGCTTGTCAATGTGTACACTGGTCGCCGGATTCCTCTACCACCAATAAGTGAGTTTAAATCCACCCCGGATAAACTTGTGTTCGAGTCTAATGATCAACATCTTCAACTGCTGAAGATAGCTATTTGCCGAGTTCCAACAGCTGCTTCAAATTATACTAGTTTCTCTGTTCTTGCCATCTTCAACGCGGCAATTGCAGTCCTTCACTGTGCTTCTAGCAGATGGACAGTTCTTGACAACCAGTTCTTAGCGTACGGCTACTCCGATGCAATCATCCACAAGGGTATTGTATTTGCTGTAACTCAGACAGGCGAAGTTTATGCATGGAATCAACTTTCTTGGGGTAATTTTTCTCATCTCATATGATGTGTTTTCGCTATTACCTGCTAGTTTCAGATTTAGCTTTAGCCTTTTTCTTTTTGTTGTGCAGTTTTCGTGTCATGCCTGTACCTTTCCCCCTCTATATTCAATCAAAATCAGCAGCGATATGCCTTTGAGTCAAAATAAAGTACTCCCTCCGATCCAAATCAAATTGACTCAGCTTTGTCTAGCCAGTGCATCTAGCTAGACAAACTTGAGTCAATTAATTTGTGCATATCTAGCTAGACACATCCAGTTGAGTCAATTAATTTGGATCGGAGGCAGTATTTTAGCTACATCATTATTCATGTATGTAATGAACTAATCAAGTTTTGCTGAACTGACTTCAAGCTGTGCTTTCCTTTGCAAGGTCCTTTGTTGATCAGCACGGCACCTATTCCGCCAGAACTTGATGAACAAGGTCGGTACAATCTTGGCTCCTGGTGGTTAGCACGATCTCCTGATGGTTCTAGACTTTTTCTGGTCCATACCTGGGGCGTTACTGACGGGCGGGATTATACTGGACTGGTTCGGATTTTACCTGCTGCTGCTACCTCTGAGGGTCGTCATGGTCGCACTATTCGCGGGTATGGTAAGGGTTTACTTGGCTGCGAGGTGTACAGCATGGACACCAGTCAGTTGATGCCACCGAGGCCATGGAGGAGGATTATTTCCCTTGGATCATATTCTCTCTTCCTTGGAGTGAACTATCCGATTATCATTCCAGTAGAAGACGGGGCAGAACATGACCGTCCAAATATGGCGAGAAGCAACTCTGTTTACACATCGCACCATGCAGTAGGCCTTGCATATCCTCCTTCTCCAGAAATTTGCCGCTTCAGTTTGAATTCTGAAGACTGTACTGTTGGTTTCCAAACCAACATTAGATGGACATGGCGGCAGGTTCCGTTGTGGCTCATCCCAAGCTTCGCCAACGCCCGGCAATGGAACCTGCCTTCGCGTCACAGGTCCAGAAAGAAGGGCTGATGTACTTTATGTAATACTCGTGTTGTAATGCAAGATTTGTATCTGTTGAACTATTTCATTTGCATGTTTATCTCTACCTAGGCTACTCCCTTTCCGTAGTTGTGTTGTACTATCTGTTGAACTATTTCCTTTGCATGTTATCTCTACCTAGGCTACTCCTCCGTAGTTGTTAAATTGATGTAATGCTCCTACAATGCACGCTACACTGGGCGTGTGGCCTGTAATGTTATCAAACACCTTTTGTACTCGTTCTAGTAAGCATTTCACACTATAGCTCACATAATTAAAGTACTCCTACAACGTATTAGTTGAAAGATATCTCTCATAAGTAAGTACCCCTCTTTGAGCTTATGCGAAACATAAATGACTATTTTAGAAATATATACTCTCGACACAAGATTATATTAAAAACAATGGTACATAGTTCTATTAGAAAAAGAAAGTGTGAATAGTAGAATGATGGAGAAGTGTTTTTTGAGGTCTGTGCATAGCTAGTGTTCATGGTGCAAAAGCACTTAGACTAGTCACAATGGGAAGTATACTAGTCTATGATACAACACCTTCAATGCATAGTATCATGAATTAGTATCATGCAATGTTGCGAAAAACCAATTATTCATTTCTTTCCAAATAGACTAGCTTTGCGAGGATGACAAAACATTTCTTTATTGCCCTCTCGTATGAATCTCCTCCATACATCACCTCTCATACCGATTGAAAGCCATTCCAAATCGTTGGTTCAAGACCATGAATACCAAGCCAATTTTGTTAGCTAGTTGGACCACCCTCGGATTGAGAACCAACGGTTGAAAGAAAGGTGGGCGCCAACTCATATTTTTTTCTCGAGAGTCCGACACTTG
Organism: Lolium multiflorum; assembly: GCA_030979885.1. Taxonomy (NCBI): domain Eukaryota; kingdom Viridiplantae; phylum Streptophyta; class Magnoliopsida; order Poales; family Poaceae; genus Lolium; species Lolium multiflorum. Next base: position 188,266,577 of record CM061747.1, read on the forward strand.
ATGTTGATTGCAAAGTTCACAAAGGCCAAAATTTTGACATCCTCTTTGTGCAAGTCTTGCCACCATCCAAACTCGGTTTTGAAGTACCAACCAAGAAAAAAAAAGCTTGCACTTTGGAGGACCCCATGGACCATGAAAATTTTGAAAAACTTCCAGTAAATCATGCATATTTCGATTTATATTTTGGTGAAGTTTCATTCGATTTGAATCATAGGTTTGTGAGCAAATATATATTTAGTTTAAACTAGTGCTCGAGTACGTAAGAATCTATTTAATCACAAGCTAGTCATCCGAATGGGATGAAATATTCATAGATTTTAAAACAAGGAATCTACATATTACTGGATTTTTTTTCAAAATTTTCTGAATAGTTTTTCTTTTTTAGCTTCGAAATAAGAGATAGTTTGGAACGTTGGATCTCAAATGGATGGTAGATGGTGGGACACAGTCACAATGTATCTTGGAAGCATCAAGTCACTGAAGCTCTGTCCGGTTTCCAAACCAAGCTAGGAAAGGCATTGAAAATGAAGTTCTGCTCTAAAACATTTCTCATTCCATTTTGGTGCTCGCGCGGTTGCATGCTGCCCACGTGTTAAGGTACGTGTCTCTGGCATGTAGAGAACTACGATTATTGGCGAAAAATATATCGAAATGGAAACTGTAAAAAAAAGCCCTCTCTGGTCAACCTGATGTGACGAGACATCACTGCACCAAACGTCGTCGCAAATTTATAGATGGGTGGCGTGCTAGTCTACCAACAGTCAAATCGGCGCCCAGTCGCAGCAGCAGCCTAGAGTACTACCTAGTTTTTGCCCCTTGCATGTCTATCATCTTCTTCTTCACCCCGTTACAAAAAAAAAACTTCTTCTTCACCCTCCCAGAATCACGCGCACGCGCAGGATCTCGATCCCCACCACGCCGGATCACTAGTACTACTCCGTATACCTTTCTCTCCTTACCCCGGCCGGCCGCGCGCCGCATCGTTCCTTCCATAGCGCTCGCCCTCTCCTCCGAAAACCCCAAGCGCAGTTGCATCCGCCATCCACCTAAATCCATCTTCACGTGATGGATTATTCTAGGCTTTGCCGGGGCGGCGGGGACGGCCACTTGGAGGCTCTCACCGGCGACAACATCGACCTCATCGCTGCGCATCTGGACGTTACCTACACCGTCCGACTTGCTGCATGTTCCAGGGAGCTCTACGACATGATCAGCAAGGATGAAGGTAAGATGCACCATTGGGATGAACCCTGCCTGCTGATGCCTCCGCCTGCTTATTGGTTCGATGAACACTGGGACGTGGCGAGAGCATCTCGTCTGCATGATACCGTGTACGACCTGGTGCCCCTCGACCATCCTCGCCGTTCTGTCGCCCTGCCGTTCATGCACGACAGAAAATGGCTTGGCGCGAACGGCGACTGGATCGCCGCCGCCGATCATCATGAGTGGTGCCTCGTGAACGTCTACACCGAGCGACATATCCCCCTTCCATCCCTACCTGATTCGAAGATTCGTCATAGTATTGTTTCATCTCGACCTGCATACTCTTTTAACTGGCGTCCAGAAATTTATTTGTTGAAGATTGTAATCTGCCAAGTGCCCACAAAAGGTGGGAGGTACGCAGATTACAAGCTCATCGCCTTGTTCGACAAAACGATTTTCTACCTTGAAGGGGGTGGCGACTGGAGAATGCTGGAGGCCCTTACACCTGCACCTGATTATCCAAATTACTGTGATGCCATTGAACTCCGTGGCCACGTTTTTGCGGTGGACGAAACTGACGGCTCCACGTACTTCTGGGACACCGCAAATGGTATTTTTTCAGTCCTTATGTTGCATTGCATGATACACTGCCTTAACCAATGAAGTTATTCATGAACTACCTTGTTTATATTTTACCTTTCTTATATGACTTAATGATCACACCCCCTTTTGCTGAATATGAATGAACCGTTGCTTGCAATGAATTAGTAGTACTAATTAGTCACCAACAAACATAGTATGCTCAGTATGTGATTGCATTCCTGAATTAGTAACTCTACGCCACTGCAGAATATGGGTGTAATTAACCAGTATCTCAAAAGATAACGTGGCACTATGAAGGCACCCTTTTTGATAACCTTTTACACCCATTGTTTCATATATAACTAATTGATTTTGCCTCCAAAAGGAGGACGGGAGACCCCCGCCATCTGCATCAGAGAGATGCATAAGGACTTTCATAAGTATATGACTTAACGATCACATCCTTTATCTGAATATGAATGAACCGTTGCTTGCAATGAATTAGTACTAGTCAGTCATCAGCAAACATAGTATACTCCGTATGTGAATGCATTCCTGAATTAGTAACTCTATGCAACTGCAGAATATGGATGTAATTAACAAGTATCTCAAATGTTAACGTAGAAACAGAAAAATAGAAGAAAATCGTTTGTAATTACATGCGTAGCTTATATTTTCTAGAGATCGGGGAAAAAGCCTTGATTGGATGTACCTACATGCAGATCAAACAGTTCTTTGTTTATATCGGTGAACAATCTGCAGAATGGTATAATTAATTTTGTTTTTGATACATTTTTTCTCCCATTTTCTTGAATAGATTTCAGTTTCCCACAATTATCTTTCATTAGTGATTGTGACGTCCCCTCATTCAAAATAACTCAGGTTATCTTTTTCCTAATTCAGTGATATTTAAGTTTGAGTAAGTTTACGATTAATATCTACAACCTCATATATATATAAGATTTAGCACCTGCAGGCCTAACAAAGTTAGCTGCCTCTAGTCCCCTGTATAGTTCTTTCTTTTTGCTTTCTCAGTTTTTCGTAGCCTTGCTACAACCCTGTATGCTCTAATATATAATGATGCACGACTAGGCATGTGTTCGAGAAAAGAAAATCTAAATATCTTTTGTAATATATGAACCTATATTGATGTTTTAGATGTTGGTAGTATAATTTTCGATAAACTTGAACAGACTTAAATCAGTTTAACTTAGCACAACCATATAGCGTACCTTTTTTAGAACGCGAAAATGAGGTAAACAAATACCATGTGTACCCTTTACTATCAATAGTAGAGAAGAGATTATGAACCTTCAACTCTAAAATGCAAATTCTTCTACTGAATGGATAGCTGCATCTGATACCTATTTTGCAAATGTTACCAGACTTGGGGTTAGCTATAAAGAGCATTTCTTTCTTGTCAAGCTTCATGCACTACCAACACAACCAAAAGTCCGAACTGATCGCAAGGGCGGCAATCCACTTATACAATTCAACACCCCCCGTCACATGTGATGGGAGACAAGTCAACATGTGGAAAGACTCAGAGGTATAGCTCAAGAGGCATATAAGTGGACTCCGAGGGGGCAACAACAATTTTAGGATAAATTGCGAAAGCCAGGACTCGAACTCGAGACCCTGGCTCTGACACCATGTCAAGCTTCATGGACTAGCCAACGCAACCAAAAGTCCGAACTGATGGAAAGGTCTAGGCAATCCACTTATACAGTTAAACATTTCTTACCCTTCGGGTGGTCACAGGGAAGCTCTCTAATAGATCACTTAAGACAAAGGGAATTAACTACAACACAGGACTTAAACTTAAGATGATATATATTTGTCAAAATTTGAATGTATCTATATGCTTTCACTGTCTAGATACATCTGAATTTGGACAAATCTCAGACACTTTCGGTGGGACAGAGGTAGTATATAACTGTGTATACACTAACTAGTGTCTAGTTTTGGCGAAGTTTAGACTAGTTTCGTGGGATGGATGCAGTATAACTGATATATTGGACACTTGATTTGAACACATGAATGACCAATGTCCTTAGCTTACATAGTCGTATTTATACTGTGAGCATGAACGATGAACAATGCTGCTGTTTGAATATGGTTGCCAGTAACACCCTATTCGTCTCCATTTCTAATATTGCAGAAAACCTGATGCTCCCGTTTGTAATCCCGCCACCGGTGGTGGATGATCAGCAGTACGCGTGGTTCCTCGCTCCATCTGCTGATGGCAAGCGATTGATGATCATCCTTACAGTAAACAAGATTGGGATTGCCAATGCTGAAGTACCTCCTGACATTCCCTATGCTGCTAATGGGCTTCAGCTACGGCAGTATCCTCCTGTTGCCACCTACGTCTTTGAGCTGGATCCCTTATCTACTGCACGTGCAGGGGACTTTCTTTGGAGGCAGGTTAACAGCCTCAGCGACCACTCTCTGTTCCTCGGACTCAATTACCCAATCATTGCCAACCTGAAGAAGCGTGAATCCAAAGCTCCTGATGGCACATTGGTTCCATTCATGAGGAAAAACTGCGTCTACACAGCATACCGGAATATTCGTTATAATCAATACCCTAAAATTTTGCGCTGCAACCTCCAGCCAGATGAAGGTGAGACTGTGGGAGTTATCAGCCTTCCCAAGGATGGTTGGGATAGTGTCCGACAAGCGGCTATGTGGTTTAAGCCTGCTTTAAACATTGCCCGTTCGGTGTTACCTTTAAAAAAACAGTGACACTTTTTTATTATGCTTGAAGTGTTGAGAAGTAGTACACTGTTTTTAGTATGTACTAGTTTGAATCAGTTTATTTGAACACTGCCCTGCTTTTGTATTTCGTGTTGCCTTCATATTATAACCCATGCATGGCTGTTTTAGGATTGACTTTATTTCAGCACTATAATTTTTTCGATAAAGGATGCTTTATTACTTTTGGAAAGCAATTACATCCAGCCTCTGCATAACCAGGATGCACACAGCTGTTCAAAGAGTCTGTAACCAACAATGTAAAGAAAAAAAACTAGGCGAAATACATATCGGAACGATGAATCATAAATCGCCTATGGTGTGGGTGGTGCTGCAATCCGTAGACTATGCTGCCACCCATGTAGGGAAAAAGTATCCCTCGCCGTTCAGCACTATAATTACAATGTGTGTACGTCCTTTATAATATAGCCACCTCTTGTTGATCATAGTCATGAGAGGACCATTCCTATTTTTTTCGCCGCTAAAGGGTAAAGTACATCCACTGGCACGGGGGTGTGTTGGGTTCCACCCCATCCCCAAACCGAACATGCATCAACTACGAGCAAGGAAGTAGATGTGCGACCTAGGTGACTGTGCGGACCCCACATGTGAACCAAAGAAAAAAACATGTCAATACGGAACTGATGTACATACGACAACTCCTATATGATATGCGTATGTACGATTGAGCATCTGGAGGTGTGCTGCCACCTGCTTCCTCACACGAAGGGTTGGATCTTGTGTTTCGTACACGGATCGGACTGAAATTGTCGTGTGCATAGCAAGGTTCATGTCAATAAGGCTGAGTTTGGCATCTAAGTCTAGGCAACAAATACTTTTGGGTTCCAACGGCCATCTACAAGGTATTTGCTATAGGCCTACTTGCTCCGGCTGTCGAAGCCCAATAACTACAAATGGGCCTTTCTGCTCATGCAATGTTGGCCCTTTTCTAAAGAACCACAGATCCTATGATTGGCAAAAAACAAAAACACGGAGATTCTACATAAAAGTTGTTTGTATTTATTTTGAATTATTGGGTTGCAATTTTTGAAACTGCTCATGGCCAATATGAAAATCCTTGATCGCTCCATACCCACATAGATCACGGTATTTTCAAAAATTCATAAAGTGGATTTGAAATTTAAAACATATCCTAATAATTCCATGATTTATTCTATTAACTTGCAAGATCTTGGAGCGAAAGAGCTTGTATTAGTCTGCGAAAATAATACTGATAAACCTGTCGTTAACAAGAAATGAAGGTTTATCGTTCAGAGAGGATGCCATGTGGGACCCATGAGACAGTAGCGTCCTCAACGTTTCAAAGAAAAAGGCAAGTAGCCCGAAAATAGGGGTAAAAAATAAATCCTACAAAGGAAACATTTATAGTTCATAGAGGCTGACATGTGGGACCGATCTGCCAGCTGCATCCTCATCATTTCGAAGTCGGCAGGGATCAGAAGAAAAAGGCAAATAGCCAGAAATTAGGGGTAAAAAATAAATCCAAAAAGGAAACTTTTATTCTTAATAGAGGATGACATGTGGGACCGACCTGCCAGCAGCGTCCTCATCGTTTCAAAGGCCGCAGGGGATCAAAAGAAAAAGGCAAATAGCCAGAAATTAGGGGTAAAAAATAAATCCAACAAAGGAAAGGTTTATTGTTCATAGAGGCTGACATGTGGGACCCATGAGCCAGCGGCGACCTCAATTTCAAAGGCGGCATATGATCGAAAAGAAAAAGGCAAGTTAGCAAAAATCAGTGGGTAAAAAAATCTAAGAAATGAAACTTTATTGTACAGTCCCAGTGTGTAAAAAAAGGCAAATAGCCAGAAATTAGGGGTAAAAAATAAATCCAACAAAGGAAAGGTTTGTTGTCCATAGAGGCTGACATGTGGGACCCATGAGCCAGCGGCGACCTCAATTTCAAAGGCGGCATATGATCGAAAAGAAAAAGGCAAGTTAGCAAAAATCAGGGGGTAAAAAAATCTAAGAAAAGAAACTTTATTGTACATAGAGGATGACATGCGGGTCCCATGAGCCAGCACCTTACTCAACGTTTCAGAGGCGGCATGAGATCAAAAGAAAAAGGAAACTGACCAAATATCAGGAGCAAAAAATAATCCAAGAAAAGTAACTTTTATTGTACATAGAGGATGACATATGGGTCCCACTTATACAAGCTCTTTCGCTCCAAGATCTTGCAAGTTGATTGTACATAGAGGATGACATGCGGGCCCCATGTGTCAGCAGCTTAATCAATGTTTCCAAGGCGGCAGGGGATCAAAAGAAAAAAGGAAATAGCCAAAAATAAGAGGGTGAAAAAAAATCCAAGAAAAGAAACTTTTATAGTATAGAGGATGACATGTGGGTCCCATGAGCCAGCAGCTTCCTCAACGTTTCAGAGGCTGCATGAGATCGAAAGAAAAAGGCAAGTGACCAAAAATAAGAGGGAAAAAAATCCAAGAAAAGAGACTTGATTGTACATAGAGGATGACATGCGGGTCCCATCAGTCAGCAGCTTACTCAACGTTTCCAAGGCGGCAGGGGATCAAAAGAAAATGGAAATAGCTAAAGATCAGAGGGTGAAAAAAATCCAAGAAAAGAAACTTTTATAGTACATAGAGGATGACATGCGGGTCCCATGAGCCAGCAGGTTCCAACATTTTCAAAGGCGGCATGAGATCGAAAGAAAAAGGCAAGTGACCAAAAATCAGAGGGTGAAAAATAATCGAAGAAAAGAAACTTTTATTGTACATAGAGGATGACATGCTGTCCCATTTTGCAGCAGAGGTCCCAACTTTTCAAATGCGGCTTGAGATCAAAAGAAAAAGAAAGTAGCCAGAAATTAGGGGATAAAAAAAACTCGAAGAAAAGAAAGTTGATTGTACATAGAGGATGACATGCGGGACCCACGAGTTAGCAGCTTACTCAACGTTTCCAAGCCGGCAGGGGATCAAAAGAAAAAGGAAATAGCCAAAAATCAGAGAGTGAAAAAAAACCCTAGAAAATAAACTTTTGTAGTACATAGAGGATGACATGCGGGTCCCATGAGCCAGCAGGTTCCTCAACGTTTCAAAGTGGCATGGGATCGAAAGAAAAAGGCAAGTGACCAAATATCAGGAGCCAAAAATAATCCAAGAAAAGAAACTTGATTGTACATAGAGGATGACGTGCGGGTCCCATTTTGCAGCAGCGGTCCCAACGTTTCAATTGCGGCTTGAGATCAAAAGAAAAAGAAAGTAGCCAGAAATTAGGGGGTCAAAAAAAACTCCAAGAAAGGAAAGCTTTATCGTTCATACAGGCTGACATGTGGGACCTATGAGCCAGCAGCTTACTCAACGTTTCAAAGGCGGCGGGGATCAAAAGAAAAAGGAAATAGCCAAAAATCAGAGGGTGAAAAAAATCCAAGAAATCAAACTTTTATTGTACATAGAGGATGACATGCGGGTCCCATGAGCCAGCAGATTCCTCAACGTTTCAAACGTGGCATGAGATCGAAAGAAAAAGGAAAGACCAAATATCAGGAGCCAAAAATAATCCAAGAAAGGAAACTTTATTGTACATAGAGGATGACATACGGGTCCCATTTGCAGCAGCGGTCTCAACGTTTCCAAGGTGGCACAGGACCAAAAGAAAAATGAAGTAGCCAGAAATCAGGGGTGAAAAAATCCAAGAAAAGAAAGATTTCAATTGGGCTGCATCTGGACATCTGGGCCTTCGAACTATCCTTCTGGGCCTTTTGATTCGTACAATTTCAGCCCACTCCAGAACATGGAAGTTCGGATTTTTCTCAAAAAAAACAGGAATGTCCTATGCTTCGCAAAAACAAAAAACAAGGAGATTCAAGATATAAGTTGTAAAAATAAAGATTTAATTTATCCGTTTGCAATAGCTCAGAGCGAAATACACTGTTTATTGTCTGCAAAATAATCAAGATATCACATGTTTCTTGTACGGGGAGGCTGACATCAGGGACCCATGAGCCAGCAGCGTCGTTAACGTTTCAAAGGCAGTGGGTCGAAAATAAAAAAACAAAAAGTCAGTTGGTAAAAAAATCCAAGAAAAGAAAACATTTATCGTTCTGAGAGGATGACATGCGGGACCGATGAGGCAGCAGCATCCTCAACGTTTCCAAGGCGGCAGGGGATCAAAAGAAAAAAAAAGGAAATAGCCAGAAATTACTTAGGGGTCAAAAATAAATCCACCAAAGGAAACTTTTATTGTTCATAGAGGATGACATGTGGGACCGACCTGCCAACAGCGTCCTCATCGTTTCAAAGGGGGCAGGGGATCAAAAGAAAAAGGCAAATAGCCAGAAATTAGGGGTCAAAAATAACTCCAATAAAGGAAACTTTTATTGTTCGTAGAGGATGACATGCGGGACCCATGAGCCAGCAGCTTACTCAACGTTTCAAAGGCGGCATGAGATCGAAAGAAAAAGGCAAGTGACCAAATATCAGGAGCCAAAAATAATCCAAGATTTATTGTACATAGAGGATGACATGTGGGTCCCATTTTGCAGCAGCGGTCTCAATGTTTGTAATGCGGCTTGAGATCAAAAGAAAAAGAAAGTAGCTAGTAATTAGGGGGTGAAAAAAATCCAAGAAAAGAAAGTTGATGGACATAGAGGATGACATGCGGGTCCCTTGAACCAACAGCTTACTCAACGTTTCAAAGGGGGCAGGGGATCAAAAGAAAAAGGCAAGCCAAAAATCAGAGGGTGAAAAAAATCCAACAAAGGAAACTTTTATAGCACACAGAGGATGACATGCGGGTCCCATGAGCCAGCAGGTACCTCAACGTTTCAAACGTGGCATGCGATCGAAAGAAAAAGGCAAGTGACCAAATATGAGGTGCCAAAAAAACTCCAAGAAAAGAAAGTTGATTGCTCATAGAGGATGACATGCGGGTCCCATTTAGCAGCAGCGGTATCACCGTTTGAGAGGCGGCAGGGGATCGAAAGAAAAACTCAAGTGACTAAATATGAGGTGCCAAAAATAATCCAAAAAAAGAAAGTTTTATAGTACATAGAGGATGACATGCGGGTCCCATTTAGCAGCAGCGGTATCAAGGCGGCAGGGGATCAAAAGAAAAAAGAAATTGCCAAAAATCAGATGGTGAAAAAAAACCAAGAAAATGAACTTTTATAGTACATAGAGGATGACATGCGGGTCCCATGAGCCAGCAGGTTCCTCAACGTTTCAAACGTGGCATGAGATCGAAAGAAAAGGCAAGTGAAAAAATATCGGAGCCAAAAATAATTCAAGAAAAGAAAGTTTTATAGTACATAGAGGATGACATGCGGGTCCCATTTAGCAGCAGCGGTATCACTGTTTGAGAGGCAGCAGGGGATCGAAAGAAAAAGTCAAGTGACCAAATATGAGGTGCCAAAAAAAATCCAAGAAAAAAAGTTTTATAGTACATAGAGGATGACATGCGGGTCCCATTTAGCAGACGGTATCACCGTTTGAGAGGCGGCAGGTGATCGAAAGAAAAAGGTAAGTGACCAAATATGAGGTGCCAAAAAAATCCAAGAAAAGAAAGTTTTATAGTACATAGAGGATGACATGCGGGTCCCAGCAGCGGTATCATCGTTTGAGAGCGGAGGGGATCGAAAGAAAAAGGCAAGTGACCAAATTTGAGGTGCCAAAAATAATCCAGGAAAAGAAAGTTTTATAGTACATAGAGGATGACATGCGGGTCCCATTTAGCAGCAGCGGTATCACCGTTTGAGAGGCGGGGATCGAAAAAAAAAGTAAGTGACCAAATATGAGGTGCCAAAAATAATTCAAGAAAAGAAAGTTTTATAGTACATAGAGGATGACATGCGGGTCCCATTAGCAGCAGCGGTATCACCGTTTGAGAGGCGGCGGGGATCGAAAGAAAAAGGCAAGTGACCAAATTTGAGGTGCCAAAAAAAACTCCAAGAAAAGAAAGTTGATTGCACATAGAGGATGACATGCGGGTCCCATTTAGCAGCAGCGGTCTCAACGTTTCCAAGGCGGCAAGGGATCAAAAGAAAAAGGAAGTAGCAGAAATCGGGGGTCAAAAAAATCCAAGAATAGAAAGAATTTTGGTTCATAGAGGATGACATGCGGGACCCATGATCCTGCATCGTAAACGGCTCGATCGGAGAACGTTGAACGAGATGGCGCGATGTAGAAAAAAACAATGCCAGAGAGGCTGCCATCTGGGCCCTACATCCCTCGGCGGTGCGGATTTGCGTTGACTCGGCCGGCGAACCCGAGATTTCGAGATGCACCACGTCCCGGGCCACCATACGCCACGTTTTGGCCGCTTTCGTCGGGCTAGGTGGCCTCAAAAACGAGAAAAAAAAAGTTTTGACATGCACCACGGAGGGACCAAAATCGTCGGCCATGGTACACCAGCAACCACGGCACGACTTCAACTTCGTCGGCCATGGCAACTTTTCTTGTAGTGATAGTGCCCGCACCTTGTCCTACTTAGCTTGGACTACCGGATCATCGCAATACACATGTTTCAACCAAGTGTCACAAAGGGGTACCTCCATGCCGCCTGTACAAAGGTCTAAGGAGAAAGCTCGCATTTTGGATTTCTCGCTTTTGATTATTCTCAACTTAGACATCCATACCGGGACAACATGGACAACAGATAATGGACTCCTCTTTAATGCATAAGCATGTAGCAACAATTATTATTCTCATATGAGATTGAGGATATATGTCCAAAAAACTTCCACCATGATTCATGGCTTTAGTTAGCGGCCCAATGTTCTTCTCTAACAATATGCATGCTCCAACCATTAAGGTGGTAGATCTCTCTTACTTCAGACAAGACGGACATGCATAGCAACTCACATGATATTCAACAAAGAGTAGTTGATGGCGTCCCCAGAAGCATGGTTATCGCACAACAAGCAACTTAATAAGAGATAAAGTGCATAAGTACATATTCAATACCACAATAGTTTTTAAGGCTATTTTGTCCCATGAGCTATATATTGCAAAGGCGAATGATGGAATTTTAAAGGTAGCCCTCAAGCAATTTACTTTGGAATGGCGGAGAAATACCATGTAGTAGGTAGGTATGGTGGACACAAATGGCATAGTGGTTGGCTCAAGGATTTTGGATGCATGAGAAGTATTCCCTCTCGATACAAGGTTTAGGCTAGCAAGGTTATTTGAAGCAAACTCAAGGATGAACCGGTGCAGAAAAACTCACATAAAAGACATATTGTAAACATTATAAGACTCTACACCGTCTTCCTTGTTGTTCAAAACTCAATACTAAAAATTATCTAGACCTTAGAGAGACCAATTATGCAAACCAAATTTTAGCAAGCTCCATGTATTTCTTCATTAATGGGTGCAAAGTATATGATGCAAGAGCTTAAACATGAGCACAACAATTGCAAAGTATCACATTATCCAAGACATTTTAGAATTACTACATGTAGCATTTCCGATTCCAACCATATAACAATTTAACGAAGAAGTTTCAACCTTCGCCTTGAATATTATGAGTAAAGCCTAAGGACATATTTGTCCATATGCAACAGCGGAGCGTGTCTCTCTCCCACACAAGTGAATGCTAGGATCCATTTTATTCAAAAAAAACAAAAACAAAAACAAACCGACGCTCCAAGTAAAGAACACAAGATGTGGTGAATAAAAATATAGTTTCAGGGGGAACCGATGATGTTGTCGATGAAGAAGGGGATGCCTTGGGCATCCCCAAGCTTAGACTTGAGTCTTCTTAAAATATGCAGGGATGAACCACGGGGGCATCCCCAAGCTTAGAGCTTTCACTCCTCTTGATCATAGTATATCATACTCCTCTCTTGACCCTTGAAAACTTCCTTCACACCAAACTTCAAGCAAACTCATTAGAGGGTTAGTGCACAATTAAAAATTCACATATTCAGAGGTGACACAATCATTCTTAACACTTCTGGACATTGCACAAAGCTACTGGACATTAGTGGATCAAAGAAATTCATCCAACATAGCAAATACGGCAATGCGAAATAAAAGGCAGAATCTGTCAAAAACAGAACAGTCCGTAAAGACGAACCTGAAAGGGGCACTTAACTTGCTCAAACGGAAAAACTCAAAACTAATTAAAGTTGCGTACATATCTGAGGATCACGCTCGTAATTTTGCAGATTTTTTCGAATTTTCTACAGAGACTTATGCCAGAATTCGTGACAGACAGCAATGCTGTTTCTGCGAGCGATCCCAAATATAACATCAACTTTAACATAGAAACTTTACTTGGCACAAAAACATGATAAGGAAAGGTTGCTACAGTAGTAAACAACTTCCAAGACTCAAATATAAAACAAAGTACTGTAGTAAAAACATGGGTTGTCTCCCATAAGCGCTTTTCTTTAACGCCTTTCAGCTAGGCGCAGAAAGTGCAAATCAAGTAACATCAAAAGTAGAAGCATCAACATCATAACTTGTTCTAATAATAGAATCAAAAGGCAACTTCATTATCTTTCTAGGGAAGTGTTCCATACCTTTCTTGAGAGGAAATTGATATTTAATATTACCTTCCCTCATATCAATAACAGCACCAACGGTTCGAAGAAAAGGTCTTCCCAACACAATAGGACAAGATGCATTGCATTCGATATCCAAGACAACAAAATCAACGGGGACAAGGTTATTGTTAACCGTAATGCGCACATTATCAATCCTCCCCAAAGGTTTCTTTTTAACATTATCGGCAAGATTAACATCCAAATAACAATTCTTCAATGGTGGCAAGTCAAGCATATCATAAATCTTTTTAGGCATAACAGAAATACTTGCACCAAGATCACATAAAGCATTACATTCAAAGTCTTTGAATTTCATTTTAATGATGGGCTCCCAACCATCTTCTAACTTCCTAGGAATAGAAGTTTCAAGTTTTAGTTTCTCTTCTCTAGCTTTTATGAGAGCATTTGTAATATGTTTTGTAAAGGCCAAATTTATAGCACTAGCATTAGGACTTTTAGCAAGTTTTTGTAAGAACTTTATAACTTCAGAGATGTGGCAATCATCAAAATCTAAATCATTATGAGTTACAGCAATGGGATCATTGTCCCCAAGGTTGGAAAAAATTTCAGCAGTTTTATCACAAGCAGTTTAGCAGTTTTAGCAATTTCAGTTTTGTACGCTTTGCACTAGGAGTAGAAACATTGCCAACACCAATTATTTTACCATTGATAGTAGGAGGTGCAGCAACATGTGAATCATTATCATTACTAATGGTGGTAATAGTCCAAACTTTAGCTACATTATTCTCTTTAGCTAGTTTTTCATTTTCTTCTCTATCCCACCTAACACGCAATTCAGCCATTAATCTTATATTCTCATTAATTCTAACTTGGATGGCATTTGCTGTAGTAGTAATCTTATTATCAATATCATTATTAGGCATAACTTTCAATTTTAATAGATCAACATCAGAGGCAAGTCTATCAACTCTAGAAGCAATAATATCAATTTTATCAAGCTTTTCCTCAACAGATTTGTTAAAAGCAGTTTGTGTACTAATAAATTCTTTAAGCATGGCTTCAAGACCAGGGGTACACTCCTATTATTATTGTAAGAATTCCCATAATAATTACCATAACCATTACCATTAGCAGAAGGATATGGCCTATAGTTATTACCAGAATTGTTCCTATAAGCATTGTTGTTGAAATTATTATTTTTAATGAAATTCACATCAACATTTTCTTCTTGAGCAACCAATGAAGCTAAAGGAACATTATTTGGATCTACATTAGATCTACCATTCACAAGCATAGACATAATCACATCAATCTTATCACTCAAGGAAGAGGTTTCTTCAACGAATTTACCTTCTTACCTTGTGGAGCTCTTTCCGTGTGCCATTCAGAGTAATTTATCATCATATCATCAAGAAGCTTTGTAGCCGCCCCCAAAGTGATGGACATAAAGGTACCTCCAGCAGCTGAATCCAATAAATTCCGTGAAAAATTTAGTCCTGCATAGAAGGTTTGGATGATCATCCAAGTAGTCAGTCCATGGGTTGGGCAATTCTTTACCAAAGTTTTCATTCTATCCCATGCTTGAGCAACATGTTCAGTATCTAATTGCTTAAAATTCATTATGCTACTTCTCAAAGATATAATTTTAGCGGGAGGATAATATCTACCAATAAAAGCATCCTTACATTTAGTCCATTAATCAATACTATTCTTAGGCAAAGATAGCAACCAATCTTTAGCTCTTCCTCTTAATGAGAAAGGAAACAATTTCAATTTAATAATATCACCATCTACATCCTTATACTTTTGCATTTCACAAAGTTCAACAAAATTATTAAGATGGGCAGCAGCATCATCAGAACTAACACCAGAAAATTGGTCTCTCATAACAAGGTTCAGTAAAGCAGTTTTAATTTCAAAGAATTCTGCTGTAGTAGCAGGTGGAGCAATAGGTGTGCATAGGAAATCATTATTATTTGTGTTTGTGAAGTCACACAACTTAGTATTTTCAGGGTATTCATTTTAGCAACATAAATAAAGCAAACTAGATAAAGTACATGCAAGTAACTAATTTTTTCGTGTTTTCGATATAGAGAGCAAGACATAAATAAAGTAAAACTAGCAACTAATTTTTTGTGTTTTGTTTAGGTGCAGCAAACAAAGTAGTAAATAAAATAAAGCAAGACAAAAACAAAGTAAAGAGATTGGGAAGTGGAGACTCCCCTTGCAGCGTGTCTTGATCTCCCAAACGGCGCGAAATTTGCTTGATGCGCGTAGATGTACACGTCCGTTGGGAACCCCAAGAGGAAGGTATGATGCGCAGATGGCAAGTTTCCTCGATGAAACCAAGGTTTAATCGGACCAGGAGTCAAGAAGCACGTTGAAGGTTGATGATGGCGAAATGTGATGCGGCGCAACACCGGGGATTCGCCAACGTGGAACTGCACACAACACAACCAAAGTACTTTGCCCCAGCAAAACAGTGAGGTTGTCAATCTCACCGGCTTGCTGTAACAAAGGATTAACCGTATTGTGTGGAAGATGATTGTTTGCGAAGAACAGTAAAAAACAATTGCAGTAGATTATATGCGATGTAAAGAATAGGACCGGGTCCACGTTCTAGAGGTGTCTCTCCCATAAGATAAAAGCATGTTGGGTGAACAAATTACGGTCGGGCAATTGACAAATAGAAAAGGGCATAACAATGCATATACATGATATGATAAATATAGTGAGATTTAATTGGGCATTACGACAAAGTACATAGACCGCCATCCGCATGCATCTATGCCTAAAAAGTCCACCTTCGAGTTATCATCCGAACCCCTTCCAGTATTAAGTTGCAAGCAACAGACAATTGCATTAAGTATGGTGCGTAATGTAATCAACAACTACATCCTTAGACATAGCATCAATGTTTTATCCCTAGTGGCAGCACAACCACAACCTTAGAACTTTCTGTCACTGTCCTAGGTATCAATGGAGGCATGAACCCACTATCGATCATAAATACTCCTTCTTGGAGTTAAGAGCAAAAACTTGGCCAGAGCCTCTACTAATAACGGAGAGCATGCAAGATCATAAACAACACATAAATAATAGATTGATAATCACCATAACATAGTATTCTCTATCCATCGGATCCCGACAAACACAACATATAGTATTACAGATAGATGATCTTGATCATGTTAGGCAGCTCACAAGATCCAACAATGAAGCACAATTAGGAGAAGACGACCATCTAGCTACTGCTATGGACCCATAGTCCAGGGGTGAACTACTCACTCATCACTCCGGAGGCGATCATGGCGATGAAGAGTCCTCCGGGAGATGATTCCCTCTCCGGTGCGGAGGCGATCTGAATCCCCGAGATGGGATTCGGCGGCGCGTCTCTGGAAGGTTTTCGTATCGTGGCTCTCTTGGGGTTTGCGACGGAGGCTTTAAGTAGGCGGAAGGGGCGCGGGGGCCACACGAGGGCCCCACACGCCGGGCCGCGCGGCCAAGCCCTAGGCCGCGCGCCCCGTTGTTGTGGCGCCTCGTGGCCCCACTTTTTCCCCTTCGGTCTTCGGAAGCTTCGTGCAAAAATAGGACCCTGGCGTTGATTTCGTCCAATTCCGAGAATATTTCTTTACTAGGATTTCTGAAACCAAAAGCAGCAACTGGCTCTTCGGCATCTTGTTAATAGGTTAGTTCCAGAAAATGCGTAAATACGACATATAATGTGTATAAAACATGTAGATATCATCAATAATGTAGGATGGAACATAAGAAATTATCGATACGTCGGAGACGTATCAGCTATGCAGGCCAACATTAACATGGCTGTAGAAGAAAGAGCTCAACTCCATGTTGCCTCCAAAAACTTGAAGGTACCAATATTGACTCTCGTAATTCTTTTGTTTTTCTAGATAATGATACTATATATTCTAGATCTGGGAGTGGGATCCTAGCTTCTTTTCCTTTGAAAATATTGACTGCATGAAAGATCTGGAAATTGCTAGACACAATATGGGTTTGAAACAAAATATTCATTGCCACCCGAGAAATAATGTATTAATAATATGTTGTTGCTTGATTTTGGGGAGGATGATGTGGATGAAGAAGGTTTTACGCCTGTTGTATCTAAAATAATTAGGAAAAGAATACGTCTGTTGTCAAAATAAAGTTGGTTGAATCCCACTCTGGTATCAACTTTTGTGTTGGAGGTGCACAGTCAAAATCAAGTGTTTTTCCTTGGTGAAAGTTCACAACAACCACCCTTTATGTGGGATTGTGCCTAGATCCAAAGGGAGGAAATAAAATTCTAAATATTTATGATAGGAGTCAGCTTAAATTGTAGAGGTGTGGGTAACAAAGGTATGAGTGTGTTTTTGCAAGATTTGATAAAGAACCAGATGCTTGACTTTGTGGCTTTGCAAGGAAAAAAATAAAAAAGGATTACTCTCTAGCTTTCTGCAAAAGAATAGATAGTTTTAATCAATTTTGCTGGAAGTGATCCTTTTCTGCTGGTAGATCTGGTGGTATCCTGGGTGGTTTCAAGGTTTCTAGATTCAACATTTGTGATACCACTGTTAGTAGATTCTATATAAAGGTGATCGTTTTTTCATCTCAAGATTCACAAGAACTGGTGTATTGTTATTTTTTATGGGGTAGCTCAAGAGGACGATAAATAGCAATTTCTTCTTGACCTGGGAAAAGTGTGAAGTGGACAAGATTTTCCTTTAATCATGGGGGGTGATTTCAACTTGCTAAAAGGCATGCTGATAAGAACAAAGCCTTAATACCCAGCAGATGGAATGACTTGTTTAATTATATTATCAATACTTGTGAGTTGAGAGAGTTGGAGATGGCTGGTGGTCAGTTCAGTTGGTCCAATAATAAAGCTATCCCCACTATGGAGAAGCTAGATAGGTTCTTAGTCAATAAGGAATGGGAATTAGTGTTCTCTTTGGCTACAATTCATAAACTAACAAGAGAGAGTTTGGAACACAATCCAATTATTCTGGATACCATGGAAGATAGAATGCTTGTTCCCAGGGAGTTTAGATTTGATAAGGGATAACTGAAGGAACAAACATTTCTTTAGAGTTTCAAAAATTTGGGCTCAACCTATGGTGGCAAAAGATAGTCTGGAAGTACTGTAGCTCAAATTGAAAAAATTCAAGAAAGATTTGAAAAGTTTGGGTGCCAACCTAAGAGGGCGGGACAAGAAAAGGACAAAAGATCTGTCAGAAGAGTTGTCTGAGATAGAAGATTTGAGGGAAACTTCCGTGTTGTCTCATGTCCAAATTCTAAGGAAAAAAATCCAAGATGAATATTTGCAAATCTATGAGAATCAGGAGGATTTATGGCACCAAAGGTCCATGGATACTTGGCTTTTGAAGGATGACAATAACACTGAGTACTGTCATAGAATTGCCAATTGCAAGAGGAGGAAAAGACTATTTTTTTTCCATGAAAGCATGGCCCACCTTGATTCAAGGGACACTTGAGCTGTTAGCTCATGATACCCCCTTCTATAAGCATTTATGTTGCCCTTAAACTTCTTGTGCTACGAGATCAAGATATGATGGGTAGTCAGAGATGGAACAACTGGAAAAATTGGATAGATTGGAGCTTGACAGAGATTTCACTGGAAGAGGATATCAGAGATGTGATTTTTCAAATGGAAAAAAACAAAGTTGTTGTGCTTGATGGGTTCCCACTTGAATTCTTTCAGAGTTGTTAGATATTATCAAAGGAGATATGATGCGGATGTTTTCTAATTTTCATCAACATAAAATTACTCTGAGTAGGATTAATTATGGAATTATTACCCTAATTCCAAAAAGGTGAGGATGCCTCTGTGATTCAGAAGTTCATACCTATTTGCTTTCTTCAAGTGTTGCTCAAAATTCTTACAAAAGCTCTGGTTGTTAAGACTAATCCAGTAATGCACAAGCTCATTGACTACTGTCAAAATGCATTCATTAAAAGGATATTCATAGTTGTTGGAGTGATGTTGCTGCACGAAATCCTCAAGAAAACCAAACACAAGAAACAACAAGGTGTGGTGTTGAAATTTGACTTTAGAAAGGCAATGACAAAGTTAAATGGGAATTTTTATTTGACTGTTGCAGACATAAAGGCTTTAGTGATAGCTGGCTTGCATGGATCGGAAATGATATCTTTGATGGCGCATTGAGTGTTAAAATCAATGATGGTGTGGGGCTTTATTTTGGCAGCTCCAAACGGGTGATGCAGAGTGACCCTTTTGCCCCTTCCTTATTCAGTTTGGCAGTTAATTGTTTGTCTAAAATGGTCTAGAATGCACAACACAGTGGCTTGATCAAAGGCCTGGCAGAAGACTTGGTAGATGGGGGAATTTCCATTCTACAGTATGCATATGATATAATCCTTTTTATCCAAGATGGTCTGGATAGTGCTATAAACTTGAAATTACTCGTATATGTGTTTGAATCCATGTCAAGCCTAAAAATTTATTTGAGAAGAGTGAGGTGCTTTTGATTCAACCTGGTAACAAATTACTGGTGTATGATGATATGTTTAACTGTCAAACTGGCATCTGGCCTATCAGTTTCCTAGGGACTCCAGTGTGTGCCAGATGAAAAATTGCGGGTGAGATAAAGTTTCTAAAAGAAAAAAATGAAGAATGGAATGGAAGGATGGATGGGCAACACAATATCTATTGGTAGCAGGGTGAAAAAAAATGATAAGTGTCTATCAGTAGTGTTGTTTATCACTTGTCTCTGAGGTTGTCACACAAAACAAATATTGAAGGGCTGGAAAAACCAATTAGGGGTTTTATGTGGGCTGACAATAGAGTGAAAAAGAGATATCACTTAGTCAGCTGGAGACATATTTGCAGACCTAGAAATAAAGGTGGGTTAGGGATAGAAAACCTAACCAAGTTAAATATTAGTTTGATGTGCAATTCATGCTCCTTCTCTGGGCGCCATAGACAAAAAAAGACTCTCTGCTTTGTGGTCTGACATGTTGCATGTCAAGGGCATCTACCCCACTGGGAGGAAAATGCTAATTGGTGATGGAACTAGAACACATTTCTAGGGTGACCTCGTGTGGTTTCACTCCCTTGAAAGAAAATTCAGAAATCTATTTGAGATCTGTAATGAGCAAGATCTAACAGTTGCTACTGCTGCAAGGAATAGTTGGAGGTTTACTTTCAGAAGGTGGTTATACCAATTGAGTTGCTTGTTAAGATGAGAGGGCTACATAGAATTATGTGCTCCAATACCCTCTGTTTCCCAACCAGACACTCATGTGTGGAAATGGTTCAAAGATGGCATGTTTAGTGTTAAATCTGTCTACAAACAGCTGTGTGGCAATGGAATAGATATGTCTTTTAAACATTTGCGGAAAGCAAAAATTCCCCTAAAAATCAAGGTCCAGCTCTGGTTGATATGGCACAATGCTATAGGTGCAAAAGACAATATGATAAAACGGAAATGAGTGGGAAACACAAAATGCCTTTCTGCAATGAAGAGGAGATGATTCACCATCTTTTCTTTACATGTTCTGCTCTTAAATACATCTCGAGCTGTGTTGCCAGGACTATTGGTCCAACAAATAGGATTGCTTCCTTCTCCCAATTTTCTAGTGGCTCCCCAGTTTCTCCATGTCAGCCGCAACATCCAGATGACCAGATTGCTGGGATAGCTGCCATCTGCTGACCAATTTGAAACTGCGCAACAAAGTCTGTTTTGATGTAAAGCTAATCAAATCTCCTATTCATCTAATTCGGTATTCTGATTTGTTGATGAAATATTGGGTAGGTTTAAATAACTCTGCAGATCAACATGCTCTAAGAAGGGGTGCTAACAATTTGGTTGTTTTGGCCATGGCGGCACGCCCTCCTTGTTCAGTCTGGGTCTTCTGAGTACTGGAGAGCCTCCATCTCGGATCTTGCGGATGATGATCGAAATAATAACGATGCTTGGAGCTTGAGTTGCGGAGAACGCTGAAGTGTATAGTTTTTCGTGGCACTATGTTGATATGCTCCTAGAGATGCCTTGTACTACATTTGCGGTTTCCCGGTGTTTTTAGTTCGGAGACTGTTTTACTGCTTTTGTTTTTGAAACTCATAGCTCTTACTTTGGCTCCAGAACTTGTCCTAGTATGTATCCCCAACGCTAGCAGTAGGCCTTTTCTCTCTTCCTTGCACCGGATGCTTTTTTTGTTGCATTTTCCGTTATGCTTCATAATGGAAATCAATCCCACCATGGCGGGCTTCGCGTGATTTTCTTATATTAGGTATAGGTATAGATTTAGAATGAAAGGAAACACACGGTCGGTCCTTTTACGTTTTCTCTAAAAATACCAAGTGCAACCTAAATGTGATGAAAAATGTTCTTCAGAAAATGGTGAAGAAAGCTAGGAAAATGATACTCTACTTTTTTTATGTAAAGTTTTGCCCTAGAAAGATCGAAGGAAACGAAAGTTTGCAGAGAACCTACCATCTCATGCAAGCTGCCATCGCTGGATGGCCAGCTCTATATAGGCACCCACGGCAGCGTCTGTTATTTTACCCTCCTGAGCAAAAAGTCGGAAACCGAAGCCAAACCACCAAGCCGTTACATTCCCGCCATTCCCTCCCAGCCTTCCTTTTAGCGGCCACCCCCAATGCCTCCCAGCTGGAAGTCATCCCCAATCAAGCTTGCCCCATACAAGCGCACGTCCCGCTCGCCGGCGACCACCCCCCTCGGCGCCGGCAATGGGCAACTGCTGCCCGGGGTCCCGGAAGTCGAGAGACCCCGCGGCGGACTCCGGAGGCTCGTCCCGCCCCGGCGGCGGCAGCAGCGCGGGGCCTGCCTCGGTGTCGCCCTCCGGCGCGCCGCAGCACAACAAGCCGCCGGCCCCGATCGGCCCCGTGCTCGGCCGCCCCATGGAGGACGTCAAGAGCATCTACAGCGTGGGCAAGGAGCTCGGGCGCGGCCAGTTCGGCGTCACCTCCCTGTGCACCCACAAGGCGACGGGCCACAAGTTCGCGTGCAAGACCATCAGCAAGCGGAAGCTGTCCACCAAGGAGGACGTGGAGGACGTCCGGCGGGAGGTGCAGATCATGTACCACCTCGCGGGGCAGCCCGGCGTGGTGGAGCTCAAGGGCGCCTACGAGGACAAGCACAACGTGCACCTGGTCATGGAGCTCTGCGCCGGCGGCGAGCTCTTCGACCGGATCATCGCCAAGGGCCACTACACGGAGCGCGCCGCCGCCTCGCTGCTGCGCACCATCGTGGAGATCATCCACACCTGCCACTCCATGGGCGTCATCCACCGGGACCTCAAGCCCGAGAACTTCCTGCTGCTCAGCAAGGACGAGAACGCGCCGCTCAAGGCCACCGACTTCGGCCTCTCCGTCTTCTTCAAGGAAGGGGAGGTGTTCAGGGACATCGTCGGCAGCGCATACTACATCGCGCCGGAGGTGCTCAAGCGGAACTACGGGCCCGAGGCCGACATATGGAGCGTCGGTGTCATGTTCTACATCCTGCTCTGCGGTGTCCCGCCATTCTGGGCAGGCAAGCCTCCTTCCCTCGCTCGATTTTTGAACTTTTACGTTGCGTGAACTGAATAAGGATTTGCTGTGTACAGAGTCGGAGCACGGCATCTTCAACTCCATCCTGAGAGGGCAGGTAGACTTCACCAGCGACCCGTGGCCGCGCATCTCCAGCGGCGCCAAGGACCTCGTCAGGAAGATGCTCACCTCCGACCCCAAGAGGAGGATCTCTGCATACGACGTCCTCAGTAAGAGCGTGTCACTTCTGAATTTCAGCTTGCTCTGCAGTTGCATCGGTAAATGTAATTTATCGTGAACAAAATGTTTTTTTTCCTGTGCTGTTCAGACCATCCGTGGATCAAAGAGGACGGTGAGGCGCCTGACACGCTGCTCGACAACGCTGTGCTTGGCAGGCTCAAGCAGTTCAGAGCAATGAACCAGTTCAAGAAGGCGGCGCTAAGGGTACTTTCTTCTGTTTAAGTCAAAAAAAACTAGTCATAGTCTAGCAGAATCACTTATAATTTGTTCTCCTGCACAAATCCATGCTGGCAGGTGATCGCCGGGTGCTTGTCGGAGGAGGAGATCAGGGGTCTCAAGGAGATGTTCAAGGGCATGGACTCCGACAACAGCGGCACCATCACCGTGGACGAGCTGCGGAAAGGGCTGGCCAAGAAGGGGACCAAGCTCACCGAAACCGAAGTCCAGCAGCTCATGGATGCCGTAAGCAAACCGAAACATTTTTTCAGTCTGGTGACTTTCGCTCTTGATCACCCAACGCGCCCGTTGCTTTGCTCGCAGGCGGACGCTGACGGCAACGGGACGATCGACTACGACGAGTTCATCACGGCGACGATGCACATGAATAGGATGGACAGGGAGGAGCACCTCTACACCGCCTTCCAGTACTTCGACAAGGACAACAGCGGGTATGCTGATTTGCCATTTTTCTGACGGAATGCGGTTTCAGTTTTGCAGACAGCACTCATGTACAATTCATGGCTCGAGTGTTCAATTCAAGCGGTGACCTGAAAACTGATTGATCAACTGATGCGCGCGTGCAGGTACATCACGACGGAGGAGCTGGAGCAGGCCCTGAAGGAGAAAGGCCTGCTCGACGGCCGGGAGATGAAGGACATCATACAAGAGGTCGACGCTGACAACGTAAGCTAATTTGCACACTTCCTCTGCTAATCGTGCGACATTGTTGGGGCACTGGAAATGGCTGAGATCAATCGATCTACCTATTGTTGGGTGCAGGACGGGAGGATCAACTACACGGAGTTCGCGGCGATGATGAGGAAAGGGAACCCGGAGGCGGCGAACCCCAAGAAGCGGCGCGACGTCGTGCTGTAGGTAGCGATCGAGCAACCTCCACCGGCGTGCGCGCATTGGAGAGTATCATCAGCCGATCGAGGGTCGATCAGGGGAGCACGGCCTTGAACGGGGAAGGATTTCGACTCGTCAGGGCGACGAAGTGATCACCAGAAGCGCGTACGTCAAGGCCGTGTTCGCGTGTACATTTTGTACGATAATATAGAGGTTGGGTTGGGTTTGGAAGAGGAAGGGAGCGATCGAATGATCAATTGATGGGTGTGGATTGATACTGTATTTACTGGTCAGCTGTATAATTATTAGAACTGTTCATACGGTTTGTCGGTGATCGTCGTGATAATAAGTTAGAAACAGAGCGCAGCCACGAATTACTAGTAGTTAGAAACATGGTAGAATTCGACTATGATACCTAATAGTCTTAGTTGTATCTAAAATAATAATGTTTCATGTCACAAGAATAATTTATATTTTACAGTTTCATATTCAAATGAAGGCACCAATTATAGCAGCCATGCACACCTATTTTAGGCCCATCTATGCCTGACTACCTATTATGAGCTCTTTTAGCAAATACAGCCCATATAGCTAGACCACACTTGCTCAAAGGGCCTAAATGACAAATCTATATATGAGCTTACCACTATCCACTCGTACTCTCTATCTAATATAGAGGGAATCATGGGCCCACTTTAATTCCCACAACCTATCCCCGTCTAGCCACACTCCAGCTCTCCAGCAATCCAAGTTCTTAACACTCATCTTCCATGATAATTATTAGGCGAACTCTACGTCCCGGATCTTGCGCGGCTCTCGAAGCCGCGCTGGATCTTGCGCCGCTCTCAAAGCAGCTCCAGATCCTCAAGAGACCTGGATCCATATGATTGTTCTGGCATCTCCTTATCTGCAGGTTTGCTCTCCATCCAATCTACACATCCTGTTTCATCTTATTCTTTCGGATATGTATGCTTGTTCTTGTGTATGTTTATTAGTTATTGATGTTTCTCTCTTGGATCCGCGGCTAGGCCGTCATCCTAGGCGTGCGCAAGATGGCGCACATACGCGCGGTGGTGATGATGTCGTCATCTAGCGTTTGGATGGTATGATGTAGATCAAACGTGACACAAAACTTGCAGAGAATAGAGAGACGTTCAATAGATCTAGGTCTAATTTTTAGTTTGATTTTTAGTTAGTTTTCTTAGTTATAGATCTGTTGAATAGAGTGGGGCTCAAGAGATTAACTTTTTGCTCAACTTTATTAGTGGAATCTACATCGAACTCGATTGAATTGGGTAACTAGTTTCACTGTAATTTGATGTAATTGAATGGAAACAATCAATCTTCATGAACTGAATTCTCCATTTGTTAAGTATAATGGAATAATATGTCTGATCAATAATTGTGATTAACTATTCGTGTGCACGAAACACAACAAAAATAATGTGCCGCCTTATATGCAGAAACTCCTCCCATGTTCCTGCTCCAGATTGTGGTTGTACCATGTCACTCAAAAATTCTTATTCATGGTCATTGAGGCCATCAGGACGCACTGTCTCAATGATCATGGCACACAACATGTCATCACCTCACGCATGGTCTTCAAAGACCATGTTCTAGCTAGGTGTCGAACAATAGTCCACCGAGTTTGGAGGACACCAAATGCCCGCTCCACATCATTTCTGTAAGCCTCTTGCCTCTAGGAAACCTCTTAATTTTCTATGTATTATGTTTGCAGACTGTCTTCACAAGTATAGTATGGCTTATCGTATGCATTGTCATTGGTCTCATAGTTCACCACAGGAGAAGTGAACCCATGCACAAAAAATAGACTAGATACAAACAAAAGTGTGTGAATAAAAAAGGCTTAAATGTCTTAGAGCATCTCCACCGGTGGCCCCGATAGCGTTTTGGGGGCCAGCGTGGTATTTGGGCTCGCACTGGTGCGCCCCAAATGGCGCCGGCTAGTTTTCGAGCACAATAGAATCGACGGCATCCCCATGCCGGCCCCTTGGCCAAGGGCGCGAATCGGGTGCGCTGGCGCCTCGCGGAACGTCAGAAAACGAGCGTGAGCTCCGCCTACCAGCCTGACACACCGATTTCCCGCTTCCTACCCACGCCCGAGCCGACTCCCACCCCTCTAGATCGCCACCGTCGCCGCCGCGCCTCCTGCTTGCAATAGACACCGCCACCTGTCTAGGAAACGCCGTCCATCGACACGACCGCCACCCCCTCGACCGGCGGCCGCTGTTCGCCCAGAACAGAGCTCACTGCCACCGCGGCACCGCGCCCCGCAAGGTGTTCATCCGATTGCCGCGATGGACAGCGACGACGAGATGATGGTGCAGCTGTTCACGGAGGAGCAGAACGCTGAGGCTGTCCGACGGCAACAGCAGCAGCTGATTCTGACAAGCATGCTACACGTTCGTCAGCCTTTCTTCGTCGTGCCTCGTCACGGCGGCTCAATGCCAGGCAAGAGGAGGAACATCAACCGGCATCGTCAAGCCGGCGCAATGTTGCTTGACGCCGACTACTTCAATGATGACGCGACTCATTCGCCGAAGGAATTTTGGCGCCGGTTTAGGATGAAGAAGGAGCTATTCTTGAAGATTGTCTACGGCGTCAGGGAGTACGTCAAGTACTTCATGGACAAGTAAGATTGCACAGGTTTGTGGGGCTTCACCTCAATTCAGAAGTGCACTGCTGCAATGCGATGTCTTACATACGGAGCTACTCCAGATACAGCCAATGACTACCTACGGATGACAGAGTCGACATGTACAGAGACTCTCGACAGGTTTGCCGAGCCGTCATAACGGTCTTTGCTAAAGAATATTTGAGAGCACCAAGAGAAGATGATACAGCTCGGATCCTGCAAAAGAATGCAACAAGAGGGTTTCCTGTGATGCTCGAAAGTATTGACTGTATGCATTGGGGCTGGAAGAATTGCCCATTTGTTTGGCAGGGGATCTACAAGGGGCATACTAGTGAGTGCAGTGTCATTCTTGAATAATTTAAGTACTATTTGTTTGATTGCATGAATAATTTAATTCTATTTGTGCGATTGTATAAATAAAATGTGATTGATATGTTGTTTCAAAATATTGTAAAAAGAAAAGAAAAAGTTTTGGGGGCCGCCGTATGGAAGACGCCGGTGTGGGAACAGCCTCCCCAAATAGTGGATGCACTGTCGGCACCCCCATACAACGAAACTCTGACGACTATTTGGGGGGGCGGTGGAGATTCTCTTATATAACCGAACGGAGGGAGTACTTTTGATCACAATTTGCATGGTTTAACTTTTAACCAAATTTATATGTCTTCTTTTACCAAGGTTTACGAATTGATAATGATTTGTGATCCATCTACAGCCAGACCGGGCAGTCGAGGTAGCAGCCAAGGAGAGGAAAACGATGGGGTCTCGACTCGTCGTGGTCGCGCGTTTGCATCATCCTGTCGTCCTGCAAAAAACAAGGACAGTTTGCGGCTGGACCACGTTTATTCATGTCTGTGGTAGACTGGTAGGCAGGCTAGGGCACGCTATGCCTCGGTGTAGCACGTCCACAACCACAAGAATATACACGTGATAGTGACATTTGAAAAGAACAACATAGCAAATTGTCGTTTTCGGCGCTGGAGCAGTAGAGCCGCGATGTAGTTCTCACGAACATGAATCATGAATGCGATTCGGGCCTAATATGTGTCAAATGTTTGTCAGGGGGGTCAAACTTGGGCTCCATCCTCGTTGGTGCTAAATTTAGAGGGTCACATTTTGAAATAGTTTTGCCGGAAGAACAAAGGGGAACACTTGTACTATTTTTTGCTCCAGGTTTAATTTTTTGAAAAAAAATACGGCGAAAGGCGACTAGTAAAAAATCTGTGAAATAGTCTTGGGTGGTTGCGCTAGTTCTTTTACCTAAATGATTTTTTTAACATGGTGTACCCGCAAAAATAGGTGTTTCTACATCTAGGTGCATACGCACCCTTTATTTAAAATGCATTTTAAATATATTTATACAAAAATATCTCATGTATATCTTGACATGTTACGTGCTCACAAAGTTCTTTCAGCAAAACTCGATATGTTTTGTGTGTTGTGTTAAAAAGACAAACTTTTGGTGCTAAAATAGTCTATTTCTAGAGGCATTATATGTCTTTTTTTACAAATGGTATAAAAATTGTTGGTTTTATGTGAAATTTTACAGGCACATATAGAACATCTCCTTCTACATGCGAAATTTTTTTCCTAAACTTTTTAGATTTTTCAAATATGTTTTGTACATACCGAGTGCATATGAACCTGGGATCAGTTTTGGTTTTCCGTTCATTTTCAAACTTTACACCATTTTCGTCATCCTCGGAAACTTTAAAACTTTTATGGCCCTTCTTGATCATGCTATACTAGATGACTTAAAAAAAAAAAGACAACCTCAGTTGGGCTGTCTAGACTAAAATGACTTGGCTAACTTTTGTCCCAAAATAGCTAGGTCACGTGATTAGGTTGGCTAGTTTGCAAAACTCTTGGACCCTTTAAAAATATTTTCGAACCTTTCTGGGTAAGAAAACAGGTTAATCACGACATTTGGTATGGCTAGATTCAAATGATTTAGTTATTTTTAGCATAAATTTTAAATAAACTTACCGACTAAAGTAGCATGTCATTTATTTCAGTTAATTAAGCCATCCAACGTGAGGTGACCAAGAAGGACCATACAAGTTATAAAGTTTTCGAAGGAGCCAAAGTGATCTAAAGTATAAAAAAGAGACATTTAAAACAAAACAAAAATAAACGTTTTTTTCACATGCGTCATAAACATGTGGATGTGTCTTAGGGCATCTACAGCGGCGCGACGCAAACTGACGCTGAGCGACCCTTTATGTCCGCCGTGACCGAAAGCACCACCTCCAGCGGCGCGGCGCAAAGTGACTGGGCCGTCCGCGGAGACGCAAACCTGGCCCAAATATGCGTTAGGTTTGCGTCTCTCTGCGGACGCGCAAAGTCCGCTCGGTCCTCGCACGCCCGCCTGGTAGCGGCACAACTGCTTCGTCTTCCGCGGCATTACTTCCGGGCGGCGCGCTGCAGCCTTTGCAAAGCCGAGTTAATGGCGCGCCTCGGCTTCCGCGAGCGTGCACAGCTAGTAGGCGTTGAAGTGGCAGGCCATTGAAGGCGAGATGGCGTCCGAGCCTCTTAAAGGGACGCTGCCGGCCCGACCAAACCATTGCCAAATCCCACACTATCCACCCCACCGACGCCATAGGAAGAAATGTTGGCCGTTCCGCAAGACGAAGAACGACCAGGAGGCTAGCGGCTCGCGGTCGGCAAGAAGGCACGATCGGCGGTACGTACGCGTTGACCTCGCGCGGCCTATGGGAGGAAAACCAGTGGTACCATGGCCGAACGCAAACTTGCCTGGAGGGCGGTACGAACTGCGGACGTGCCGGTCCCCACCCCGCGCGGCGAGGAGAGGACGAGTGCGCCCGCCGAGCGATCTTGCCGTCGGATCTGCGGGGAGGATCGGACGTACGTCTTTGAACTCTGGATTTCATTCGGGACGTGGGAGTTCGGCCGCCGCGCCTACCTCGGCGACGTGGACTACTTTGACCGCGAGATCGCCGCAGAAGAAGAAGAGAATGAGCAGGAGGACGCGGACGAGGACGAGGATGAGGACGCGGACGAGGACGTCGACATGGCAGACTAAGACCACGACGACAGCGGGCCGGCGTGGGATCCGGAGACCCGACCTTTCCGAGGAGGAGGTCATTGCCATGGCACCAGCGAGCAGACGAGCTCAACGAGCTCGCTTTGTGGGACGGCGCAATCCAAGCGAGTCCGCGCTCGCGCAAGGGAGGCCGACGACTCCTCCGGCCACGTCAACGCGTTCCAACGACCGCGCTCCGCCTGCTGCTCCGGTGTGGGATCCGTGGCCACAGCCTCCTGCGCAAGCGGCGGTACCTCCTCCACCGCCGACGTACCAGCTTCCATCGCCGACGCCGGAGTTCATTGACCTCATCAGCGACGATGACCAGTAGGCAGCACCTACTTTTACCACGCCTTTATAGCTTTTTTATGTTTTTTATTAATGTAAATTATGGCTTCATGAATGGAAAAAAGATTATACGTCGTGCTGCTAGAGGCACCTCCGATGCAAACGGACATCCGGACGATTTCGACTAATTAGACCGACGCAAACAAACGCAACGCGTCCGTCTGAACGTTCGAAATGCGTCGCGCGGCTGAAGATGCTCTTAGGCACCGACGCACGCGACTCGAGTTGAGAGAACAGACGACAAGACATGGAGGCTGCATGCGGCACGGGATGGCTACCGCGAGCAGATGCAGGAGGTGAGGAGGGGATGCAGACAAAACTCTGAAGAAATCAGCGTGGATGTGCGCCGGACGGCCGGTACACGTTCGTTGCGGGTCTGTGCGCGATCGACGCGTGTGCGAGCGTGTGGGATGGGCTGGGCTCCGTTGCAGACCCGCAGTTTTGGGCAGATATCGATTGCCGACCACTTTCCCTTGGTCCAACGGAGCCACCCTAAAAAAATAACACACGTTCGCGTGCACACCTGTACTACCATAAATGTATCAACTACTAGTAGGTAGATACATCCAGAAACTCAATTCGGTTCCCGGGTGCGTATGATCCCTCTACCATAAAAACATATTTCTAAGTGTTAAAAAATTTTGACAAAAAAATTTACATGTACATCTCCATAACATATGTGTATTCGTCAAGTTTCACGAAAAATGATATTCTTTGTAGTCTAAGCGAAAAAGAAAATTTATCTTGTGACAAGTCTTTGTTTCAATGTTCTTGCTACACACGCGTAAGTGTCGATTTTTCAAAAGCGACTTTAAGTGTGGTGAAGATGTCGTGCGAAATTTTGTTTTATTTTTATTGACATTTTAAAATGTGTCTAACATGTATTTCAAGATAAAGGGAGCATACGCTCCCATGTGCCAAAACATCACTCCCTGCATCTAAATTTTTAGTAAAGTTGAGATATATTACTCCTAGGTGAGATGGAGGGAGTATATACTACCGCATGAATGCCGCAGGCACACGCTTACGTACACCAGCACGTATAACGTTTTTACCGGCGATAATACCACGAATTTTACTAATCAATCGGTTCTAATATATAATACTCTTCTCCTGGCATTGAGTACGGCATTGAGTACTTGTCGTTCAAGCAGTTTATGTACCTGCAGACGATTTGACCGACCCTGCTCCTGCCACAACATTTGCACATTTGGATGCTACTACCGTACTTTCCAGAGGATTAGCCTCCAAGGGTATTTATCCAGCAGTAGATCCTTTAGATTCAACCTCAACTATGTTACATCCTAGGATTGTTGGCAACGAACATTATGAAACTGCGCAAAGAGTTAAGGAAACTTTACAACGTTACAAAGAACTTCAGGACATTATCGCTATTCTTGGGTTGGATGAATTATCGGAGGAAGATCGTTTAACTGTAGCAAGAGCAAGAAAATCTATTTAGAAAAAATATAGGCTAAACTGTATCTAAATTCAATAAAATTGCGACAAGTATTTAGGGTTGGATGGAGTAATTAAGATTGTATCAATATAGAGAGAGTATTTAGGGTCGGATGGAATATTTAAGCTAAACTTTAACGCTTGACAAACATTATAGAAATTATATTAATATTTTGAGACTAATTCAACCTAATTAATTAGATTCATTATACAATATATTTTCATACTATACATATTAGATGTTGTAAATTCATACTACTCGAATAGAATAAGAGAGATGGCCCACTTTATAAGGTAAAACGTTCCAAAAAACCGCACAAAACGAGGGATCCCCACCGTCCACATGACACTAGTTCACCAACGCAACAAATACACACCTCCCGTTCTGCGGCCACCACCTCGACTTACATCACTCGGCACCAATGCCGCACACAAGCAGCAAACCACACGTCGCAACCGTCTCGTAGCCCGTGATACTCGGGTGACCGCTCGCATACCTCAGTCGTCACACAAAATCTAGGGTCGTCACTCGACGTAGCAACAAAATCAAACACTGCACGTACTGCCCGAAGTTGAACCAGTCGGGTCTACCCATTCCCTGCATGTGTTGCTCCAAGTTTCCACATAGAACCATGCTGGTCCTGCATGCCCCATAGAACCATCATTGCATAGTGGTTTGAGGCCGCCGCCTAGACAAGCAACCACCATCTGGAGTAATCGATTCAGCATCCACCTCCCCTGACCATAGAGTCACAGTGCGCATCCTCCATGAACTAGTCGCACCATGCTGGGTAGGAAAACTCCAAGGTGACGCATCCAACAAGGTGACGCATCCAACAAGGCGGCGACGCGTCTATCGTCGCCACCCTCTCCCAATGGAGCTTCGATCCCCCCCCCCCTTGTCAATCAGGATCAAAACACCACAATGACACAAACAAGAAGGGGAACGACGCCCGAAGGCGCCATCGTCGTTGGCATTGATCGAAGTCGATGCAAGGCTATAATCCGGAGATCGATCTGACCATGAAGTGAGAGGACCAACAAATTGGATATCCTGGTCCTATCACCAACTATAGATCTACTCTTCATGTCATGGTATACGAGACACCTCAATCCACGAATACCATGATGTTGCTGGGAAACAAAACCATCGATCTGGGATTGCCACCTCGGCTGAAGGAAATATGCCCTATAGGCAATAATAAATAGGCAATAATAAAGTTGTATTATTTATATTTCATGTTTCATATTAAGTTTGTAGTTCCATGCTATAATTGTATCAGCTCTGGGTATTATGATATTGGAGGAAAACCTAATTACATGTATGGAATTTATATACACAAAATAAGATATGCCTATTCATGCCTCTATTACTAGTTCATGTGTTATTGATAGTCTCGTTTTACTAAATGTTCAATGAGTAAAAGTTGTTGCATGGTAGCCCGTAACATATGAGTAAAACCCTAGCCGCCATCACAATTCCATCACATCTCTAGACGGTGGAGCTCTGCCGTCGTGCCACCTCCGTTGATAATTCACCACACCAACACCATCAATACATCCGAGGAAGAGGATGAGAAAGGTAATGCCTCCATAACCACCAGGCGTCGGCCCATGGCCATGTACGTCGTCCATCACCGTAATCTCCATCAACGCCCCCATTCCTCTCCATGGTTTGTGTATTTCTAAGATTCAACGTGGTTGTGATCTTAATAATATATTAATCTATGTTTTATGATTCAACCATGCGTGAGTGATTGATATGGTTCTAGGTTGAGGTACGCTCTAGTGCGCCAAGTTAGAATGTGTTGTTGATCTAGTATTCATGTACATGGATCACGAAGATGAGTTCGCGAGATCATTTGATACTGAAGTGTACTTTTGCCTTGCGAGTGACAGAGTGAGAATTATCATAGTGCACACATGGGTGACATCCCGTTAATCAAAAGAAGAACAATTACTTGTCGAAGTAATCTCTTGTATAATAGTGGATCACGTATATTTGCCGCTCTAGCAGTAGTGAGATCGAAAGCCTAGAAACCACCTTTCATTCCATTCAATCTACAGCTAAAACCCTCTTAGTTTAATTTCAACATTTACTTTGTCTTGATTTGTTATTAGTTAGAAGTACTTCAAAATCTCTGGTTGGTTACAGTAGTTCCATAGCAATCTATATAATATGATATTTCAAACCACGATTTGGTGTGAATGTGGTTGCACTAGCAACATATATAGTTGCGGGTTTTTTTAATTTTCATTCGGAAAAACTCCCATGAGTTCGATCTTTTGTGATAGAAATTAAGGAACAACACAATTTTGTAGTTCTCAGAAATAATCATTGCAGAAGTCAGAAGACAAATAGGATGAACACCAAGAGTACTATGAAGTGTTCTCCTACAATGATGGCCAAGGTAAAATTATAAAATTTATATATATGTCCCTAACTCTCGTTGCATTGCTATGATGAGACATGCTCACCACGGCCGATGCACCCCAAGAGGATACGACTCCGACCGAACTCTGCTACAAGATGCTCTGCACTACAATTGGAGGTAAGTATCACTACACCTCGGGTCGTAATCCCTTGGGATCCGAGTGGATAATTATAGAGCATATATGCCTAAATATATGGGTTTAAAGGAAGCACTTACCAGTAGGCATCCTGGAAGTTTGTAGGTGTCTTTCTCAATTTTGTGTCTTTGAGTTTAGTTGCATTTACGTTGCATTGACGTTTTTATATCCGCATTACTTGCTATTATAGTTGGGTAGAGACTAACTTTCGAAAGATAGTAGTCATTTTATTGCTCAATATGTGTAGTACTATTTAGTAGAACTTCTTTGATAAAATATATGTGTACATGTGCCCATTTGGTATGTTGAACTACCATGATATTTCCTTAAGGAAATTTCGACGAAAACAAGACTTTTTTTGAGTTGACAATAATTTTAACGATCACTGGTACGGGTGACCCACACATACCGCGGGACCATACCATCATTTTTAGGAAAAATCGCCGAATCAAATTCAAGATTACTAGGTATAACGATCACTGATCACTGGTATGGGGCATCCGCCCATACTAAGTGACCGTATCGACATTGCGAAGCGAAATCCAAAACCGATGCCAAGATCGGAATTTTTAACGAAGACATGTACGTGTAGGGCCGCCCGTACCACACGACCCTACCACGTGCTCGTAACATCCCGAATATGAGTCAAAAAAAAAGAGAAGGTGCAACATGGGTATACACTCGTGCTAGGCACCTATGTCAAAGGATGACACCGAGCAGCAAGGTACCGTTGTTCATTTTATCTATTTTAAAAGCTTTTTATCCTATAATTCTCTATAGTTCCATTTGCTTTTTTTTGCTCTATTTCGTTTCTCGGTTGGGTGAACGAACTCCGTTCGTACACAGATTCGAGCACTTTTATTTTGTTTGCTGTTTTTGCAGCGACTTGAACCTTGTGCGAAAACATGTACGGTATGGTGTCAGCCGTGCAAAAAAACCCGCATAAACCACTTGGTTGTTTCATTGTGACAAGCTTCAGCAACAAGTGTCTTGTAAAACCTTCCAACTTGAATTGTTGTCAATATAAATTGTAGTAGCAGGTTTTCCACCTTAAGTGGAGCTCTTTCTTTTAACTTTGGAACAAAGGAGGCCGCACACACGTGTTCCAAATGTGGTCTCACATACACTTCATATAAATATAGGATATAGTTAACGATCCTATGCTTACTTCATTCACTTAAGTTTGGTGCTTAGATAGATACACCGAATATGCGAGACTCATGATTCCATCACTTGAGAGCTAACCCTCCGCGCCCCAAAAAGAAAATGAAATTTAGAAAACTAAAAGAGCACAAAAACTTTTTTTTCTAGTATTGTTTCTACCATGTTCATGAGGAAGGAAACCACCAAACCACAACAAGTAACATTCATTGAAGCAAAGGTTCATGTTCATTGAAGGAGAGGTCATTTGTGCCTCAACGGTAAAATTTATACACGTTCCCTTTAATCAAGTTGTGGGAGGTAACAACTTCTTATACTCTATTTTGATAACTGCATATTTATCTTTTCTTTTAGTAATCTTCTCGGTTTGGTTCTTGCAAAGTTCTAAGCTGGGGGAGATTATTTTTTTGCATGTGTAGAGTCTTCTGCAATGTTCTCTATCTCATAAAGTTTTAATGAAATCATGTATCCTGTTGTTTTGATGTGATTGCTTAGATAAGTTTTGTTCCTACTTATGTAATTGATACACTTTCTCATGTTAGACCATGTAAGAGGCAAGTGTTAGAACTTTGATGCACCTTGTTTAACTTCTATCTAGCTTTAGATATCATTTGTGATCCTCTTATAAACATTTCCATGATCTCTACATTTCAAAAAGATAGAACATGTGAAAGAATCTCTCAATGCTGACTTGGGTGTTGTAGTAAATGTCTTAAGAGTTTAACCTTAGATATACTCAACCGCATAGAAATTAATGATCTAGTTGAAGAAAGTTTCAAAGTGAGATGTTAGATGGAACCATGTTTAGTTGTAGTTGAGATTCATGCCAAACAACGCTTTGTTTAAACCAGAGTGAGATATTTCTTTATGTGTGTCTTGCACCATAGAGTATAACATGGATATTGTTGACAACTCTGTTGGCCTTTAAACGATCTACCAAGAGATATATCTCACATTTTTCCATGAGTTCATTAAACATTTATAACAACAATGTTATGATGGGTAAAATTTCAACTCCTCCGTGGACAACGTTGCAAACGAAGTTGAGGCACTCCTCTGGCCGCTATTTGAACTCATTGAACCCCTAAATGTCTCAAACAAAGAGCCTAGGTTTTTCAAGAGTCTTCCTTCTAAGTCTATTCGGTCTATATTAAACTTTAAGTCTTTCGAGATGATCTCGAAACTAATGAGCTGAAGTTCTTGAAAAACAATGAATATAAAGAAATGTTAAATTGAAATGATTTGATAAGTGGTGTCAAAAATGAGACAATCTAATTGACGAGGTGGATCCTCGGCAATGGCCACCATGATGGGCTTAGGGTTGATGTAATCCTGCAGGTTAGCACGAGATATCGGACAGGCGAGCAAAGAGCGAGATTTACCTAGGTTCGGGGCCCTCGATTAGGTAAAACCCTTACTCCTGCTTGTCTGATCCTGATTATGGATGAAAACGATTACAATACGGCAGCCGATGGACTGTGTGGTGGTGATCTCGCCGGGAGGCAAGGTTGCTAGGGTTTGGTGTGTGCGTGGTTGTATGCGATTATGAGGGTAGGATCCGACAGGCCCTCTCGTGGCCTTGATATAGGAGGCCATGTCCCGAGAGTCCTGCACGGGTTCGACTATGATACAATATGATCTGATCTATCCTTTCCTTATTCGACGTTGATACGTTGCAAACGTATCTATAATTTTTGATGCTCCATGCTTGTTTTACACCAATTGCTATATGTTTTGTTTACACTTCGTGGCATTTTTATGCATTTTCTGGAACTAACCTATTAACAAGATGCCACAGTGCCAGTTCCTGTTTTTTTGCTGTTTTTGTATTTCAGAAAAATTGTTCCAGAAATATTCTCGGAATTAGACGAAACAAAAGTTGAAGTTCCTATTTTGTTGTCACGAAGACGGAGTCCAAAGGAGAGACGAATAAGGTGCACCAGGGAGGGCACACCATGCCTAGGCGCGGGCCCCTACCGCGCCTAGGTGTGGTGTGGGCCCCCCGGGCGCACACCGGCATCGCCATTTCGCCTATAAATTGACATCCTCGGGAAAAACCTAAATACTCGAGCCTCTATCCACGAAAAGTTCCGTAGCCGCCGCCATCGTCGACCCTAGTTCGGGTGGGTTCTTAAGCTCAACCCGACACCCTGCCGGAGAGGGAGATCATCACCGGAGGCCTCTTCATCACCATGCTCGCCTCCGAAGTGATGCGTGAGTAGTTCATCTTTGACTACGTGTCCATAGCAGTAGCTAGATGGTTGTCTTCTCCTCCTTATGCTTCATGTTTAGATCTTGTGAGCGGCCTAACATGATCAAGATCATCTTTATGTAATGCTACATGTCGTGTTTGCTGGGATCCGATGAATATTGAATACTATGATTGAGTTGATTATACATCTGTTTTATATGTTATTTGTGATGTTGCATGCTCTCCGTTGCTAGTAGATTCTCTAGCCAAGTATGATTGTGACTCCAAGAGAGAGTATTTATGCTCGATAGTGGGTTCATGCCTCTAGAAATCTGGGAGAGTGACAATAACACCTAAGGTTGTAGATGTGTTGTTGCTACTAGGGAGAAAATAACAATGCTTTATCCAAGGATAATTTTATTGTTTACTTTACACACTTTACTTAATGCAATAATCTGTTGCTTGCAACTTAATACCCAAAGTTGTTCGGATGATATCCTGAGGGTGGATTATTAGTCATAGATGCAGTTGGATTACAGTCTATGAATCTTGTTGTAACGTCCAAATGACTCTCATAGTAATCATCTTGTCATGTATGGTCTTTATTCTGTCAATTTTCCAGCTGTAATTTGTTTACCCAGCATGTTATTTATCTTTATGGAGAGACACCTCTAGTGAACTGTGGACCCCGGTCCTTTCTTTTACACTGATAAAACCATCTACTGCAAATGCTTGTTCTGGTTCCTTACTGTAAGCACAGTTCTCTTTATTTTACTGCAAACAAACATCTCTTTCCATACTATACGTCTAATCCTTTGTTTTCAAAAACAGTTGAGATTGACAACCTCAGTAAGTTGGGGCAAAGTAGTTTGGTTGTGTTGTGTGCAGGTTCCACGTTGTTGCGACACCGGTAGTGTGCCTGCCAAAGTCAGCAAACAACAACCTTCAGAAGTGATTTCTTTCTCCTACTGTTCGATTAAACCTTGGTTTCTTTCTGAGGTAAAACTTGCTGATGTGCTCATCATACCTTCCTCTTGGGGTTTCCCAACTGCATTACTCTACACAACATCAAGTTTTTCTGGCACCGTTGCCGGTGAGAAAGAGGATTTCTGCAAGGGGAGTCTCTCATCTCCAATCTCTTTACTTTGTAATTGTTTTGCTTATTTTATTTTACTTTGCCTTGTTTGCTTCTTTTTATCAAAAACACAAAAAATAGTTTCTATTATAGTTTTTATTTCTGTTGCTCTGTTTTAATCTTGCTAAAAATGAGTAGTTCTGAGCATACTAAGTTGTGTGACTTTACTAGCACAAACAACAATGATTTCATTTGTACACCTATTGCTCCACCTGCTCCTGAAGTAGCCTTCTATGAAACTAAACCCGATTTGTTAAATGTTGTGATGAGAGAGCAATTTTCTGGTGTTAGTACTGATGATGCTGCTTCCCACCTTAATAATTTTGTTGAACTTTGGGAGATACAAAAGTATATGGATGTAGATGGAGATATTATTAAACTGAAATTGTTTCCTTTCTCTTTGAGAGGGGGAGCTAAAGATAGGTTACTATCTTTGCCTAGAAAGTATTGATTCTTGGGTTAAATGCAAAGATGCTTTCATTGGAAAATATTATCCTCCCGCTAAGATTATATCCTTGAGAAGTGACATAATGAAATTTAAACAATTTGATAATGAACATGTTTCTCAAGCTTGGGAAAGAATAAAATCTTTGGTAAAAAATTGTCCCACTCATGGACTGACTACTTGGATGATCATCCAAACTTTTTATGCAGGACTAAATTTTTCTTCAAGAAACCTTCTGGATTCAGCTGGTGGAGGTGCCTTTATGTCCATCACTTTGGGGGCTGCAACCAAGCTCCTTGGTGATAAATTATTCTGAATGGCACACTGAGAGGGCTCCACAAGGTAAGAAGGTAAATTATGTTGAAGAAACCTCTTTCTTGAGTGATAAGATTGATACCATTATGTCTATGCTTGTTAATCGTAAAGCTCATGTTGATCCAAATAATATTCCTTTAGCCTCTTTGGTTGCTCAAGAAGAGCATGTTGATGTGAACTTCATTAAAAGCAATAATTTTAACAACAATGCTTATAGGAATAATTTTGGTAGTAACAATTATAGGTCATATCCTTTTAATAATGGTAATGGTTATGGAAATTCTTATGGTAATTCCTACAACAACAATAGAAGTGCACCCTCTGATCTTGAAGTCATGGTTAAGGACTTATTAGTAAACAAACTGCTTTTAATAAATTTGTTGAGGAAAGTTTGGTAAAATTGATGTTCTTTCTTCTAAAGTTGATAGCCTTGCTCTTGATGTTGAACTTCTTAAACTAAAGGTTATGCCTCATGATGTTAAAGAAAGCAAAACTTTGAATGCCATTCAAGTTAAAATTGATGACAATGTTAGGATGTTGGCTAAATTGCATGATAGGTGGGAAAGAGAGGATGAAATTGCTAGAAATAATAAGGCATGTATGGAATCCCTAGAGGCATGGAAGACCACCTGGCTAGGGGCATTTATAGGATTCAAAATGTTACGAGAAGTATTCAATTTACTAGTACATCTAGAAAGGTGGATACACGACAGGTCCTTTTCTTGTCGGTGGATACCGATTCTACTCTCTCCCTTGACCTCCTCGTCCTTGACCCCCTCCTCCCTCGATCCATTCTCCAGCCTCCCCTCCCCCCCCCCCTCATCGTTGGTGGTTCCCTAATAAAAAATAGTGCTCACCATGCTTAAGTATAGGGTGAAAGCTTCCTTTGTTGATTCCTTATCAGCTTGGATCACCTCTCTGCCTTAGTTTTTTCTTTTTCCTTTTTTGTACATATGTTTATGTAAGGTTTTTATAAGGCTTTAATGAAGGAAGTTGTGGGGGGACTCCCCCACAGTCAAAGGTTAAAAAATAGTGCTCACTAAAGATAACTTAGCAAAAAGACATTGGAATGGTACAAAATGCGCTTTTTGTGATACCCAAGAAACAATAAACCATCTCGTGGAGTTGTTCATTTCACTTTTAATATATCACCCCTGTTAATGTAAACAATATGTTTGGAAATTGGCTTAATGAGATTGAAACGTTAGTTAAGGCTAGAATTCGAGTGGGAGTGTGTGCGTTAGTTTGGGCAATATGGAATTGTCGAAACGATATTACTTTTAACAAGAAAAGTGTTCCAAAACTTTCTAGTGTTACAGACTGGATCCATATGTGTCCCTTCCTTCGTCCTGCGGAGTAGTTGGGTTTTTTATTTTTTGACTTGCGGTTGGCTATATTTAACATGGGTGGATAGCGCCAATCTATTAGAATTAAAGATGTTTAGTTTCCATCTTTGTTTCCTCTTTGGATGATTGATTCTTGTTGCAACTTTGAGCGATCCGTGAGCTATAATACTTTGAAATAAACAAGGGTGTGCCCATCGTTTCGACCCAGAGGCTAAGGTTGAGATCCCCTTTTCAAAATAAATAAATTTATGGCATACTGTAATTCTCCTGTATTATCAGATTAATTGTCAAAATGTACAGATATAAATAAATAAAGGAGGGCGGCAAAAAACTATGTGTCGACGACTGTGATGAAGTGTAATCCAAACATAGAGGTAGGCTTTTCAGATCCTGTCTCCCGGCACAGCTCTGGCGCAGCGGCACGATTGGCACGCGCGGTAAGTGGTCCAACTGGCGCCGCCGGGGCCCACGCAACAATTGCCAGGTAAGACAGTGTGGTCCAGAATTTTATAATCACGAAAGAGATCCTAGCGCCTTCCCTTTTGCGGCCGAGCACGCGCCTGGCGCCTGTCCCGCTGGGCGGGCCCATCACGTCAGTGGGTGGTTTTCGTAGTACGGATTGGCGGGTAAGGCGCGGCGGGCGGTGAGAAAAGAGCGGGGCGAACAGGTGCCAATTGGCTCTTCCTTTTGGCGTCAGCGTGGGGCCCGCCGCTGACGGGAATCCGCCCCATGCAAGCGCGGCACGTCACGGGGCGCTTATTATTTCCGCATTGATCTCCTCTGCTCTGCGCCTCTGCCGGTGTATGCTTTTGTTCCATCGTCGCATTGATTTCCCTGCTCCCGCATTTACCTGTCCCGCCATCGTATCTGATTCGCCAGCCCTTCTCGCCATGCTAGGCTCACTCCAACCATTGCACACCATTCTGAATCACTCCAGCACTCCCTCCGTCCATAAAAAGGATATCTCAACTTAGTCAAAATTTAGATGTACATAGAACCGATCTTGACAGGGAACCCACCTGCAGAGCGGACGTAGCGTCATTGAAACATACATGGGTCATGGGTGCATATGTGGGATGGTTGTAATTTTTTTTTGCCATTTCTAGGGACGCCACGTCAACCTTACAGATGTTGGCACCTTAGATCTGAGTCTCTTTTGGTGGCACCTCGGTGTCATCGGGGCATCACTTTGGGAGACGGGCTAGTTCGAGGGATCTGGTCCTGAAGCGGTGTTGCATCTACCACATTGGTGATGGTGAGTATCGGCGAACTAGCGTAGCTGGGTATTGCAGTCAAATGCATG
This sequence comes from Lolium multiflorum, assembly GCA_030979885.1. Taxonomy (NCBI): domain Eukaryota; kingdom Viridiplantae; phylum Streptophyta; class Magnoliopsida; order Poales; family Poaceae; genus Lolium; species Lolium multiflorum. The sequence goes on from CM061747.1 coordinate 188,308,419, forward strand.
ATGATGGACTTGCACATGAAGATGGAGCTATTTGGCATTATGGCGACATTCATGACAGGCTTCACAAGGGTCCTCACTTCAATTTACACCCTGGAGACGGGGTTGGCACAAGATGACAGGGGTGAGTGTCGGAGCCTACGCATGAGGCACTATCTCAGGAGTTAGCCGGGGATCCGCAATCACCGTGGCCGCGGAATAAGGCCCATTTGACTCTATCTATGTTAGTTGGTGTGCTTTCTTACCTTGTTTGGCGACTTCCGTTTGTATGATCATTATAAGGCTTTTCTCTGTCTTTATTCAGTAAATGAAATAAATCAGGGTCGTATGCATGTTTTCGATGCAGAGGCCGGTGTAATTCCCTAATTCAAAAACTTCATCAATTTGTGTTCAATACCTCGGTGTTTTCTGTGAAAACTTCAAAAGGAATTTGTAGCGTTTTATAGTGGCTTTATGCTAACAACTCATACTTGTTAGACAATGCTTTTTTGTGTACTTCAACTTTTCCTATCATTTCTACATCTAGGTTAATTAGAGTGGTTCACATTTATTTTATAAAATTATGGTACTTAAGTACTTTAGCAACCTGTGTGGTATTTTTTTTAAAAAATCCATAATGTACAAAGGTACTCGAAAAATTGTTTAAAAGAGAAAAGGCTATTTTCAAGCCTCGAAGTATCATTCTTAATGCAGAACCACAATGTACTAGTCGCCTTTTATCGATCTACTGGTTTTTCGAGAATATGGTAAATTTCTTTTGATGAGCCAACCCAAAAGCCAAACATGCATGTTAACACTGCAACGTCTCATATATCAACAAAAATAGTTTCCTACTTGGTTTTGTTTGGAGCAAAGGATTACCCCACCATCATAGCTTTTATGTAAATAAAAATCGACAAGATTAGATCAGCTACAATAAACTAATTAAGGACAGGAGGCAAGTTGGGGGATTGAACGAAATTGTTATATTACTAGATAATTATAGGCCAAAATCATGCATGCCAGTTATACTATCAAAAATATTGACAAGCATTGGAATGTACAGAAATCACACACCGTGCAAGAAAGAAACCGATCAGTATTATTGTTGACTATGTTTGTATGTCAATGTTGAACAATATGTATTCCTCCAAATAAGAACAATATGTATTTAGTTGAATGAACATAATTACATATCCTCAAAACAGGATTTCGCCAACATAATAGTTACATATCAAGATTGGAGGTACAAGGTATACCATAATCAGCACTATGTACCACATATATTCAATCATAAGTAGATGGCTCGATAAAAAGCATGTTGCTCAGCTTGTATAACTTCGAAATTGTACTACACATGGAATATTTGTCAGGTGACAATGATATCGTTATATTGGCCGTGATTTTTTTTTGTAATACACACCACAAACTTACAATGTGCTACGTAGATCGTTGCATTGAATTGATCATCAAAGTTCATAATAAAGAGAGATCAAAACTCATATTTCAATCTAATTACGAAGTGAATGGAGAAAGCATATGTCAATAAATTAATAAAGAAGGCCGCATGCATCGATGCGGCATGGTGTCCTTTTTGAGAAAAAGAAAAAAAAAGAGCTTGGACAAATATTTGTGCCTCGTTGCCTTAAGTAGACGTAGCAAATTGCACCCACTTATATCACTGCATTATCCAAGGCACCTGATCTCCACCCACATTGCACACCGTCCCTTTCTCGTTGCATATGTGAGGACTGAGGAGTTCGAGTTACCTCTATCCAAAAACACCGTTCACAAAATCCACCGGTTTGATACCACTTCCATCCATTGGTCCTTTCATGGCTTCTAAAAGTAGAAACCATCCGCCGTTGTGCACTCTCCAACCTCCGTTACATTTACACATATACTGCGCGAGAGCTCGCTGGCTAAGCTAGGTAGCTCCACTATATCAGTATACATCGCTCTCCTTTTCCCTCTCATCTCCTGTGTGAACCACAGGAACAACAACTCCCCTCCCTTGTAGCTCATAATTGCTAGATCGATCGCCTGGTCATGGAGAAGATACAGTGCGGCTCCAAGAGCAATGCTCACCGGAGCGCGACGGCCGGCGGGAGCGGTTCCAGCAAGAACAAGCGGAAGGCCGGCGGCGGGAAGGCGATCAAGCTGGTGTACATCGACAACCCGATGCGGGTATCGACCAGCGAGGCGGGCTTCCGCGCGCTCGTGCAGGAGCTCACCGGCCGCCACGCTGACCCTTCCAAGTACACCGGCGGAGGCGGCGCCGTCGACGTCGATGAGAGCAGCGCGGGAAGCCCAGCCGGGCCGCAGATGGGCCCAGCACCGAGCCCTGGAAGCACGGCGGAGTCGTCGGAAGGCACCGCCGCGTGCAGCCAGGACGTCGTCCCGGCCGCGGCGGTCGGGTATGCGTACGGCGACGAGGAGGAGGACAGCTTCCCGGCGCAGCTGATCGACAACAGGTACTCCGTCTTCTCGCCGCCGACGTTCCTCTACGGCTCGCACAACGAATTGTGATCGATCGATCTGTGATCCAGCAGAAACATGTACGTATTGCGCTTAATTGCACGACGACTACTTGTATCATATGTGCATGTGTGTGTTCATCCGTACTCCTAGCTAGGTACCTTTATTAGATCCTCTCCCAACTTCTGTACTGCGGCTCCAAATTAAAACTATATTGTGTACTACTGCTTCAAATCTGTTTATAGTACTCTTATGTGGCCAAAGTGAACTTTTCTGCTCCAGTGTGTAGTACTGTATTTCGTTGGTGTGCCAGCTGATCTTTAAATTGATTGGTTGGGTATTTAACTAACTTGTGATGATTTGCAATGTTGACGGAAGTTAATTATAATAAGCATTTGAAATCGGGAGGATCGGATTCCATTTTTGTTTGGGTACTGGTTTGAGATTTTATGCGCGGTGGAGCGACACATGTACACAAGAGGATCGGCTACAAAGATCGCGCCTTGATACAAATCTCACTTTTCGCATGCATAGATAGCAGTGATATGTCAGTGTGTGCCATACTGTCATCTTGACATTGGCCTTGGCATCTACTCCTATTGGCTATCTATCTAGCTAGGGGACTAAATCGATCCTAGCTAGCATGTGTCTTCGCCCTAATTAGACCCTCGATCCACGAAAGCTGTATACGTGATGTAGAAACTTGAGTTCATAAATTAAGCATACTATGCTGCAAAGATGATTTTACATAACTGGGATTTTAGCAGTATAGATGATGTCTTCGTTTTCGAACTGATTAGAAAATAGTCGTACCATCTTTTTAGCTCAAACCTCCTTAATAAATATTTTCATATGCAGATACATACTTAATACATATTTACGCTTGAATGGGCCATTTAGGCCACGCAGTGGAGCGGCATGATCTAATGGATGCTGCTGATTAGTGGTAATGAGGACCCACTAAATTAGTAGGCAAATTGCCCCGTTGAAACTTGTGGCATATTTCTCTTTGATCGGTTGTCTTTCTAACCTAGCATCACCAATTTTTATCATACAATAGATTGCAAAATGCAGTACTGTTATAATTTATCTATTAACTTCGTTTGAGATTAATTGGCTAGCAAATGTTCAAGCTCTAGCTCGGTGCGTATTAAGCATATTCTATAGGCTCTTGCTCGGCCCTTGCACTTATATATGTTAATAGCAATTGGGATATACCTCATGCTCTACCATCCAAAAAAAACTCAGATATTACAAGTAATGATGGCGTCGTATAACTTTAGTACATAGAGGTATATGTGTTCAAATCATTTAGTACTGCCTTCGTTCCAAATTGACGGAACTTTGATCATATTTGGTCTAGATATGCATGTATGTAGACTCGTTTTAATGTGTAGGTTAGCTCTTTTGGAACAAATTGAGTCACTTTTTTAAATTTAACGGCAAAATCTTCCATGTATCAAATGGTCTAAGTGGCGTATTTTGCAGGATTAGGAAAACTTGAAGTCCATGATAAACTTATATGCTAACTAATTAATTAAGCTAGTCATTTATTACGTCTCTATTATACTAATTTATCTATATCTAAGGAAAATTCGTAGTGGTGAGTAACTGAGTAGCATAGACTAGTATTATGCAAATGATATGGGAATTCCTTGCATACGATAAACTTTGTACGATCTGTGTACACGACTACACTCACCAGGAACCTCCCATAATCTGGCCTACAAGCTGACTGACGCTAATTTGAGTCTGATCAAACCATATACTACACGATAAATTCAGTCGTACGCATAGCATTGCTCCAAATGATACTAATCTATTTTTGGCTACTTATAGTGAAAAGTATCATACCCAAGTATCATGCATATGATACCATTGTATGATAGTACCCTATAATGCATAGTATCATCTACTATTATAATAGTTTTATTATATGTAATTATTTGTGAAATCTCAAAGCAAATTTATGTATAAGATGTATTTGCCATTAAAAATATTTAGTTCCGCATGCTATGATATACGTTCTCTCTCTTCAACTATTGTTTCATGTTAGCATTTTTCCTACATGGCATGCATAATATTCCTACTATGACTCCCCAAAAAGTAAGGATGAAATTCAACAAACAAATCATTGTGCTTCGGTCAATTTATGAATAGATATGAGGTTCTTTGTAGTACTTGAAACATGAAGAACGTTGGGGAGGTGCAAGAGAGTTATCTGCGGAAGTAGTGAAAGATATTGTAGGGCTACGAGGCATGCGAATTAAAAATTTCATATCTACTCGAACAATAACAAAAACAAGATGTTCAGTGACAACTCTGATCCTGGCGATCCTCGCAGGCCGCAGCTAGCTAGGCAGCGTCGGGGATCCTATATATTTTAGTGCTCCGTGCTATTCTTGCATTTTGGCGGCGTCTTAGTTAGATTGCCATGAGTAATTTTGATAGTAAGAATGAATGGTGGTGATGGATTGCAATCCTCGGTTTCTTGTTGATCTTTGATGGTGAAAATTAACACATTATTTTCGTTTCTCATTGTTCTGTACGAGGTTGGAAGGATGCATGCCATAATTATTTCCTTCATTTTTTTTTATCTTGGTATAGATGTTACTGTGTCTTGATCCCAGGAAAGTCATCTGGGTTCCATTTATGCTTTTGTTGTTTTTTTTTTGAAATGGGGAATGAAACCCCGGCTTCTGCATCATGATGATGCACACGGCATTTTATTAAAAGTATAAGAGTACATAGTTAAAACAACTCAGGCATCGCCTAGAATTGATACAAGAATCAACCAGCGAAAGAAAACTAAAACATAGGGACTACACATCATTGTATCCGTCTATTGTGCCACCAGCCAGCCAGGCACAAGATATCCTGAGCGACCATCTGGAGCCGAGTGCATCCAGTAACCATAGCATCCCGCTGTCCCTCCGGTGACAGGAGAGCCCACAACTGGACCCAATGTGACACCATATGGGTAACCTGCAAGTGAAATGAAGACTTTTTGTTAAAAATAATATCATTCCTTGTCTTCCAGATAGACCAACATAAGGCAGAAACCCCAATACGGATGAAGGCCTTAGATTGTCTATCAACTCCTTTTAACCAATTACCAAACATATTGGCAATATTGGTTGGAGGTGGGAGAGCAAAAGTAAAATTAATCGTACGCCAAAGAATTTTAGCTAAAGGACAAGTGATGAACAAGTGCTCAATAGTTTCCTGCTCACCACAAAAAACACATTTTGTACACCCATTCCACCTTCTTTTGGCTAAATTGTCTTTAGTAAGTAAAACTTTATTGCTTAAGAACCACATAAATATTTTTATCTTTAGGGGAACCTTAACTTTCCAAAGATACTTTCGCAGAAAAGGGGTATGGTCATTCATAAGATCCTCGTACATAGATTTTACTGTAAATACGCCGTTTGTTGTCAATTTCCAAACAAACTGATCCTTCTCATCCGATAAATTAATCCTCATAAGTCGTCGGCATAACTGCAACCATAAAGACCATTTGTTTCCCATTAACAGTCTTCTGAAACCGATATTCATAGGCGTTTGGACTAACACATGAGCTACTGTTACATTCTTGTGATGCACAATGTTATATAAGGATGGATATTGTTGAGCTAATGGTGTACTACCTAACCAGATATCTTCCCAGAACCGTATATTGGTACCATTACCTACATGTAAAACTCCTCTACTAAAAAAATCGTCCTTAACCTTCATTAATCCCTTCCAAAAGGGAGAGTCTGTTGGTTTAGCTTGAACCCCGGATAAGGTCTTCTGTCCTAGGTATTTATTCTGCAGCAATTCCTGCCACACCCCATCCTCGTTAAGAAGTTTATAAAGCCATTTACTCAATAAACATCTATTTTTTAATTCAAGGACCTCAATACCAAGACCCCCTTGATCCTTGGGTCTGCAGACGATATTCCACTTGGTGAGCCTATATTTTCTTTTATTTTCCTCAGATTGCCAGAAGAAACGAGACCTATAAAAATCCAATCTTTTCCTTACCCCGCAGGTATTTCTAGAAAAGATAACATGAACATCGGTAAGCTTGTTAAAACTGAATTGATAAGGACAAGTTTGTCCCCATAGGACAATAATTTGCCTTTCCAACATCCCAATTTGCTCTAAAATCGGGTCTCCACTGGATACCAATCAGAAATTCTAAGCTTTCTAAAGTGAATAGGAATGCCTAAGTAATTAAAAGGTAGAGACCCAGCATCGCATCCAAAGATCTGTTTATACTGGTCTACCTCATCATTTGCCTTCCCAAAACAATAAATATCGCTCTTGTGGAAATTAATTTTAAGCCAAGAGAGCTCTTCAAAAAGACATAGGATCAGTTTCATATTTACTGCTTTCTGGAGATCATGTTCCAAGAAGAGAATAGTATCATCCGCATATTGTAGGATAGAGATCCCCCCTTCAACAAAGTGAGAAATAAGTCCCCCTACCTGATTATCATTTTTTGCCCTCTCAATAAGAATAGCAAGCATGTCCACCACAATATTAAAAAGAATAGGCGACAAGGGATCCCCTTGCCGCAAACCTTTTTTTGTTTGGAAATAATGACCAATATCATCATTTACCTTTACTCCGACACTACCCCCTTCTACATATTGACTGATCATCCTACACCATTCAGGGGCAAACCCCTTCATCCTCAAGGTCTGTTGTAAAAATGACCATTTCACTTTATCATACGCCTTTTCGAAATCAATCTTAAATAAAACCCCATCCAATTTCTTAGTATGTAACTCATGAATAGTTTCATAAAGAATGACCACCCCTTCTAGAATATTCCTTCCCGGCATGAAAGCGGATTGTGTTGGTCTTATGACTCGTGGGGAAATACCGGTAATACGATTTGTACCAGCCTTGGTAAAGATTTTAAAACACACATTCATAAGACAAATATGTCGATATTGTTGAATTTGCACCGCATCTTCTTTCTTCGGTAATAAAGTAATGACTCCGAAATACAATTTGTAGAGAGGCAAATCCCCAATATTGAATTGATTAAACAGCGCCATCAAGTCTTCTTTAATTACTTCCCAAAATTTCTGATAAAACTCTGCCGGAAAACCCGGAAAACCATCAGGCCCCGGCGCTTTATTACTTTCCATTTGAAAAAGTGCCTCATGAACTTCTTCCTCAGAAAAAGAAGCTGTCAAGATCGCATTCTCAACAGTCGATATCCGGGGAATGTCATGTATCTCTTCCTCTACCAAAGAGATATTATTTGATGTCGGTGCCCCGAATAATTTTTTATAATACTCAGTAATGTAGACTTTCAAATTATCTTCCCCAACAATAGTTCCTTCCTGTTGTTCTAATTGGAAAATTTTCTTTCTTCTATGTTTCCCATTTGCAATCAAATGAAAATATCTCGTATTACTCCCTCCTTCTTAGATATGCTTAACTTTAGCTCTCTGCACCCATTTAGACTCTTCCTCTCTTCGTAATTTATTCAGCTTATCATTTGCCTCTTTTAGCGATTCTCTCTCTACCATCGATAAGCAGTTCGTTTCAGCTTTCAAATCTAAACCATCAATAATACCTATTAACCTATCCCTTTCTTTTTTATATTGTCCACTTAGGTTCTTTGCCCAACCTTTAAGAAATTTTCTGATATGTCTCAATTTATTCAACCACACATCCATGGGATTCAGCCCCACTAGAACGGACTTCCACTCCTTTTCAATCATGTCAAAGAAACCCTCTTGTCGCAACCAATGCAACTCAAAAGAGAACTTTGGCTTATTACCCAAATGTGCTTTCACCCCTGAGTCAATAAGAATCGGAGTATGGTCGGAGTCCGCTCTTGTCAATGCCCGCACAATGACAAGAGAGAATTTTTGTTCCCAAGAAATGGAAGCAAGCACTCTATCCAATTTCTCATAAGTTGGTACTTCCCGACGACTTGCCCACGTAAACTGTCTGCCCGAAAGAGCAATTCCGCGCAAATTCAAATGTTCAATAATGGCATTAAACACAAAAGGCCACCGCGCTTTAAAATTATCATTTTTTTCCTCACGTTTTCGAATAATGTTGAAATCACCACCCACCAACATAGGTAATGTTTCCGTCTCACAAATTCTGACCAATTCCGCTAAAAATTCAGCCTTATGTGCATCTTGGGCAGCCCCATAGACTGGCACAAGGATCCATTCAAAACCATCCCTTTTACACTTAATATGCAGTTTAACACAGAAATCTCCAGTACTCACCTTAAGTACCTCAAGTGTGTCAGAATTAATACCAACCAAGATACCTCCTGATCTACCATGCGGTGGTAAGCAAAACCATGAATAACTATATCCCGCAGCCAATTGATTTAAAAAAGGAATAGAGAAATTAGACCTTACAGTCTCCAATAAGGATACAAAGTCTAATTTATGTTCTCTAATTGCCTCTTTTACAAACAAATGCTTAGCAGTATCCCCAAACCCCCCAGGATTCCAATTCATTCCTTTTATATTCTGCATCATGAAAATTGTCTTTTATTAATTCTTCTCCGCGTGCTTTTACGAATATTATTAGTATCATAGATTTTCCTAACCCTAGTCTTTTTTTTCCTTAATTACCGGATTTAGGTGTTCCAAATGATCATCTAAATCCAATGGGATGCAATCATCCTCTACCAGATCATCACATAGAGTAGAAACTTTAGACATCACAAGTGCGGAAGGGTCCTTCTCCTTATTTACATACTCATCTATATTTTTCTGCAGAATGGTTAAAATTCGTTCCTCTTCTAGCAATTTAATTCCTTTAATAGATTTCACTATCTCGCCCTCAGATTTACCTAAGGAAATACCCAACTGTTCCGCCTTATGTATAATCTCATTGTTAGGTAAATTGACAATAGAAAATTTAGGAGGCATAGGCTTACCTACACTCGTAGGAAGATCCCGCAACTGTGCATTCCTCATAGCCTTCTCCATTTGACACATATCTCCCTCAGGCTGGCTACCCAGTCTAGTACTAGATCTCACACCTAATGGAGGCTGAGGAATTCCCCCAAAAGCAATAACCTCCTCCGTAGTAGGACGAACTGTCATATAATCAAAAGACTGATCAATAAAGGATAAACTCACACCGGCTTTCACTTTCACTGAAGAGGAAACAGAAGTATCTGATGGCTTACCGAAAGACTCTGAATATGAGGAAACCCCCATCGGTTCTTTCAAGCCCATGCTTAGAAGGCCTCCCCTAGCCATTGGCACCACCTCCTCCGTATTACCTCTCTTGGGCTGACCCAAAGAAACACTTAAACTCACTCCTGCATTACCACAACCAACATCAGCATGAACAGCGTCATCAGCCAAAACACTAACAAAAGGCTGCGAAAAACCATAGTTTAAATCAGCTACAAAATCAGCAAATCTATCCCCATCAGACTCACCAAGGGCCACAGCAGTGGGAGACACAGACAATCCAGACTTGCTGTGATGAGGACATCCCTACCTCACTACTACCTCCGTCATTACCAACTGAAGATGAACCTGCTGTGAAGCTCAAGTCCAATGAAGTCAGGATTGGACCAATGACACGAGCTCGTGCGAAGCTACTTAAACAACGGTGAACTTGTTTCTAAACGATACTTTGATTGATGAGAACTTTATCGCCTAAGTCCTATTACTTATGTATCATCGGTATCAAGAAGAGACGAGCATCGCACGAGGAGAGAGCAGCTGGATATGAAGACGGACGTCAAGATGGCCGTGAAGCTGGACATGGAGGACATGAAGATATCTCATGGACGCGAGGGAGAGCGGAGGCATGCGCGAGAGGAGAAGAAGAAGTCCAGGCCGTCGAACCGGTCACCGGCCCCACGACGGCCGCTCGGTTCTGGCCGGACGTCGCAAACCGGACGTCAACCGGACGAAGCCCTCGTGCGGACGAAACTCGCGTTTTCCGGTCCACAGCCAGTTGGGACCCGGCCGGACAGCCCGGTCCATAGCCCGTTGACCGGACCACAAACCGACCGGCGGGTCCACGGCTCGGCCGGACCCAGACGGACATGTCCAGTCTGTCGGAATCTATGGTCGGTTTTACTTGTAGTTTTTCGACCAGAACTCGTCCCGGACGCCTATATAAGTGCCTTGGACGACCCTCTAGCTTGAGACCACGTTTATGATAAACCCTAGTTCTTAGTTGTTTGCTCCAAAACTATTGAATTCCTACACCATATTTCTTTGATATTGTGTCCTGTTTAAGTCTTGTGTGATCTCTGTTCCATTGGGAATTAGACGGTTGCAACTTACCGCTTCGTGGTCGGCGGCTACGTGCGCAAGTGTGTGGAGTTGCGAATATCTTGCAGGGTTGAGAGCTGTTGCATTGGCGATAGGGACCAATCGAGAGATCTCGTTGCGTCATACAAGTTATCATCCACTTCATCGTCGTGTATCTCCGCTGCCATCACCCGTGATCATCATCACCACCGTTGCTTACTGAGAAGATCGGGCCACCCCTTATCATCTTGGTATCGATTTCCAGTTTTCTCGGTAAGCCATCCACAATCCACCCCATAGTTGAGTTGTGAGTGTTTTCCTATCCAGAAAAAGCCAAAAAATTAGGGTTAGGGTTTGCCATAGCCATAGCTTGCACTAATTTCGAGTTTTAGTTGCTTTTCGTAGTTGTTTTTGCGTACCTTTATCTTTCTTCTAGTAGAATTGTTAGGGTTTGTGTTTTCTCTATCATCTAGTTTATCTTCTAGTGTCAGTTTTGTTACTCCGAGTCCACATAGCGTACAGTGTGCTTGTTCCCAACCATAGACACAGTCTTTCGATATACGTGACTAGGAACTTCCCCAGAAGAGACTAGTTTTACCGCTCGACAGGCTGCTCATTAGGGTTTTGGTGCTTTGCATATCTTGTTGGCCGTGTTATCAAGGAGTTGAGTCATAAAATCAAAAAAAGAAAAATTGAAAAGAAGCAAAAAGAGCTACATAGCTGCGTGTGTTACAAAAGAAAATACAAAAAGAAAAGTGTGTGCTAGTTGAAATCAAGTGAAAGGCCTAAGTTTTCTTTACTGCACCGTAGTTTGAGCAATCTTGTGCTCGTTGAGCTTTGCTAGCGTCTCTCTTGTGCATTGCAACCTTTTCCTCCAGATAGTTGCATTGCCCCATTATATCGCCTTGTGTGAGTATCTTGGTTGTCTACGGTCAGCGCTAGAGCTTGTTATTGGTGCAAATAGGTAGCCTACCTACAGCCCCACATACTGCTTTGTCATGTGATTGTTCTTATACCCTTGATATTCGCTTCGCTACATCCGTGCACTAGTTGTTACTACAAGTGGTAAGCAACACTAATTTACTTTGGAACGGTAAGATTTCCTTTTCTTATCAGTTTTGAGTGAGTTGTGAGAGTACCACCATATATTTTTGATTTAGTGCACTAACCTACTAATCATGTATGCTAGTGATAATAAGATTGTTAACCAGGAAAACAAGAATTCGGCAGATATCATCACATGGAGGGAGTATGAAGCTCTTCGTAATGAGATGCGACGTGAATTCCGCACTAAGGATGATGAGCTTAAGGGTACATTGAAGATCAAACAAACGTTGGATGCTACTAATGTTACCGTCACTGGGTTGTCTGATCAAATGACGGATATACAGCGCAATATTGCGGATATGCGTCTCGCTATTGAGAACTTGACTGTACTACTACAACAACAACAAGAAGATGATGAAGACCCTGAGCTTGAAGATGACGCACACAATGCTCGTGGTGCGCCTCGTGGTCATCGTCCTCGTGGCTGGGTTCCACTTGGCCGCAATGGTCGTGGACAAGATGAAGAAGATGGATTGGGTAAGCCTAAGTTTTCCATACCCAAGTTTGAAGGAGGAGCTGATGTTGAAGAATACCTCACTTGGGAGCTCAAGATTGAGAAATTATGGAGCCTACATCCACACTACTCTGAAGATAGGAAGATCAAGCTTGCGTCTTCTGAATTTGATGGTTATGCATTGCGTTGGTGGGATTCTTTGGTTCGTAACCTCGATGAAGATGGTGCACAACCTATCCGTACATGGCGTGCTATGAAAGAGGCAATGACTTCTCATTTTGTGCCTACAAATTACATGCGGAACATATTTGATAAGCTAACACTATTGAGGCAAGGTGTGAAGACTGTTGATGAGTACTACATGGAGATGGAGATGCTTATGCAGCGTGGTCGTGTCCGTGAGTCTCTAGAGATGACAATGCAGCGTTTTCTCAATGGACTGAAGTATGATGTTAAAGGCATTGTTCGTCATTACACCTACACCAATATGAATCAATTGTTACATCATGCAAGAGAAGCTGAATCACAGTTGGCTGAAGAAGCAAAGGTTAAGGGACGTGCTACGGGAGCTGGGCGTTTTACACCCGCGCGCCTCTACATGGGCCTTCGGCGCTCTGCTCCTTACTCTACTCCGCCTAGCAAACCGGTCTCCAATGTATCTAATGCAAAGAAGTCCGAATCTGCTGCAGTACGAGTGGTTCTGGTGCGTCTACAACGCAACCGTGATATGCTTTGCCATACATGTGGTGGCAAGGGTCACTTCAAGAGAGATTGTCCTAACCGCAAAGTCATGTTTATCAATGAGGACAATGAGTATGAGACTGGAGATGATGCTGATCCAAATGCTCCAGACAATGATGATTATGACACGATGGTGAAGATGCATATCCTTCGATGCTCGCACCATTGTTGTGTCGCAGCGTGCTCTTAATGTGTTGCCTAGTGCATCTACTCAGCGCTGCAATTTGTTCCAAACCAAAGCTTTAGTTGGTCCTGACAAGGCTTGCAAGGTCATTATTGATGGCGGGAGTTGCCGCAATTTAGCAAGGAGTTATGTACCAAGCTGAAGTTGAAGTATCTACCGCACCCGCATCCATATTATATTCAGTGGTTGAGCGACAATGGTGAGATGAAGGTAAACCACATGGTGCGTGTTGAGTTTGCGATTGGACCGTATAAGGATTGTATTGATTTTGATGTGGTTCCTATGACGGTTTGTCACCTCTTATTGGGTCGGCCTTGGCTCTATGACCGTTCTGTGCAACACAATGGCCGTGCCAATACATATCACTTGGAGTACAAGGGCAAGAAAATTAACTTACAGCCTATGTCACCACAACAAATTGTCAATGAGTCTCGTCGGAAGATCGAAGTGAATTTGGAGGATGCACCTCTAGATAGGCGAGAGAATTGTAATGTCGTGAGTGATATAACGAAAAGTGAGAGAGTGAATTCCTTAGTCTCATTAGCCACCAAAGAAGACATGAGAGAATTTAGTGAGGATCCTACGGCCATGCCTCTTGTGCTTTTGTACGGGTACGGTTTTGGTTTCTAACGACATGACCCCTCTTTCTCTTGGTGTTTCTAATGTTTTGCAGGAATTTGGCGACGTGTTTCCGGAGGAGGTACCCGCAGGACTACCACCATTGCGAGGTATTGAGCATCAAATTGACTTGATTCCCGAGCATCGCTGCCCAATAGGGCGCCATATCGCACTAATCCCGAAGAGACGAAGGAGATACAGAAGCAAGTACAAGCGCTACTCGACAAAGGTTATATTCGCATAAGCCTTAGTCCTTGTGCTGTTCCTGTTATTCTAGTTCCTAAGAAAGATGGTACTTGGCGTATGTGCGTAGATTGTAGAGCTATAAACAACATTACTATTCGATATCGTCATCCTATTCCCCGTTTAGAGGATATGCTAGATGAATTGAGTGGTCTGCTGTGTTCTCTAAAATTGATTTGCGTAGTGGTTATCATCAAATTAGGATGAAAGAAGGGGATGAGTGGAAAACAGCCTTTAAAACAAAATTTGGTTTATATGAGTGGTTAGTAATGCCTTTTGGTTTAACTAATGCACCTAGTACTTTCATGAGACTGATGAACCATGTTTTGCGTGAATTTATTGGCAAATTTGTGGTTGTGTATTTTGATGACATATTAATCTACAGCACAATGAATCTGATCATACTATACATATTCGACATGTTTTGCAAGTGTTGCGTGATAATCAACTCTATGGTAATCTTGAGAAGTGCACATTTTGCAAAGATAAGGTCATATTTCTGGGTTATGTTGTCTCTAAGCATGGAGTAGAAGTAGATGTGTCTAAAATTGAAGCTATTCAAAATTGGCCTACTCCCATGAATGTGAGTCAAGTTAGAAGTTTTCATGGTCTAGCTGGGTTTTATCGCCGTTTTGTGCCCAATTTTTCTACTATTGCTGCACCTTTGAATGATTTGACTAAAAAGGGTGTTGCATTTGAGTGGGGCGTTGCCCAAGATCATGCTTTTGATGAACTGAAACGATTGTTAACTTCTGCACCGTTGCTTGCACTTCCTGATTTCAATAAGCAATTTGAGATTGAATGTGATGCTAGTGGTATTGGAATTGGTGGTGTGTTGATGCAAGAGGGTCGCCAATTGCATATTTTTCTGAGAAACTTTCTGGTGCTAAGTTGAACTATCCTATATATGATAAAGAATTGTATGCTTTAATTAGAGTTCTTGAGGTTTGGCAACATTACTTGTGGCCAAAAGAGTTTATCATACATTCTGATCATGAAGCTTTAAAATACCTGAAAGCCCAATCTACTTTGCATAAGCGTCTAGCTAAGTGGGTTGAGTTCATTGAGTCTTTTCCATACATTATTAAGCATAAGAAGGGAAAAGATAATATTGTTGTTGCTCTATCTAGGAAGAATATGCTATTAACTCAACTTGATGTTAAAATTCCTGGTTTAGAGATACTATGTGATTTGTATGCCACTGATCATGATTTTGCTGAACCATATCGCTTATGTGCTCTTGGTAAAGCATGGGAAAAATATCACATACATGATGGGTTCTTGTTTAGGGCTAACAAACTATGTGTTCCAATCGTCTGTGCGTTTGCTCTTATTGCAGGAATCACATGCTGGAGGTTTGATGGGTCACTTTGGGCGTGAGAAGACGCTACTCATGCTAGCTGACCACTTTTATTGGCCAAAGATGAGGCGGGACGTGGATATATATGTGAGGAGATGCATTACTTGCAACAAGTCCAAGTCCAAGCTGAAGCCTCACGGTTTGTATACTCCTTTACACCTACTACACCATGGGAGGATATTAGTATGGATTTTGTGTTGGGTTTGCCGCGTACTAAGAGAGGCCATGATTCTATATTTGTGGTAGTGGATAGATTCTCTAAGATGTCCCACTTTATTGCTGCCACAAGAGCGACGATGCGTCGCATATTGCTAACCTTTTTTCGGGAGATTGTACGTCTACATGGAGTCCCGAAGACTATTGTTTCGATCGTGACGTGAAGTTTATGAGCTACTTCTGGAGACGCTTTGGAGAAAGCTGGGGACGAAGCTGCTGTTCAGCACTACTTGTCATCCCCAAACTGATGGTCAAACTGAAGTGGTGAATAGAACATTGTCACAACTATTGAGATCCATGATCAAGAAGAACCTGAAGGAGTGGGAAGAGTGTTTGCCGCATGTGGAGTTTGCTTACAACAGGGCGGTACATTCTACCACGGAGCTATGTCCTTTTGAGGTGGTGTATGGTTTCAAACCCATTACTCCACTTGACTTATTGCCTTTGCCCATACATGAGCGAGTTAATATGGAGGCATCAAAGAGGGCAGATTATGTGAAGAAGATTCATGAGAAGACTAAAGAGTTGATTGAGAAGAAAGGCAAGAGCAATGCTGCAAGGATGAATAAGAAGCGCAAAGAGATGTTGTTCAAGCCTGTGATTTGGTCTGGTACATTTTCGCAAGGATAGGTTCCCGAAGCTGAGAAAGTCTAAGTTGAAGCCTCGTGGTGATGGTCCTTACAAAGTGCTTGCCAAGATCAATGATAATGCATACTCGATAGATCTTCCAGAGGATGAGTTTGGTGTCAGTAATTCTTTCAATGTTGCTGATTTGACACCGTATGACGGAGAAGACCTTGGAGCGTCGGGGTCGACGCCTTTTGAAGGGGGGAGATGATGAGGACATCCCTACCTCACTACTACCTCCGTCATTACCAACTGAAGATGAACCTGCTGTGAAGCTCAAGTCCAATGAAGTCGGATTGGACCAATGACACAAGCTCGTGCGAAGCTACTTAAACAACAGGTGAACTTGTTTCTAAACGATACTTTGATTTATGAGAACTTTATACTGCCTAAGTCCTATTACTTATGTATCATCAGGTATCAAGAAGAGACGAGCATCGCACGAGGAGAGGAGCAGCTGGATATGAAGACGGACGTCAAGATGGCCGTGAAGTGGACATGGAGTTGGACATGAAGATATCTCATGGACGCGCGAGAGGAGCGGGAGGCATCGCGAGAGGAGAAGAAGAAGTCCAGCCGGTCAGGCCCGGGGCCCGACCGGCCAGCTCGGTTCTGGCCCGGTCGACGGTCGCAAACCGGACGTCAACCGGACGAAGCCTCGTGGGACGAAAACCGGAAGCAGATTTCCGGTCCACACCGGTGACCGGACCACCCGGACAGCCCGGTCCATAGCCCGGTTGACCGGACCACAAACCGGACCGGCCGGTCCACACCAGTCGACCGGACCCAGACCGGACATGTCTCTGTCTCGACCAGATCTATTCGGGTCGGTTTTACTTGTAGTTTTTCGACCAGAACTCGTCCGGACGCCTATATAAGTGCCTTGGACGACCCTCTAGCTTGAGACCACGTTTAAGATAAACCCTAGTTCTTAGTTGTTTGCTCTGCAAAACTATTGAATTCCCTACACCATATTGCTTTGATATTGTGTAGATCCTGTTTAAGTCTTGTGTGATCTGTTCCATTGGGAATTAGACGGTTGCAACTTACCGCTTCGTGGTCGGCGCTACGTGCGCAAGTGTGTGGAGTTGCGAATATCTTGCGAGGGTTGAGAGCTGTTGCATCGGCGACAGGGACCAATCGAGAGATCTCGTTGCGTCATACAAGTTATCATCCACTTCATCGTCGTGTATCTCCGCTGCCATCACCCGTGATCATCATCACCACCGTTGCTTACTGAGAAGATCGGGCCACCCCTTATCATGCTGTCGCCAATGATTGGTGACAGGCGAGCGTCGACCGGCGTGCAATGCCCAGGCAGGGACACCGACGGGATCTTCTGTGGCGCTGGCGGAGCCGCCACAACTGGCGAGGCACCACCCCTCGGTGCAAAAGATCCGGACCCACTTGTGCTCCCGCCTGCATGCGCCTGCACCTGGCAGACGGGCAGAGGGAATCTACCAGTGTCGCCTGGCGACGCCCTCGGGGACCCGGCGACAGCACAGCACTGCGGCTGCAGTCGGCCAGCAGGAGGCTGCTCATTGGCTGCAAGCCGACCTGGCGAAGCGAAAGGCAGATCCTGCCCAATGGCAGTATTCTGACCATCAGCTCCGATCCCAAGGTCCAACAACCCAGGAGAAACTCCCCTCTGCCGCGGATCTACATGAAATACCGTGCTAAGTTTGTCATTTTGTGCACAAACTTTGTTATGAGATGTAGGAATGAAAACAAGGCCAATTTGACTCAATTTTTTTGCAGTATACTGATTACCTGGAGATGTACTATTAGCATCCATAGTCCCAAACTGAATAGCCTCTAGAAAATCACACTGTTCTTGCATACCCTCCCTTGCATTATGTGTATTAGGACCTTCTTGATCATTACCTTTCGGTTCCGTCCCAGAATCTTTTTCCTTACTATCCATGTCCATGTCATGAGCATCTCCATTCTTCTCTTCCCCCTGATTATCGCCATTATGACCATCAGAACCATTATTAGCATCCACCATATTAACCTCGTGAGACTGTTCCTCAATTTCCACTTGAAAGCGTAACTTATAGAACCCTCTCCTAATGAACATGTCACTATCTGCAGGAATAAGTCTATGATCAAGGCATCCAATCTTGGTTCTGAGCACTTTATTCTTACGAGTATAGGCCATATCCACATCCAAAGTTTTACCAAAAAGAGTTCCCACTCCCCATAAGGTAAGATAGTACGATCTAACATCCGATGGCAGCCCCGAAACACGAACCCAAACCTCTGGAAGCATGTGTAGGGGCTCCTCCACAGATGACCATGAATCAAACGCCAAACAAGCCTCCTTGTCTGTGCAAATGTATGTGCCAAAATTCTTCAAACGCTGGACCTCTAATTTGCTAGGTAGCTTAACTCTGTAAATATTGTCCTTGAAATGAAAAACCTCCCAGTTAAACTTTTCAGAAGGGACAATTTTCTTGAGCAGTTCTATAATCTCTGGAATAGTCAAGGTCTCACCTTCAACAGTAACCTTCCCCAGTTTGGTATTTTCTGCCTTAGCCTTGAACACACCACATGCAAGCTCAAAAAACATAAGCCCCTCATTTGCATAACCATGAAGAATCGCGGTTGGTTTTGGAGTATTTAGCAGGTGGCAAGCAGAGGTAACATGATGTATAGACTCACAGATATCACAAAAAGGAGTAGGGTAATCATCAATATAATGCCCCGGCTTTTTGCAACGGAAACATCCCGTTTTTTCCTCCTTTTTCTTCTTAGTAGCACCCTGACCCTCATTCTCTTTGTCAATAGTAATTGTCTCCGAACCTTCTGGTATCACCTGAGACTTCCCAACTTGTTGTGTCGCCGATGAATTAAGCCCTGCAACCGGAGCCTCAACAACCTCAGCAACAACAGTAACTGGTTCCGAATTATTCCCAGAAGGTTGGACAGCCGGACCTTCCTTTGACTTCGTAGCTGCCGTCACAGCCGCCACCACCGCCTGGACAGTTTGCTGCAGGAGATCGGCATCAATGCCTCCTCGAAGAGCACCCTCCACGTCCTGACTCCTATTCCGATTGACCATGGCGCCACCCCGCCCTGAGCTCCATCTTTGCTGATTTCCTCCATACCGAGTGTTGTCCCAATTGCCATTAGGACCAGAACCTGCTGATCCACTTGATTCCGCCTGTACAAACTGGCGATTTGCTCCAAATCCACCAAAACCGTTGCCCTGGTGACCACGCCCGCCGCCATAGCCAGTGTTGCCCCGACCAGCATGGCCGAATCTACCCCTCGGGGCATATTCAGCTCGATTTCCACCATAGCCGCCGCGGCCGGCGCCATAGGCACCACGCTGATTGCCGTAGTCACCGCGCCCCCCGCCATAGCCATATTCACCACGGCCACCAGCAAAATCACCTCGGCCACCACCAAAGTCACCGCGGCCACCACCAAAATCACCGCGGCCACAAAAGTTTCCGCGGCCGCCACCATACCCTCCTCTGCCAGGATTGAAACCACCTCGTCCAGGGTTGAATCCTCCCCGACCACCATCGCCACTCATGACGACCTCAGCTGTGCGACGCCGGATGACATGAGCCGCCGCCACACTCATGTTCCAGGTTAACCCTAGGAAACGTCGAAACGCAAACCCAGCAGTCACGTTGCCAACCTTGGCAACCCTGGAAACTCGATCGCTTTCCAAACGATCGAGAGATGATCCAACCTGGCGCATTGGGCCTGAACGATACCCAGGTGTCTGTGCACCAGCCCGCAACCGGGCATGGCCCACATTCAAACCATTTGAAATCTCCGTGATACCCGGATCACGGACCTTCTTGGCGGACGCCGGCGACCAACGCCGCCGACGAACCAGAGTCCACCCATCCATGATTTTGTCGACAAAAACTGACGGCTCTAGCACCGGCAAATTCATGGACACTTAGTTTTTGATCCCTTGTTCAGCGGCGAAGAGGATAAGGAGCCCGTACCTTGTTGATATACAACCTATGCTTATTGCAAGGGTCGGTTTGTTTCCTTGCTTGAGCCTCCGTCCAATTTACATATGCTAAGTGCCTCTGCATCCACTAGCCTCTCGGCCGTGCTTTGCCTTTGTTATTTTGTCCCATACTTCCATGCTCATTGTAAAAGGAATTGTGGGACCGAAGCTACTTTACCTTTGCACAAGTTTTGTATTGTCATGTCTAAGCGAATGTTTGATACCTCTTATTGTGAGAAACCTAACTTCTGTTATGTCTTGAACTCACTATGCAGTTATTAGAAATACAAAGTTGGTAGTGTCAGTGTAGAAAGCAACAATGTATTAGATCTTATTTCACTTGGCCCCATTATCGACGGTAGATAAAGCCTGCTATAAACATAAATACCAATCATGTTTAAAGTAACTTATAATTGTAAAACATATAGGTACTGATTTTTTTTTTTGCGGAAAGGTGCTGATATATCTTGGCCATTCATGTTTTCCTCTACTTACTATACTTGGTTGAGATCATTGTCAAAGGTGTTAGTTTATGCTATGCAGCAGAATATATAATCATAGAACTGTCACGTGAACTCTCTTTAGCTTTCAATCTAGCTTCATATAGGACTATCACCACATCATTAACCGAGTGCTTTGTTTTCCCTTATAGTTGAAGTTTGTAGCTTCCTAAGACTTGTGTATCTAGTGTGCATCATGAATTGCATAGATCCTTTTTGTTTTACCACTTCACCGTAGGGGAATCCACTATGGTGTATAATAATTTCCTTACGGTGTATAATTGCAAGTAAATCATGTGTTCAAGTTTATAAAGTTGATAATGATTCTACCGAATCTTTGTTGTGCATGTCATTACTTAAAATCTTTACATTATAAAGTATTGACTTGCTTAAAACTTTACCCATCTTCTTGTTTTGCTTCCTGCCACCTAAGTACTGAAAGATACTCCCTCCGTTGCGGTTAGATTTTAAGTAGAAATCACATGGTAGAGCAATCATTAGTTATGTTCTTATCTGAGCATGACCTAGATTCTTGGGCAAAATTCAACGAATATGAGATTAAATTGAGCAAACATATGATACCCACTTGGCCACCCGCTGGCCGGTCCATTGGCTACATGTTCATCGTGGCTATGACAAATCATCATGAAGGCGGCGCGGCGAAGCGCGCTTGTTCTTCTAGTTATAAGAATTGGGATCACGTCCCTGGCAGCTTCCACCTCGTGGTAAAGACACGCCTCCGTGAGACCCACACATGACGCCGCCACCTTATCCCTTCCCAGGCCCACTTCTCTCCCATCCACTCCTTTTTCCGGTCGTATCCATGGAGACCAAAACCCCTGCACAGCATGAGCCACTGCTTCTCCCAGCCGCGTGTCGGTGTTGGCGCCGCCCAATCTTGCGTCGCGCCTCCGCCACCGACATGCCCCACGCCCAAGGCACGACTCTCCAGACACCGCGTCGCTGCTCCTATACCACCCATGGATGTGCTGCTCCCCATCGGCCCAACAACTCCGATGTGGACGCACTCCGATTTTGCGCATGGTGGCTCGGAGTCGCCCCAGCTTTACGGCCGCTTGGAGGCGTCATCGGGGACGACCTCGAGGCCCATGGAAAGCGTGGCTTCGACATCTTCAAAAGGATGCATGCTACGGGCGTGGAACCCAACGAAGCCACGCTCACCAAGGCCACCTGCTTCACCGCTGCGCGGCGTGACCCGTTGTTGGTTGCTGATGTAGGTCCAAGGCGTTCTCCTCCTTCGTGTGGTTTCTAGCATGGCCGAGCGATGCTACCATGGGCAGGCGGGGATGCTACTATGGATGGGCGCGGATGCTACCATGGGGCGGAGCTGGGTTAGTTTTTGTTGTGTACTATTTTAATTTTTGCTATATTGATGTCTCCAAATTGCTATAATCTTGCTGCTATTTTGCACCGTACGCATCCGCTTTGCATTGAAATTGGTTTCACTACAACTGTTCTGTAATTTTGCTACAAAAGCATAATTGTTTTGCTGCAAGCACTGCGGCGAGGTCTCCAGCGAGGTCTGCATCGAAGTCTCCGGAATATCTAGAGGGTCCATGCTAAATTTTACTAAATTTTTCTCGATGTGGCGCTATTTGCGAAATAGCATGCTATATCGCGCTAAAAGTTAGCGCACTATTTTTCAGGCAAGTTGCTTTCACTTTTTCATGGTGATGAATTGCAATTTGTTGGTTCCACTTCTAAATCAAAGATAATATCGCTAATGCTAAAAAAAAAAAATTGTACTATGTTGTTGCCTTGTGAAATGCTGATGTTAACCTTTTAAAATATTTGAGATCTATTTTTATATGTGGTTATGTATGTATGGTTCAGTCATTTTTGGACTACACATCTTTTCATTCTAGTAAAATTATTTATTTTTAGGCTATATTTAGTATTATTTTGAAAAACGCTATTTAAATATACCACGCTATTAACACGATATAGCGTCCATAGCGTTTGAAGGAGTCTGCCGCTATTTCATTTAGCACGCTATTTTAAACCTTGGATTAACCTCACTAGCTACTTAATATCGGGTGGAAAAAACGCCTCGCCCCCCTCATGTCAGATCACCCAAGGTTTATCGAACTCAGGGAGGTAGAGGTCAAAGATAGTCCTCTCAAGCAACCCTGCAATTAAGATACAAGAAGTCTCTTGTGTCCCCAACACACCTAATACACTTGTCAGATGTATAGGTGCACTAGTTCGGCGAAGAGATAGTAAAACACAGGTGGTATAGATGATGGTAATATTGCAGGAAGTAATATGTCCCCCAGATCTTGGCTTCGCGATGGCGGTGGCTCTGGACCTTTTCTCGTACCGTGGCTTTTCCGTATCGAAGATTTAGGTCAGGGGGCTTCTTATAGGCGAAGAGGCGGAGTCGGAAGGGCTACGGGGGGCCACACAGGCCGGCGCCCCCCTCGCCGCGCCGCCATATTGTGTGGGGGCCCTGTGGCCCCCTCTGGTTCCTCTCGGATGTTGGAAGCTTCGTGGAATTCTAGGATGTTGGGCGTTGATTTCGTCCAATTCCGAGATATTTCCTTACTAGGATTTGAAACCAAAAACAGAAAAAAGGAACGGCACTTCGGCATCTCGTCAATAGGTTAGTTCCGGAAACGCATCAAAACGATATAAAGTGTGAACAAAACATGTAGGTATTGTCATAAAACAAGCATGGAACATCGAAATTATAGATACGTTGGAGACGTATCATCCCCAAAGTTCCTACTCGCCCTCGAGTAGGTAAACGATAACACAAATAATTTATGAGGTGACATGCTACCATCATAATCTTGATCAACATTATTGTAAAGCATATGACATGAATGAAGTGATTCAAAGCAATGGATTGCTAACAAAGAGATAATGACTAAACAAATGAATCATATACCAAAACTTTCATGAATAGTACTTTCAAGACAAGTATCAACAAGACTTTCATAAGAGCTAACTCATAAGCAATAAATTCTTAGTAGAATGCATTGAAGCAACACAAAGGATGATTAAGTTTCAGCAATTGCTTTCAACTTGTAACATGTATATCTCATGGATATTTGTCAACATAGAGTAATATAACAAGTGCAATAAGTAAACATGTAAGAATCAATGCACACAGTTAACACAAGTGTTTGCTTCTAAGATAGAAGGAAGTAGGTAAACTGACTCAACATAAAGTAAAAGAATGGCCCTTCGTAGAGGGAAGCATGGATTACTATTTTTGTGCTAGAGCTTTTATTTTGAAAACATAGAAACAATTTTGTCAACGGTAGTAATAATTCATATGTGCTATGCATAATACTTCCTACAAGTTGCAAGTCTCATGCATAGAGTACTAATAGTGCTCGCACCTTGTCCTAATCAGCTCGGATAACACGGATTATCATTGCATGACATATGTTTCAACCAAGTGTCACAAAGGGGTACCTCTATGCGCTGTACAAAGGTCTAAGGAGAAAGCACGCATTGGATAACTCGCTTTTGATTATTCTCAACTTAGACATCCATACCGGGACAATATAGACAACAGATAATGGACTCCTCTTTTAATGCTTAAGCATTCAACAACAGATAATATTCTCATAAGAGATTGAGGTTGTATGTCCAAACTGAAACTTCCACCATGATACATGGCTTTGGTTAGGCCCAATGTTCTTCTCTAACACATGCATACTCAAACCATTTGATCATGAAATCGCACTTACTTCAGACAAGACGGACATGCATAGCATCTCACATGATATCCAACAAAGGTAAAAAGTTGATGGCGTCCCAGAAACATGGTTACCGCTCAACAAGCATCTTATAAGAACTAAGACACATAACTACATATTCATCACCACAATAGTTTTTAAGCTATTTGTCCCATGAGCTATATATTGCAAAGATAAAGGAATGAAATTTTAAAGGTAGCATTCAAGTAATTTACTTTGGAATGGCAGAAAAATACCACATAGTAGGTAGATATGGTGGACACAAATGGCATGGGTTTTGGCTCAAGGTGTTTGGATGCACGAGAAGCATTTCCTCTCGGTACAAGGTTTGGGCTAGCAAGTTTGTTTGAAGCAAACACAAGTATGAACAGGTACAACAAAACTTACACAAGAACATATTGCAAGCATTATAAGACTCTACACTGTCTTCCTTGTTGTTCAAACACTTTACCAGAAAATATCTAGACTTAGAGAGACCAATCATGCAAACCAAATTTTAACAAGCTCTACGGCAGTTCTCCACTAATAGATTTTAACTACATGATGCAAGAGCTTAAACATGATTTAATGAGAGCTCAAAACAATTGCCAAGTATCAAGTTATTCCAACCCATATGAAGCATTTTCTGATTCCAACCAAAATAACAACAAGTGAAGCGATCAACTTTCGCCCTTGAACATTAAAAGCAAGAATGAAGAACACTAGTGTTCATATGAAAAAGCGGAGAGTGTCTCTCTCCCACACATGAGCATGTATTTATTCAGAGAATGGAAATAACAAAACGAAAATAAAAGCACACAGACGCTCCAAGTAAAGTACATAAGATGTGAGAGAATAAAAAATAGTTTCACTAGAAGTGACCCGATAAGTTGTCGATGAAGAAGGGGATGCCTTGGGCATCCCA
Source organism: Lolium multiflorum (assembly GCA_030979885.1). Lineage (NCBI taxonomy): Eukaryota > Viridiplantae > Streptophyta > Magnoliopsida > Poales > Poaceae > Lolium > Lolium multiflorum. Next base: position 188,333,795 of record CM061747.1, read on the forward strand.
AGCTTAGATGCTTGAGTCTTCTTGAAATATGCAGGGATGACCACCGGGGCATCCCCAAGCTTAGACCTTTCACTCTTCTTGATCATAGTATATCATCATCTTCTCTTGACCCTTGAAAACTTCCTCCACACCAAACTTCAACCAAACTCATTAGAGGGTTAGTGCATAATAAAAATTAACATATTCAGAGGTGACACAATCATTCTTAACACTTCTGGACATTGCACAAAGCTTCTGAAAGTTAATGGAACAAAGAAACTCATTCAACATAGCAAAAGCGGCAATGCGAAATAAAAGGCAGAATCTGTCAAAAACAGAACAGTCCGTAAAGACGAATTTTGCAGGAGCACTTAACTTGCTCAGATGGAAAAACTCAAAACTAATGAAAGTTGCCTACATATCTGAGGATCACGCATGTAAATTTTCAGATTTTTTCGACTCTTCTACAGAGAGATCTGCGAATTCGTGACAGGACAATGTTGTTTCTGTGCAGCAATCCAAATCTAGCATCAACTTTACCATAGAGACTTTACTTGGCACAAAAACATGATAAGGAGTCCAAGACTCAACAAAACAGTAGAAAAATAAACACATGGGTTATCTCCCAAAAAGTTCTTTCTTTATAGCCATTAAGATGGGCTCGGTAATTTTAATGATGCTCTCGCGAGAAATAAGATTTGAAGCAAAAGAGAACATCAAGAAGCAAATTCAAAACACATTTAAGCCTAACCCACTTCCTATGAAAAGGAATCTTGTACACAAATAAATTCATGAAGAACAAAGTGGTAAGCATAGAAAAGCAACACAAGCGCAATTTCAAGATTCTCAACATAAAGAGGAGAAACTTAATATTATTAAGATGCATATAACCATATTTCCCTCTCTCATAATAACTTTCAGTAGCATCATGAACAAACTCAACAATATAACTATTACATAAAACATTCTTGTCATGAGCCACATGCATAACTTTTTTACTCTCCACATAAGCATAATCAATTTTATTAGTTGTAGTGGGAGCAAATTCAACGAAGTAGCTATTATTATTCTCATCAAGTGTAGGAGGCATAATATAATCATAATAAAATTTACTCTCCATAGTAGGCGGCACCAACAGACCACTATCATTATAATCATCATAAATAGGAGGCAAAGTATCATCAAAGAAAATTTTCTCCTTAATGCTTGGGGGACTAAAAATGTCATGCTCATCAAAACCAGCTTCCCCAAGCTTAGAATTTTCCATATCATTAACAACAATGGTGTTCAAAGAGTTCATACTAATATCATTGCTACTAGCATGCAAATAAGATTCCATAGCTTTTTTAATTTTCGGCAAACAATCCATGTCTTAACTCAGGAAATAAAATAAGAAGCTCATGTTGCTTTCCATTATGCCTAACTAGTGTAAACAAGAAACCAAAAGATGCAATTAGGATCTAAAGGAAATAGCTTCGAGCACTTACAACGGCAGAAAAAAACTTAGTTACCTAGGACCGAGTATGAGTGCCTTTTACCTTTCCTCCCCAGCGGCGCAGAAAATAGCTTGATGTCTACTCACGCTTCTTTTCTGGTGTTGGGCCTCCAAGAGCAGAGGTTTGTAGAACAGCAGCAAGTTTTCCCTTAAGTGGATCACCCAAGGTTTATCGAACTCGGGGAGGTAGAGGTCAAAGATAGTCCTCTCAAGCAACCCGCAATTAAGATACAAGAAGTCTCTTGTGTCCCCAACACACCTAATACACTTGTCAGATGTATAGGTGCACTAGTTCGGCGAAGAGATAGTAAAACAAAGGTGGTATAGATGGTGGTAATATTGCAGGAAGTAAAGATGCAGTAAAACAGTAAACAAGCGATGTTTGCAGTATTTGGAAACAAGGCCTAGGGATCATACTTTCACTAGTGGACACTCTCAACATTGATCACATAATAAATAAATAACTTCTCCTCACTTGTGCTACATATACTCTTGTTTGATAACAAACACCATTCATTGTGTAGGGCTACAAGAGCTCCCTCAAGCCGGAGTTAACAAGCGCCACAACATTCGGCATTCATATTTAAGTAACCTTAGAGCATAATAGATCTTTGCAAAATAAACCGAGTACTAACATAGCATACACACTGTCACCATTACACTATGAAAGGGGAATAGATCACATAAATACTATCATAGCGATAATTAACTCCATAACCTACAAGAGATTATGATCATAATCTACGACAAGAATCACACGATACACACACTGTCACCTTTACACCATGCAGGAGGAATAGACTACTTTAATAACATCACATGAGTAGCACATAGACTAGTAGCGATACAAAGCTCACCATATAGATCTCAATCATGTAAGGCAGCTCATAAGATCATTGTATTGGAGTACGGAGAGAGATTAACCACATAGCTACGGGTACAACCCTTAGCCTCGAGGGAGAACTACTCCCTCCTCATCATGGGAGCACAGCGTTGATGGAGATGACGGTGGTGTCGATGGAGAAGCCTTCGGGGCACCGTCCGGCGCGTGCGGAACAGAGACTCATGTCCCCGGATCTTGGCTTCGCGATGGGCGGCTCTGGACCTTTTCTCGTACCGTGGCTTTTCCGTATAGAAGATTTAGGTCAGGGGGCTTCTTATAGGCGAAGAGGCGGAGTCGGAAGGGCTACGGGGGGCCCACACAGTAGGCCGGCGCACCCCCCCTCTGGCCGCGCCGCCATATTGTGTGGGGCCCTGTGGCCCCTCGTTCCTCTCGGGTGTTGGAAGCTTCGTGGAATTCTAAGATGTTGGGCGTTGATTTCGTCCAATTCCGAGAATATTTCCTTACTAGGATTTCGAAACCAAAAATAGCAAGGAACGCACGGCATCTCGTCAATAGGTTAGTTCCGGAAAACGCATCAAAACGGTATAAAGTGTGAACAAAACATGTAGGTATTGTCATAAAACAAGCATGGAACATCAGAAATTATAGATACGTTGGAGACGTATCAACGTCGCCTCCTCTAGGCGACTGAGGGGGCCAAACCCTAGGTCGCCGCCAGCGCTCCTCCCTCCTGTTCCTCCCCTTCTCGTCGCCCCGGAGGGCCGCCGGCCAACGGCGCCCAGATCCGATGAAGGGGGCGGTGGGGATTGGCTTTCTTGGCTCTCGCGCTGGTGAAGGGTGGGAATCCCCTGCGCTCGAGGGCACCGGTACGCCGGGGCGGCGGCCCTGGGCGGAGGAGATGGCGTCGACCTGGCGGTGGCTGTCGGTACTGCTTGTCAGTTCCTTGGTTGCGTGGGCGGCGTGGTCGCGGTTCGAAGGCCGCCCCGCTTGGCCTACGAAACAAGATCTGAAGATGGCTACTCCTCCCCTCGATGTTCGTTCGTCCTCCTCGTCCCTGGATCTTCGGTGGTCGGTGGGTGGACCGGAGGTGGGGCTGACTAGGGGAAAACCTTGGCCGACGATGGTGGCCACGATGTCGACGATGATGCGCGCCGTTATCCTTCATGAAGGCAACTTCGAGGTTTTTCCCCTCCTCCCTTACCTTCCTGTCTCGGGTGAAAACCCAAAGCTTCGGCTTGGGCAGCGGCGCGCTCTGGCATCGTACCCATCTTGAAGGCACTGCCCTTGAGATGGTGGATCTAGTGGATGAGCTTGGTGGAGGTTGGTGGTAGCCGGTAGCGGTTGCTCTTCGTGAGGCGATGGGGTGGTTGGTCAAGTGCTGGCAAGGCTCTGTTTTGGGCGAGCTATTTGGCGACTCTTGGCCATGCCCGGTGGCACTAGCCCTTCTTCCTCACCGTGTCTTCTTTGGCGACTTCGCATCGCAGTTTACATCTCGGTGCGGTGGTTGATGTTGCGGGTGGAGGTGAAGTCTGTGGGTGCCAACATTGAGGCGGTAGTGCCCGGAGTCCTTGCCCTGGACACATGTTTGTCATTGTCCTTGTGTGCTCATGGGAGTTGTTCCATCTCTGGACGGGTGCGGCGCCTTCGATCCGGGGCGAGAAAGCAGGGTGCTTTCTTCGAAGGTGAAAGATGGAAATGCGACATGGCTAGCCTCCTTGTGGTTGAAGATGGCATGAATTCTTCTTCAGGGTTCTTCTTCACCGACTCTGCCTCTGCCCCGGTCCAATTGCGGAGCTAGAAGAAGGCCATGATGAACAAGTTGTTCTTCCTTTTCCATATTTTTGTTGTTTCCGTTGCGTGTAAGCTGTCTTTCAGTACTGTGTAACCTTGCCGTTAAGGCGTTATTAATTTAGGCTACGGCCTTATGTTTAAAATAGGGGCAGCGAGGGAAAAATTTAAACACAACAACTCTTCTTAATAAGCGCGCTAGAGGAATTGCTTCTTAAAGGCATCTCTCAACGTAAACGAACGCGAAACCGTCTCTCCAGGATCAGGCGGTCGAAAAATGGTACCCAAGTCCAACAACCCGACGCATACTGACCGGCCTATCCGTCTAGACGCAAACGCGACCCAAATATTCTCTGAGTTTGCGTCTGCGCGCTTCTCGCACGGGCCCGCCTGGCAGTGACCCCTTATGCTTCGCCTTCAGTGCGGCCGAACTAGCAGGTCACGCGTCGCAGCTTTCTACGCTAGGTTAATGACGCACCTTGCCTTTCGCACGCCTGTGCTGGTGGGCGGCGTCGCAGCGGCTTCAATTGCAGCGCATTGAATGCGAGGTGGAATCCAAGACTTATTAAGGGCCTTTGGCGTCATCCATTTAATCGACCACGCTTTTGCCAAAAACCTCCACCTCACCACACACCCACCCGACCGACGCACTGGGAATGGTTGTTGGTCGTACCGCAAGGGAAAGAACGACCACGAAGCCGGTGGCTCAGGTTCCGGCAAGAAGCCGCAGCACAAGCGGTACGTCCCCGTCGACTTCGCGCGCCAGCTCTGGGAGGAGAAACGGCCGGTGCCATGGCCCGATGCAGGGCTGCCGGGAGGAGGCTAGTACCTTAACTCCAGCCACGTACCAGCCCATGCCACGTGAGGGTGATGCATGTAAATTGCATACACAAACTTTGTCCTTTATCATGTTGAATTCCCACATATTTGTAGCATATATGATGATAATATCATGTTTTACATTCATTTATGGGGATTTACCAATGATGCTCTTTATTTGATTTATAACCTGCAGAACAGGAAACTCTATTTCACGTATTTTTCACTTTCAGGGACCTATATGGAGTTAAATTAACCTGAGATTTTTGGAGCAACATTTTTTCACCGGGATGAACACAATGGAATTTTGAAGCACACCAGGAGAGGCCCGAGGGCCAAACGAGGCCAGGTGGCGTGGCCAGACTTCTGGGCCGCGCCACCCACCTCCGTTCAGCCCTCGAGCGTCCGTTTTCCCTAATTCTTTCGTGAACCGACTTGTTTTGCCCTAAAAACCCCTATATACATGGTCCCGAAGAGTTCATAGGAGGAGAGCGCCGCTGAAAGACAGAAACACCAAAATGGAGACTGCTGCAGAGAAGATTGGAGGGCGAAACTTGGCCGGGATCACCGCCAGAGGGATCACCACCTTCTCCAACGTTTTCATCAACATCACCATGATCAAGAGGAGTAGTCCACCTCTGGAATACGGGGTTGTGCCAATAGCTTGATCTATTTCTCTCATGTTTTTCATAGTACTTAGTGCCATATGAGATGTATATCATGATTATGGCCATATTTGTAATACCTATGTGGTGGGTCCTTGTTCTATGATATGGTTATATGAGATATGATCTTATTATATTGTGAGATGTATTGATAGATGCATATTATGTATCCCGTTCTTAAGTTTATGTTCTGATCCAATATCTATGCAAGAGCGTGTGTGGGGTGATGTGTGTGTTAGATGGAGTAGCAGGGTTTTAGTGACTGGACAGTGACAATATGCTCAAGAGCTATTATAGTTTTGCCTTTATTTTGATACATCACTAGGGATAAAGTGAATGCATGTGCTATGTTCATCATGTGACAGTAATGATGATCTTGTTTGTTCAAGGTAGCATATTTGATATTCAAACTTAGAAAACAATCAATCTCTTTACAGTTTTTACTTAGTTATTACATCTAGTTTAGTTTCTACTTGTTTTATTACTACTTGTGTTATTTACTTATGCGAAACCTTGTGCTTGACAACCACACTGTGAAGTTGGGGACACAAGGCATTTATTTTACTTGAAGAAGAGAGAAGAGAACACTCTTCCATCCAGTTCCCCGAGAGTTCGATATAAACCCTCGAGTTACCCTTGTGGAGAAGATACTCTCTTGATACAACACTCTGTAGTTAGAGTCCCAACGTATCAAGATCTTTTTGGCGTAGTTGCTGGGGAATCATCAAGCCCGTCAAACGTTATCAAAGTATTTTCTAGCACCGTTGCCGAGGAACCGAGAAAAGTTACACCACAGAGCATTTTCTGGCGCCTGAAGACATTGCTGGCACCGGGGCTCACAAAAGCTTGGGGAGGTAACATCACTGTAAGCTCTCCTATTTCTTTTTAGTCTTTGTTTTCTTGTTTTTTTTTTAGTTCTCTTTCTTAAAAATTAAAAAACACATAAAAAGTAGTAGCAACTATCTTCTGAAAATCATGGGGGAAAGAAATACTAAATTGTGTGACTACACAAACACTTCTAATGATCATTTTATTGCTAAGCCTATTACTACACCTGAGATAATTGCTGAAAGCTTTGAAGTAAGTCATGTGTTATTAAATTTTATAACTATGGAACAATTTGGCGGTAGTTCTAGTGAAGATGCCTCTATGCATTTACATGATTTCTGCAAAATTTATGATATGCAAAAATTTAAAATGTGGAAAACAATATTGTTAAACTGAAATTATTTCCTTTTTCTCTTTGAGGAAAAGTCAAAGAGTGGTTATAATCTTTACCTACTGCTAATATTAATTCTTGGGATGATCTTATCACATGGAGTTAATGAATGGACTATCCTACACTCTTTCTATGGTGGGTTAAACATAATGTCTAGAAGCATGATAAATTCTGCTAAGGTGTTCTTATGGGGAAACTGCACCTGAAGCTAAAACCATATTACAAAGCATGTTGCATAATCAAAGTCAATGTCATACTGAAAGAGCACCCAATCCCACAAATAAAGTGCATTCAATTAAAGAAGCAAATCCTTTATCTAATAAAATTGATTCCATCCTTGCATACATAGCTAAACAAAATAAGGATAATATCCCATTACAAGATTTAGTTGGCAACAACAACGAAAATGTGGATGTTAATTTTATAAGAAACTTTGGCAACAATGGGTATGGGAATAATAATTGCAACAATATCTATGGCCGCCCCCTTATGTGCCCAACCAATATGCTAGTGCTAATAATTATAATGAATTAAAAACACCATTAGATCTTTTATTACTTCACAAAAATAGTTAAATAAAGAATTCATAGAAAAATTTGAAATGCAAGATTCTTTGATTGATAAAGTTGAGCTCTTAACACAAGAAGTTATCTCTTTTAAAAATATCTTGCAACAAAAGAACCATGAAGAAACAATTAAATATGTGGAAGAAGTTATAGATAGATCATATCTTGGGAAACTTTGAATGCTATGGATGAAAAAGAAACACTTATGCTTACCAATGATAAACATGTTGAATAAGTTAAAATGCTTAGTGAAGCTAGGGAACCACTCTTGGACCTTGATAAATGTAGCTATTAATTGCTATACTAGAAAAATTTGCTACAGATCCCACTATCAATGTCAATCAAGCAGGTTTTGGTTCTTATATTGCCAATTATTGTTGGAGATATGCCAAAGAGGCAATAATAAAAGTGGTTATTATATATCTTTATGTTTATGATAAATGTTTATATACCATGCTATAATTGTATTAACCGAAACATTGATACATGTGTGTTATGTAAACAAACAAAGAGTCCCTAGTAAGCCTCTTGACTAGCTTGTTGATTAATAGATGATTAGTTTCATAATCATGAACATTGGATGTTATTAATAACAAGGTTATATCATTGTATGAATGATGTAATGGACACACCCAATTAAGCGTAGCATAAGATCACGTCATTAAGTTATTTGCTATAAGCTTTCGATACATAGTTACCTAGTCCTTATGACCATGAGATCATGTAAATCACTTATACCGAAAAGGTACTTTGATTACATCAAACGCCACTGCGTAAATGGGTGGTTATAAAGGTGGGATTAAGTATCCGGAAAGTATGAGTTGAGGCATATGGATCAACAGTGGGATTTGTCCATCCCGATGACGGATAGATATACTATGGGCCCTCTCGGTGGAATGTCGTCTAATGTCTTGCAAGCATATGAATAAGTTCATAAGAGACCACATACCACGGTACGAGTAAAGAGTACTTGTCGGGAGACGAGGTTGAACAAGGTATAGTGTGATACCGATGATCAAACCTCGGACAAGTAAAATATCGTGTGACAAAGGGAATTGGTATCGTATGTGAATGGTTCATTCGATCAAAAGTCATCGTTGAATATGTGGGAGCCATTATGGATCTCCAGGATCCCGCTATTGGTTATTGGTCGGAGTGAGTACTCAACCATGTCCGCATAGTTCGCGAACCGTAGGGTGACACACTTAAAGTTGGATGTTGAAATGGTAGAACTTGAATATGGAATGGAGTTCGAATATTTGTTCGGAGTCCCGGATAAGATCCCGGACATCACGAGGAGTTCCGGAATGGTCCGGAGAATAAGATTCATATATAGGATGTCATTTTATGTGAATTAAAATGATGCGGAAGGTTCTATGGAAGGTTCTAGAAGGTTCTAGAAAAGTCCGGAAGAAACCACCAAGGAAGGTGGAGTCCACATGGGACTCCACCTCCATGGCCGGCCAACCCTAGGTGGGGTGGAGTCCCAAGTGGAGTCCCCCTTAGGGGGCCGGCCACCCCCCCCATATGGGAGGTGGAACTCCCACCTCTAGTGGGAGTCCTAGCTTGGGAAGGTTTCCCCACCATATGGAAGGTTTTTGGTTCGGGTCTTATTCGAAGACTTGGAGACCAACACTTGGGGTTCCACCTATATAAAGAGGGGCCAAGGGGAGGGGGTCGGCCACCCCAAGAACCACCAAGGTGGCCGCACCCTTAGTGGCCGGCGCCCCTCTCCCAAACCCTAGCCGCCCGCTCCTCCACCACATCCCGCACGCTTAGCGAAGCTCCGCCGGATTTCTCCACCACCACCGACACCACGCCGTCGTGCTGCCGGATTCAAGAGGAGCTACTACTTCGCTGCCCGGCAGGGAGGTGGACGTCGTCTTCATCAACAACCGAACGTGTGACCGAGTACGGAGGTGCTGCCCGTTCGTGGCGCCGTGATCAAGATCTTCTACGCGCTTTTGCAAGCGGCAAGTGATCGTCTACCGCAGCAACAAGAGCCTCATCTTGTAGGCTTTGGAATCTCTTCAAGGGTGAGACTCGATAATCCCCTCGTTGCTACCGTCTTCTAGATTGCATCTTGGCTTGGATTGCGTGTTCGCGGTAGGAAAATTTTTGTTTTCTATGCTACGTTATCCTACAGTGGTATCAGAGCCGTGTCTATGCATAGATGGTTGCACGAGTAGAACACAATGGTTTTGTGGGCGTTGATGCTTATGTTGTCTTTAGCTTGAGTACTTTGCATCTTTGTGGCATAGTGGGAGGAAGCGGCTCGGCTAACTTTACATGACCGCGTTCATGAGATTTGCTCCACGCTTGACATGCAACTTGTATTGCATAAGTGGCTTTGCGGGTGTCTGTCTCTACTATAGTGAAGATTCAATTTACTCTTCTATTGACAACACTAGTATCACCGTTGTGGTTCATGTTCGTAGGTAGATTAGATCTCACTCGAAAACCTTAAACCACGTAAAATATGCAAACCAAATTAGAGAACGTCTAACTTGTTTTTGCAGGGTTTGGTGATGTGATATGGCCATAATGTGATGATGACTATGTATGAGATGATCATTATTGTATTGTGGCAACCGGCAGGAGCCTTATGGTTGTCTTTAAATTTCATGTTGAGTAGTATTTCAAAGAAGTTGTAATAGTTGCTACATGGGAGAACAATCATGAAGACGGCGCCATTGACCTTGACGCTACGCCGACGATAATGGAGATCATGCTGTTGATGATGGAGATCATGTCCGTGCTTTGGAGATGAAGATCAAAGGCGCAAAGAAAAAGGGCCATATCATATCACATATGAACTGCATGTGATGTTAATCCTTTTATGCATCTTATTTTGCTTAGATCGCGACGGTAGCATTATAAGATGATCCCTCTCACTAAAATTTCAAGATAATAAAGTGTTCATCCTTAGTAGCACCGTTGCCAAGACTTGTCGTTTGAAGCATCTCGTGATGATCGGGTGCGATAGAATCAACAAGTGCATACAACGGGTGCAAGTTTTGCACATGCGGATACTAAGGTGGCCTTGACGAGCCTAGCATGTACGGACATGGTCTCGGAACACGTGATACGAAAGGTAGAGCATGAATCATATGATTGATATGATGAACACTTTGAGTGTTCGCCATTGAAATTACATCTTGTCTCGTGATGATCGGGCATAGGTGTGATGGATTTGGTTCGTGTGATCACTAAGACAATGCGAGGGATATTGTTTTAAGTGGGAGTTCACCTAGTTTTTAATTTTGTTAAATTAAAATTTGAACTCAATTTGTCATAAACATTAGTCTAAACTATTGCAAATATGTTGTAGATATGGCGTCCCCAATCAATTTTAACCAGTTCCTAGAGAAAGAAAAGCTTAAGAGCAACGGTAGCAACTTCACTGGTTCCGTCATGTGAGGATCTTCCTCAATGGCGGAAACCTGCAATTGATGCACCGCTAGGTGACCCTCTGCAAACTGAAACCGATGAAGTAAAGAATGTTTACGCGACTCGGAAAACTCGGTACTCTCAAGTTCAGTGTGCCATCCTATGCAGTCTGGAGGCCGATCTTCAAAAACGTTTTGAGCACCACGATCCACATGAGTTAATCAATGAGTTGAAAACTATCTTTGAGACTCATGCGGCCGTGGAATGCTATGAAGCATCGAAACACTTCTTCAGCATGATGGAAGAAGGCAGCTCCGTTAGTGAGCACATGCTCGCCATGACCGGGCATGCGAAGAAACTCAGTGACTTGGGAATAGTGATTCCTAACAGATCGGGGATTAATCGTGTCCTTCAATCACTGCCACCTAGTTATAAGAACTTTGTGATGAATTACAAACATGAACAAAGAGTTACGAACTCTTCGCCATGCTAAAATCTGCTGAGATTGAAATTAAGAAAGAGCACAAAGTGTTGATGGTCAACAAGACCACCTTCAAGAAACAGGGCAAGTCTAAAGGCAAGAACAAGAAGAGTGGCAAGAAAGCTGCCACGCCTCCTGTGAAACCTAAGGCTGGCCCTAAGCCTGCTGAGTGCTATTACTGCAAGGAGAAGGGACACTGGAAGCGTAATTGCTCCAAGTATTTGGCGGATCTGAAGAGCGGCCTTGTCAAGAAGAAGAAAGAAGGTATATCTGATATACATGTTATAGATGTTTATCTCACTGGTTCTCGTACTAGTACCTGGGTATTTGATACTGGTTCGGTTGCTCATATTTGTAACTCAAACAGGAACTAAAGAATAAACGAAGACTACTAAAGGATGAAGTGACGATGCGCATTGGAAATGGATCCAAAGTCGATGTGATCGCTGTCGGCACACTTCCTCTACATCTACCTTCGGGATTAGTTTTAAGCCTAAATAATTACTATTTTGTACCCGCGTTGAGCATGAACATTATATCTGGATCTTGTTTAATGCAAGACGGTTATTCATTCAAGTCTGAGAATAATGGTTGTTCTATTTTTATGAATAATATCTTTTATGGTCGAGCACCTGAAAAGAATGGCTTATTTCTGTTAGATCTCGATAGTAGTGATACACATATACATAACATTGATGCTAAGCGAATTAAATTGAATGATAATTCTACTTATATGTGGCACTCGTCTTGGTCATATTGGAGTGAAACGCATGAAGAAACTCCATACCGATGGATTACTTGAATCACTTGACTTTGAGTCACTTGATAGATGCGAAGCATGTCCGATGGGAAAAATGACTAAGACTCCATTCTCGGGTATGATGGAGCGAGCTACGACTTATTGGAAATCATACATACGATGTGTGTGGACCAATGAGCGTAGCCTCGCGCGGTGGTTATCGTTATGTTCTAACCTTCACAGATGATTTGAGTAGATATGGGTATATCTATTTAATGAAACACAAATCCGAAACTTTCGAGAAGTTTAAGGAATTTCAAAGTGAAGTAGAAAATCAACGTAACAAGAAGATTAAATTTCTACGATCTGATCGTGGAGGTGAATATCTGAGTTATGAGTTTGGCATGCATTTAAAGAAATGCGGAATACTTTCACAATTGACACCGCCGGGAACACCACAACGAAACGGTGTGGTCGTAATCGAACTCTCTTAGATATGGTTCGTTCTATGATGTCTCTTACTGATTTGCCGTTATCATTTTGGAGTTATGCATTAGAGACAGCCGCATTCACTTTAAATAGAGCACCATCAAAATCCGTTGAAACGACACCGTATGAATTATGGTTTAATAAGAAACCTAAGCTGTCGTTCCTAAAAGTTTGGGGTTGCGAAGCCTATGTAAAAAAGTTACAACCGGACAAGCTAGAACCCAAAGCGGAGAAATGCGTCTTCATAGGATACCCTAAGGAAACTATAGGGTACACTTTCTATCACAGATCCGAAGGCAAGATCTTTGTTGCTAAGAACGGAACCTTTCTTGAGAAAGAATTTCTCACTAAAGAAGTGACTGGAAGAAAAGTAGAACTCGATGAGATTGAAGAATCTCTACTCGTTGATCAGAGTAGCGCAGTACCGGAAGATGTTCCTGTGCCGCCTACACCGGCAACAGAGGAAGCTAATGATAATGATCATGAAACTTCAAATGAGATAGCTACTGAACCTCGCAGATCGACAAGGGAACGTGCCATTCCAGATTGGTATGATCCTTGTCTTAATGTCATGATTGTGGATAACAATGATGAAGACCCTGCGACATATGAAGAAGCGATGATGAGCCCAGATTCCAACAAATGGCAAGAAGCCATGAAATCCGAAATGGGATCCATGTATGATAACAAAGTATGGACTTTGGTAGACTTACCTGATAGCCGCAAGGTTGTCGAGAATAAATGGATCTTCAAGAGAAAACAGATGCGATGGTAATATTACTGTCTATAAAGCTCGACTTGTCGCAAAGGGTTTCCGACAAATTCAAGGTGTTGACTACGATGAGACTTTCTCACTGTAGCGAAGCTAAAATCTGTGAGGATTTTGTTAGCAATAGCTGCATTTTTCGATTATGAGATTTGGCAGATGGATGTCAAAACGGCGTTCCTTAATGGAGACATTGAGGAAGAGTTGTATATGGTACAACCCAAAGGTTTTGTCGATCCTAAAAATGCGACAAAGTATGCAAACTTCAGCGTTCAATCTATGGACTGAAGCAAGCATCGAGAAGTTGGAACCGACGTTTTGATAAGGTGATCAAAGACTTCGGGTTTATACAGTGTCATGGAGAGGCCTGTATTTACAAGAAAGTGAGTGGGAGCTCTGTAGCGTTCCCGATATTATATGTAGATGACATATTATTGATTGGGAATGATATAGAACTATTAAGCAGTGTAAAGGGTTATTTGAATAATAGTTTTTCAATGAAAGACCTTGGTGAAGCATCATATATATTATGCATCAAGATTTATAGAGATAGATCAAGACGTCTAATAGGGCTATCACAGAGTACATACTGGACAAGATTCTAAAGAAGTTTAGAATGGACGAAAGTAAGAAAGGATTCTTACCTATGTTACCAGGCAAGGTCTTGAGTAAGACTCAAGGTCCGGCTACGGCAGAAGAAAGAGAAAGGATGAGTCGGATCCCCTATGCCTCGGGCTCTATCATGTATGCCATGCTATGTACAAGACCGGATATAGCACATGCCGTTAGTTTGACTAGCAGATATCAAAGTGATCCAGGAATGGAACACTGGACAGCGGTCAAGAATATCCTGAAGTACTTGAAAAGAACTAAGGATATGTTTCTTTGTTATGGAGGTGACCAAGAGCTCGTTGTAACAAGTTACACCGATGCAAGTTGGAACACCGATCCCGATGACTCTAAGTCACAATCTGGTACGTGTTTATATTGAATGGTGCTGCAGTAAGCTGGGCAAGCTCGAAGCAGTGCACGATGGCGAAATCCTCAACGAATCGGAGTACATAGCGGCAGGCTTCATCGAAGCGGTATGGATGAAGAGGTTCATTGTAGAGCTCGGTGTGGTTCCTAGTGCATTGGACCCACTAGTCTGTGACAACATGGGTGCCATCGCCAATGCACAAGAACCAAGGTCACACAAGAGGTGAAGCATATCAAGCTGCGTTATCATTCGATTCGCGAGTACATCGAAGATGGAGAAGTAAAGATTTGCAAAGTACACACTGATCTGAATGTAGCAGATCCGTTGACTAAAGCTCTCCCTAGGGCAAAGCATGACCAACACCAGAATGCCATGGGTGTTAGTTACCTTACAATGTAATCGAGATTATTGACTCTAGTGCAAGTGGGAGACTGTTGGAGATATGCCCAAGAGGCAATAATAAAAGTGGTTATTATATATCTTTATGTTTATGATAAATGTTTATATACCATGCTATAATTGTATTAACCGAAACATTGATACATGTGTGTTATGTAAACAAACAAAGAGTCCCTAGTAAGCCTCTTGACTAGCTTGTTGATTAATAGATGATTAGTTTCATAATCATGAACATTGGATGTTATTAATAACAAGGTTATATCATTGTATGAATGATGTAATGGACACACCCAATTAAGCGTAGCATAAGATCACGTCATTAAGTTATTTGCTATAAGCTTTCGATACATAGTTACCTAGTCCTCATGACCATGAGATCATGTAAATCACTTATACCGGAAAGGTACTTTGATTACATCAAACGCCACTGCGTAAATGGGTGGTTATAAAGGTGGGATTAAGTATCCGGAAAGTATGAGTTGAGGCATATGGATCAACAGTGGGATTTGTCCATCCCGATGACGGATAGATATACTATGGGCCCTCTCGGTGGAATGTCGTCTAATGTCTTGCAAGCATATGAATAAGTTCATAAGAGACCACATACCACGGTACGAGTAAAGAGTACTTGTCAGGAGACGAGGTTGAACAAGGTATAGTGTGATACCGATGATCAAACCTCGGACAAGTAAAATATCGTGTGACAAAGGGAATTGGTATCGTATGTGAATGGTTCATTCGATCACCGAAGTCATCGTTGAATATGTGGGAGCCATTATGGATCTCCGATCCCGCTATTGGTTATTGGTCGGAGTGAGTACTCAACCATGTCCGCATAGTTCGCGAACCGTAGGGTGACACACTTAAAGTTGGATGTTGAAATGGTAGAACTTGAATATGGAATGGAGTTCGAATATTTGTTCGGAGTCCCGGATAAGATCCCGGACATCACGAGGAGTTCCGGAATGGTCGGAGAATAAGATTCATATATAGGATGTCATTTTATGTGAATTAAAATGATGCGGAAGGTTCTATGGAAGGTTCTAGAAGGTTCTAGAAAAGTCCGGAAGAAACCACCAAGGAAGGTGGAGTCCACATGGGACTCCACCTCCATGGCCGGCCAACCCTAGGTGGGGTGGAGTCCCAAGTGGAGTCCCCTTAGGGGGCCGGCCACCCCATATGGGAGGTGGAACTCCCACCTCTAGTGGGAGTCCTAGCTTGGGAAGGTTTCCCCACCATATGGAAGGTTTTTGGTTCGGGTCTTATTCGAAGACTTGGAGACCAACACTTGGGGTTCCACCTATATAAAGAGGGGCCAAGGGGAGGCCACCCCAAGAACCACCAAGGTGGCCGCACCCCTTAGTGGCCGGCGCCCCCTCTCCCCAAACCCTAGCCGCCCGCTCCTCCACCACATCCCGCACGCTTAGCGAAGCTCCGCGGATTCTCCACCACCACCGACACCACGCCGTCGTGCGGATTCAAGAGGAGCTTCTGCTGCCGCCGGACGGGGAGGTGGACGTCGTCTTCATCAACAACGAACGTGTGACCGAGTACGGAGGTGCTGCCCGTTCGTGGCGCCGTGATCAAGATCTTCTACGCGCTTTTGCAAGCGGCAAGTGATCGTCTACCGCAGCAACAAGAGCCTCATCTTGTAGGCTTTGGAATCTCTTCAAGGGTGAGACTCGATAATCCCCTCGTTGCTACCGTCTTCTAGATTGCATCTTGGCTTGGATTGCGTGTTCGCGGTAGGAAATTTTTTGTTTTCTATGCTACGTTATCCTACAATTATGTTATTAGAGAAAATATTCAGAGGCATAACAATGAGGCCATGATACCACCTAAGCCTGGGGATGTGTGGATTCCCAAAATTTTAATATCTATTGACAAAGAAACACACCATGCTATTCTTGATCTCGGATCTAGCGTTTCTGTTATTTCTAAAGAGCTATATGAGTTACTCAACCTTAAAAGTATGAAAAATGCTATATTGATTTATTACTTGCTGATGATTCAAATAAAAAGGCAATAGAAAAAGTAAAATATGTTATGGTTGAATCACATATGACATATGGACCTGTTGATTTCATTGTTATAGACATGGGAAAGAATCCTATAGTCCTATAATCCTTGGAATACCTTTTATGAGAACAACCGGGGCTAAGGGAATGTTAAGTTTCATTTCCCTCATAAGAAGTGTATGGAACACTTTCCAAGGAAGAAGGAGGTAGAATTTATGCTACCCCATAATTTCCATGTAACTTGAACAAGTAAGTAAGCCTAGCTATATGGCTATAAAGAAAGCACTTTACGGGAGGCTACCCGAGATGTTTTTATTTGTTTTTGCATGCTTTCTTGTAGCATGTTAGTTTTATTTTAGTTTACTCTCCGGTTTTTAAATAAAGTATCAAGTTTTTACCTATTTGGATGTTTAAAGTTGCAAACATGATATGAAGTTGTTGATTTTCGCGTTGCACTTTTTAGTGCACAATTATTTATCCTTACTCGTAGTTCCGAAAAATTTGTTCTTAATAATGTAGCTGAAAAGTTTCATCCTCTATTTTATGTAAATTGGCTTAATTTTCTGAGGTGTCTAAGTCGTACTAAAAGATCAGTTTTACTGTAGCAAAAATTCTGGACAAATTTTGCCTTGCTTTGTTAGATCCATTCTTTTGAGTGTCAAGATGATTTTTACTTGGATATTTTGATATGCTAGAATGAGTAGAACATTATGTTCTTTCTGATTTTTGAAGATATAATTTATTCTTGAGTAAAAATAGCAGTAAGCATGATTTCTTTTTACCTCTAATGTCACCCATAGAAAAGAATGGGTAGAAAAGTTTGTGTTGAAGTTTTTTCACATGGAATGGAGGAACACTAAGATGATTCAAGTATGATGAATATCATAAGTTTGGGGATGCCCATGCAACTCCACTAGACTCATTTTAAATCTCTAGCTTGAGCACCTCTAAACTCTGTTTTTTGAGCAACATAGAATTTTCGCAAAAACTTGAAGCGTCCTTGTTTTATTTGTGTCTAGTTTTGTTTTGTTTTATGAGATGACCGTCATATTGAGTGTTTATAATGCATATGCATGATATAATGTACCAAATTCTTTATCTCTGAATGTTCAAAGTAAAATAAGTTGCATGCTCTTAAAAGAAAAGAAGGAATGCCTAAAGGCTGAAATTTATTATTTGTATTGTATCTCTAGTTTCACATGCTCTATTGATTGATGATTTTTTATGTGCCTTATTCAGTGTTAATTCTTGCTAGTATACATAGATGTTTAACTTTAAGTATCATTTTCTGATTATGAACG
Organism: Lolium multiflorum; assembly: GCA_030979885.1. NCBI lineage: Eukaryota > Viridiplantae > Streptophyta > Magnoliopsida > Poales > Poaceae > Lolium > Lolium multiflorum. The sequence goes on from CM061747.1 coordinate 188,351,732, forward strand.
ATTAGTCTACGGATACTATTGCATGCTTTTAGACCTCTTGCTAGCCAAAAGATTTAAATTGTTACACAAGCATAGACTTGTTTCCAAGATCTACTCAAATCCAATGTCTATCATACCTACCTACATGGAACTTGCTATACCAAGTATAATGTGTGTGTTTGCCTCCAACCTTTTCAAAATTTCAGTTTTGTGTAATTTAAAGCTTATAAGAGAGTAAGATTTTGTAGGAAATACCACTATGCATGTAGTTGGTTTGACTGATTATGAGTAATGAGCTATAGACCGTAACCATGTTTACTGGGTAAGTCTTTCAACATTGCACTTTTTGGATATTTCACCCTTCTTTGATCATCATTTATTTTATTTTGTTGATGGCTATCTCTTGTGAAATAAGTAGAGGAAATACCACTATG